>JASVEL010003346.1:0-409324 GCA_032618575.1 Nicotiana noctiflora
CCATACTCAGTCCACAATAAGCAATTAAGTCACAAAACAACTCATTTTTCCTTATTTCCAGTTCTCAATTCATAATTTATGAAAAATACTTTAACTTTATTAAGTTTGTAAAAGCCGGTGACTTAGCATTTCAAAAGTGTGATTACAATTTCCAGGATTGAGATCAGTGATTTAAGCAATTTTAGCTATCACATAAATATTGTCCTCTAAGGACGCTACAGATCGGCACAAGGCCCCAAACAAGGCTTACAGCCCACAAATATAGCAAATACGGTGTATTTCCAACACTAACAACATATTATTCATTTCCGGGATGGACCAAGTCTCAATCCCCAATCACAATCAATCCCGCACCTGCCACGGTGTGCGAGCCACGCCCTATTAGCGTCACAATGTGCTAAGCCGGGGTTTCGAACCCTCAGGCTACAATATACACAAACTACTCACCTCTAGCCGGTCGTTGAATCGTCCGCGATGCCTTTTCCCTTGAATTTCGTTGCCTCGTGCGTAGAATCTAGTCAAATAACAATAATTATATCAAATACGGGTCAAAGAATCATAACCCACTTCAATTCATATGAAATTCTCAACATTACACCAAGTTGGTAAAACCCGACTTTCGGTACGATTCTCGAAAAATTACGAAAGTCTCATATTCGGAACCCTCATCTCAATACGAGTCTAAGCATATCAATTTTACCAAATTCGGACTCCATTTGCTCATTCAAAACCTTGATTCTCTAAAGTTCAAACCTAGGGTTAAATCCTCCATAATTACCCCAAATTCCTCCATTTTCATGATATAATTGCATGATATTATCAATACTAATCATAATATGAGTTCATAGTTGATTACCCGATGATTTCCCTTGATTTCTTCCTCAAAATCGCCCAAAGTCGCCCTTAAGCCGAGACCCCCAAATGTTAAAATGTTTCTGAAATTTTCTAACTTCTGATACACTTAACTTACAGCGATTTCCGCTTCTGCGGAAGTATTTCCGCTCCTACGCGTCCGCTTCTGCGGAGATTGGACCGCTTCTGCGGATATTTCCGCTTCTGCGGCTAGACGTCCGCTTCTGCGAACTCGCCTAAGCGGCTCCCCTTCCGCTTCTGCGAGGGTCGCTTCTGCGGCTCCCAGTCCGCCCCCGCGTTTCCGCTTCAGCGGAAAATGATCCGCTTCTGCGGTCGCCGCTTCTGCGGCTCCTGGTCCGCTTCAGCGCGCCCGCTCCTGCGCCCAAAATTCCGCAGGAGCGGAAACAACAGAAGCAGTGCACCAGTTTCTGCAATTTTCCATATTTTTCTCCCGATTAACCATCCGAAAACACCCCGAGGCCCCCGGGACCTCATTCAAACACACCAACACATCCTAATTCCTTATACGAACTTGTTCCAATCATAAAAACACCATCCTAAACATCAAAATCACTAATTAACCACGGATTCAAGCCTAAGTTTCTTCAAAACTTTCAAAACTAACATTCAATCCAAAACCCGATCAAACGATGTCCGAATGACCTGAAAATTTGCGGACATATCCAAAATCACATAACGAAGCTACAGAAATTGTCGGAATTCCATTCCGACCCCGGATCAAAATATCACCTACCATCCGGTTTTCGCCAAAATTCAACATTCGCCAATTCAAGCTTAAAACTACACCGGACCTCCGAATTCAATTCCGATTGTTCTCCTAAGTCATAAATGATCCCCCGGAACTAGTCGAATCATCGAAATCCGGTTCCGAGCACTCTAACTCAATAGTCAACTCTTGGTTGACTTTTCATTTTTCAAGCTTTTCTTCAAACATGTTATTTGTTTCATTTTCAATCCAAATCACTTCTAACTCACCCGATATACTCTAATACTTGTTTTAAAAGCATAACATATGTAAATGCAAGGTAACGGGGTGGTAAATTCCCGTAACGACGGGCCGGGTCGTTACATTTAGGTATGGTTAACTAATGGATTTAATACACCTCGGGTATTAAACCACCTAAGGTTAAAATGATGCATGCTCTTAAATGGGTTTTGGTTTAGCTCTATCTTAGGTTGACTAAGAGCGGGTTAACTAGACCGGTCTACTCCCAAGTGGACGACTTGAGAGTGGAAAGCACATGACTGTCGACTGCACCGCTGATCGACTTACCCACGAACTTCCCCCTAAAAGGTGTTTTTAGTAGTGCACGGCCGCAAACCGCGTAACCGCTAGGTGTGTGCTTTGTGTGAATTTTCCAAAAGTGGAGGAAGTGAAACGGAATGACAATTTATTTAAATCAATAAGAACAAATAAAAAATTCATAAAATAAAGTTTATCGCATAAAGCCAATTCAAATAAGCATCATAAACAATTACAAACACACAATTCAATTTTATTAACCTAAGTTTGTTATGGTTTAGAACCTTGCCTCCCCAGCAGAGTCGCCATGCTGTTATACCCCATTTTAACACGGGTCAAACTAGAGTATAACATATTGGTAATTCTAAAGGTTTAATTAATTAAAGAGAGTCGCCACCTAATTATCTTCATGGTGAATTAGGACACCAATTTCAGCTAATAATACTTAAAGTTTACTCTGTTTTACGGTCTGCTCAACCTTAAAGATTATGGGTAAGGGTTCTAAGTGATCCTATAGGGAAGGTTATTAAGGCATCCTATATGATCCGTTAACTACGGTTAACCGGCCAAACTTAGGTTAATAAGAATTGTACAAAAGTATCAAGAAAAATCGTTTGAGGTACTTAATTAAAATATGGTTTACAAAAGAGTAGTTTAACTTTGAAAGACATGAACTTTTAAAAAATAATATTATTTAAGTAAAAGTTTACAAATGATTAATATACGTATAGACTTGAGAAAATAAATACATTTGCTATTGGTTAAATATTTTTATAAAAAAAGGGCGCGTCCTTTCTTTTGTTTAACTTCAAGAGTGATCAAGATAAAACATATTTAGAACCTTCGCTTAAGGAATGCTTTATAATTCCACGGTCCAAAAATCTCTTTTTTTTTTGTATTATTATTATTATTATTATTATTATTCAAAAAAGAAGTAATTGCATTTTATGATGTTACAAGAAAATAGTTTGTCAACTTAAGTTAAAGCATGTTGTTTTTTTTTTTTAGAGAAAAAAAAAATTGATTTGATTTTGAACTGACATAATAAAGACCCGAAACTTAAAAGGTTCTTCAAAAATTCTTTGCAAGCACTATAAGATAAATAATATTTGCCAATGACTAGGTGAGAACACTAAGTGAAGAAGTCAAAACTAAATCATCAATCCCAGGTTAAGTGTAGAATTAAAATAACCAAATAAAATAATCAAATTAATTAAAAATTTAACATAGAGTAAATGTAAATAATGAAGGCCGCCATAGGCGACCCCAAGCATTTTGCTTGTTGTTTCTTCTTCTTGCTATCTGGGCTTATCTAGAGGAATGTGGGATTTAATGACTTCATGCTCGGGCGGGGAAGAGTCTTGCTTTAAGACTCCATATGTTGCTCAAGTGTACATGTAAAAAGAAGACAAAAGAAAATAAAATTAGGAAAATTTCTCACACTTATAAAATATTAATTCATAAAGTGAACCAAACAATCACGGTACCATACCAAAAGACCGTGTAATATCAATCCTTAAAATTAGGAAAATTTCTCACTCTTATAAAATATTAATTCATAAAGTAAACCAAACAATACTATTTCTTTCATCAAATATGCTTCGTATTTCGACAAGGAATAAGTAAAGCCCTTATTCCAACTTACAAAATATACAACCTGTAAAATAAATGGTTTCTAGTACTTTGATACCAACTCAATATGAACTCAGGAGTCCTATACACTTGCTTTTTATTGTTCTTTTCGCATATTCAAACAAACCATAAATTAAACTTCAAAGTCACATTGCTAAGTTACTCAGGCTAAATGTTTCATTTATTACCACTCTTAAACATGATTTTGGTTCATTACAGAACTCCCATTCAAACAGCAGCTTGAAAATATTAAGAAGACATGATTTTAAGCACAATTTTTGTTACGCGAAAGAATCTTGAAAATTTTACACTTTTACGCAGAATCATTTAAACATATGGATAGCTAATATCTACCAACTTAATTTCAAGGCATCATACAAAAAAGCAGATCTAGAATTATGAATTCAAATTTGTATTGTGCTAAATAGAAGATACATGCCAAACAAAAGATCTCTTCCCAAAGGAAAGAAAATAAATTTCACTTCAATGTTAGCCGTAAAAAAATATAACAAAAAAAACCTATAGATATGATGTGTATTCTGTCAAACAACATTTTTAAACTATACTTCAAGTATTTTGTGGAACAAAAAATAAAAGAAAGAAAAAAAAGAAAAAAAGAAAAGAAAAAAAAAGAACGTGATTTCTTTCCAAAACATCAAGCAGTACTTATAGTCAAATGTGAATATGAAGTATACTAAGTTCATCTCTTTTTAAAAAAAATATATATTTCTTCATATAAAAAAAAGGGGTAAATACGTGGTATAAGATAAAAATATTCAAATTAATTTTTTTTTCGAATTTCTTTCTCATGTTTGTGGCATCAAATAAATGGAAAGAGGAAATTGGGTCAAGAATTCTAATATATCTTATTATCATATTCGGAATTGCCAAAAGTATTTAAAGGCAAAATCTTTAAAGGAGCACCGTGATTGATTTCTACACTATATTAACCAAAATCATGTTGATACAAATCTCCATATGATTAAGAAAGTGCCTAAATTGTGGTTTCTCATACAATATTTATATTAAAACTTTAGTCAAGTACAAACTTGCTATTAACTTAAACACTGTAAACTAACAGTACGGTTTAATCATAAAATAGAACAAAATTTATTTGCCAAGTAAACACATAATTTTTAAGGGGAAACTAAGAGAAAGCTCAGAATAAAGTCGGATTTTACCTTTTATGGAGCAGTGAACTTGGGGCTTGCAAGGCTTCGGATCTATTCCTCTTTTTACTTAGCTAGAAGATTTCTTTTAGATAGTAAAAGATAATTTTAGAAGGGATTTTTAGATGCCTTTCGGCTGAAACTTTAGGATGTATATATAGGTGAAAAGTATTCATCTAGGGTTTCATGAGCGGGAGTTTAAATTTCTGATTTTTGAGTCTTGGTCAAAGCAAATGTTAAAATCGAACGTTGAATTTGGATGGATTCGACAGGCTTCACGTGAGGTGAAGAGAAAAGGTAAAGAAGAGATAAAGAACTTACTCAAAAATGGTGGAGTGATTTCTGCTCATAGGAGAAAGAAAAATTGGAATTTTACTCAAAAGGGATCAAACTTGTGAAAGGGAGTGACTGATGGAAATTCTAAACCCTAGCTCATTGACATGTTTTAATAGGCCGAATTGGGCCCAAGGGAATTGGGCTCCAGCAAAGGTCTTAGAGGTGGCTCATTTAAATTAGTCCTTAAAAAAACAATAATAATAAATAAAAAATAAAAATCTTGAACGCATGGGCTCACATTGGGCTATGAAGTTGGTTTGAGTTTTTGGCCCTTTTTCTTCTTCAAATTAGTTTAACTTTGTTCCCGTATCTTAATAACTTAGACTTAATAAAAATTTTATGAACAAATAATAATATATAAATTCATATTTGTAGAAGTAAACTAATATATCATAAAAATAAAAAATAAAAAATAAAATTACGTAAAGTGGTAGAGGTATATGGATTAAAATTACAATCATGTATTTGAAAACAACTTGAAAATAGTCCATCGAACCAATTACACAAACTTATTGGCATGATTTTATATCCACCTTAAATTATTGTTGATACTTTATAATCCTTTAACTATGACCATTTAAAAATAGTAACCAAAAAAATTAAACATATCTTTCAAAACATGACAAAACTCCAAAAATATTAATAGTATATAATGTCCATAATATAGTACTATATGTTATGTTATATACTATGTATTTTATGTGCATTACCCGCGCACGCGCGCACACACACACACGCGCGCACACACACATATATATTAAAACGTTATTTAATATAATCTGTTATTTTGTAATAAACAAAGAATGCTATTGTTTATGAGAACAACCTTTTAAAAGGACCGAGCGCGCAAAAACTCTAAAAGGAAAACTTAGATCATATATAATATTATATATTAATCTGACCTAATATTATTGTTAATCATACTAATACATTATTATAGCAACAATAGTAGTTGTAGTGATAATAATAATAATAATAATAATAATAATAATAATAATAATAATAATCACTCCAGTGACTATAACAATAATAGTAATAAAAGGTAACAAATAATTAAAATAGAGCATTAGATTATTAATGACTAGGAAGCACCAGAAAATTAATTAGAAGAAAGGTAAGACAAAATTGGGTATCAACAATGTTTCCTCGAGCCCGTTCGGGGATCATGGACTCGATATTCTCGAGGACGAATATTCTAACCTCGTGTTCTAGATCAATGAGACAAGGGGTCGATATTCATTCCCTCATGTGTCCGTGCCCGATCTATCATGTAGTGGATGAGCCCAATTTTGACCGTATACAAATAGTCTCTTCATTTTTCGGGGAGTAAACGATGAGAAACCATATGAGCTTCCGATTCTCACCTCGATACTCCATGTTAGAAACAACAAAATGGACGAAACGTCTCTTCAGTCACGTCTTAATGGAATTAAATGCTTGTCAGATGCTGGTCGGCACTCCCGGATTGAAATATCGTTTGGAAATTATAAATACCTTCTTCTTCATTTATTCGAACTTTACATTCAAATATTTTTTACTCTTTGTTCCTTATAAAGTTCCACATCTTTTAGCACTTGTATCTAATTTCATGAGATCCTTGTAATAACTTTCGCTTGTCTTCATCTCAAACCATCAAGTGTATCCCTTTAACTTCTCTTTTCATCTCTTTCCTCCATTTAAAAGAAATGATGAAAACTTCAAAAATAGTTCCCTAAAAAGAAACTACTTATCACGGCCGGCCAACAAGGAACCAACAACAGAACCTCTTCTGAGCATGTTCATTCCTAGTGGGTGCTCGTTAATATTTAACCAGAAAATAATAATTTTGATCAAAACATAATTTTTAGAATAACCCGGGTTACTAATAATTGAATAAAGAGATGATTGAATAACAAGAAAAGAAAACTTAATATTGATAGAATAACAGAGTAAACAGATTTTCTGCAATGTAAATAAATATTTCAGCAATAATCAGTGTGTCCCATACAAATGTTATTTCTCTCCTTTTATAGCCCTTTCTAAGTACTACGTTTCTTTCCCCTCATAATAGAGACATTATGAGTAATTAATGATATTAATGTAATATTATAACTAACAATCGTAACTGTTTTATGAAGATTCTATAATGTTTCCTCTCATTGATGCTCATTAATTACAGATAATACGTATATGTACCTTTTGCTAACCAGGTTCATTTTTTCGATGTCTCTTTAAATTAAAAAGAAATATGAGTTATCGTCCCTTCTTATCTTCTGGTATTCTTGCCCGTACCTGTTAAGGCTCATAGCTCTTCAGATACTCTCTCCAGTTATCATGTTTTTATTCATCCACGTGTCTTGATATGTCAGCGCATAATTAAAATCAAATATTAACTTGATTTCCCTAATACTGATAGTCCCCCCCCCCCCCCCCGCCCACTTGTCATTTATTTAACAATTGAATATTTGGGAAGTGGATCACATTAAAGCGGGAATTTTTACCGCTATTATACCTTTTGATGCTTCACATGTCACTTTCATTTAATGATCGTAGCACATGGAATCTTTTGATTGGGTATGCAATTCTTCAGTGCCTTTTAGGATTTTTTTTACGACTACATCAATCATGAAGTGACAGTTTTCATTATGACGTTCCCATCATTACATTTTTTGTTTGCTGGTTGCTTCTGAGTATAAATATATCCTTTGACTTTTCTTTCGTAAAAAAGTTTTCTATCTTTAACTTATTCAATCTTCCTTTCTTCTCTGTATAGCTATGTCTTCTTCAAACCCTTATTCTCGTAAAGTTATTATTGTAGATGAACTTCCTCTTACTCAAACTAGGAGCAGGAGAGGAGGTAGGTTACGTAGTTTAGGATCAACGTCCATTCGAGGTTCGCCTTCATCTTTACCTAGTTCTACTCATCCTCCTTCTTCTAGAACTAGGGGTTCTCTTCTACATAGATCTTCTTCCAGAAGAACAGACTTTAATGAACCAGTCCATGAACCAACAATAGACGAAATTATCTCCTCTGAACTTTCTTATAATATTGATAGAGAATCAATTAGGAATCAGGTTTCTTCTATATGTCCTCTCTTGATTGTGCTAACGTTTACCCTTCTCAAATTACTGAAGGTTTGAGCTCTATTGTCCGTAGAGATTGCCACTGGAAATTTGATTTCCCAATTATAATTCCTAATGCAAATCAAATAATCATGTCCTACAAGGCTGGCTTTTCTTTCGTGTATGCATATCCCTTTACATTGAATATTAGGCCCCCCATTGATCCTGTTATTATCGAATTATGCCGATTTTTCAATGTGTGTTTAGAAAAAATTGGCCTTATTGTATGGAGGGTTGTTGCATGTTTAAGATACTTGGATAATTTGGTTCAACTGCCTTTTACCTTTTTTCACCTAATCCATCGTTATTCCTCCAAGCTATTTCATCACGGAATTTTTACTTTGGTGGTGAGGAGTAAGAGGGTTTTAGTCAGCCCTGAGGATGATAAAGATTGTGTCCGGTGCGCTCGATTTGTTGCTGCTCCAACAATAGGGCTAGTAGGTGAAGAAAATATGCCATTCTCTGAAAAATGGAATTTGCACGTAAGTTTTTTTTACAACTTTTCTCTCTCTTTTAAAAAAAAAAGAGATCGTACTTCCCATGACTGTTTTGCTTTTCTTATTTCAGAAACATGGGAACTGTTGAAAAAATTTCCAATTTCTGTGGTTGAGTATAAAAGTTATTAACTATTGCTCCAATAGAAGTTAAATCTTGGAAGTACCTTTCTAATAGGTTTGGTTAGAAGGTTAATACTCACAATAAGAATTTTTTCCTCGTATTTTCATCTTATTCTTTTATTAGAATATTTTAACCTTTCTTTTTATTAGGGTTTCCTATTCGGAGTGTAAGTGCTGAATCGACTGCAGCTTCTAGACTTTCTTTGGCAAGAGCTCAGGAGATAATCTTGAGTTCTTCATAGAAAAAGAAAGCTAACAAACCCCAAGATTATGAAGAGGAAAAGGAACGGGATAGGAGTTCCTTGGTTAAAAGGCCGCGGGCTAGAAGACGTGTTATTCCAGATGATGAAGTTACTCCTTCCCATTCTATTCCCATGTCCGAGCCTGCTGAAGCCACTTTAGTGAGTTCTGACGAAAACATTCCTATAGCAGCTCGTGACTCTGATGAATATCTTTTTCTCGTGGGTTTGATAATGAAGGTTTCAATTTGGTATCTGATGAAGTGCCTCTTGCCTCTTTTTTCGTATTTGTCCTAGTGGAACTTTTTTGCCAGTTTTTACTGCTACTATTTCTACTCCACTTCAAGCTATTATGACTTCATCTACTGTCCCCGCTAATAATGTTTCTCAACCTGAAGATGGTTCTTCATGTGGAAGTAGAGTGATGAAATAAATTACCATTGAGGTCCCTGCCAAAGATAATCTTCTGAAAAAGTCAGGCCAAGCTAACGTGTGGTTAAAACCCCTGATTGGTCCAGTTAAAAATCTAAGCTAGAAAGTCATAGTTCTTTGACTTGGATGAATGGCATCATGCAATCATCATTGAAGGTATAAATTTCTTTTCATACTATATACCATTTTCCTTTTACTAAGATTTTTATGTATTTCCCCTTTTTAGATCAATCTCGTCGGCACAGAGATAATGAAAAGGGTTTGCGAGATGGGAGAATTGATGCATGATTACCAGAATGAGGCAGACAACTGGAAAGAGCATTATGACAATCTTCAGCTTGAGATGGAAGTTCTAGAAAAAAAATAAATGTACCTTAGAACGACAACTAAAAATCATGGCATCAGAGCTAGCAATTGAAAAAACTTCTTCTAATCAGGCGGTCAAGGATAAAAACCTCCTCGAGTCATCTTTTGCTGAACAACTCTCCAAAGCTACCAAAGAGATCAAAGGTCTAAAGGCATTGTTGAATGAGAAAGAGGTTTATGTAGGTGAGCTTGTTCAAACACTCACCCAGACCCAAGAAGATCTCCGTGTGTCTACACACATTCTTAATTTGGTCCATTTTTAGGGACTACCACCACGTTTGCTAACCACTACGGTTATTTAGCCTCTTGAATGGACCCTATTTTAAGAAGTTTAGATACCCTATCCTTGATGGAAGCATGTTTGACCTCGGACCGGGGTCTCTTCTTCTGCTTGACCAGGTGGAATTGCGATTCCAAGCTCAGCTTGTGAGTGATTATCTCTTGTGGGATCCTTGTCACATCAAGATGGGATCAAGCGAAACAAACTAAGATAGCTATAAGAAATTGAATGAGTTTTTTCATGAGCTTGGGACCTTGCCTAGGTATAGCTTCCGGTCGGTAGATGTTCGATAAATTTGACATGTTCCAAACATTCAGCTCCTTGAACGTTGATTTAGTGGCGTCGAAATCATTGAGGACCATAAAAGATCTTGGAACCCCGTAATCATCGTCTTCATCAGTCCCCTATTGTCACGACCCCAAATCCGGTCGTGATGGCGCCCAGCACATTGCTAAGCCAGCCTGACCAATCAATATCAACAACGGATCTAGAAGCTCTCTTTAACCCATTTAAGCATTTCAAAATATGAAACAATAGTAATACGTATACCAACAACGGGGAAACCAAGTCCCAAAATATACTAACTCCCATAGACCGAAGGGTCAAGAGTCATGAGCCTCTACTGAACATAAGTATATAAAGGTTTACAAGATGCCAAGTGCGGAAAGAAAAGTCAATACAAAATCAAGAGACAGTGAGAAGGAATATCGGGTCCTGCGGACTCTGCAGCTACCTCGAATATCCACAAATGTCGCCTCGCACAACTACTGGATCACTGCTGAGAGGTACCTGGATCTGCACACAAGGTGCAGGGAGTAAAATGAGTACTGCCAGACTCAGTGGTAATAAACAAGGGTAAGACAGTGCAGATAAGAAATCCGCAATAAAGCACTATGTAAAGCTATAATCAGCTACCCTGTCATAGAATCAATATTCACTGTACATGTACCAACAAATACCAATAAATAGCATAACAACTAGCAGATGTAGCTAAATGCAATGCAATGCATGATATGACCGCTACGGCGCGTAGCCCGACTCCAATTTTGGGTACCCGTGCTCACTGTGGGGGTTCAGACTCCGGAGGGGCTCCTACAGCCCAAGCACATCTCATAGAGATATTCCTGCGGCGTGCAGTCCGATCCAACATATATCTCGTTGCGGCGCGCAACCCGATCCACTACTAGTCAGCTAATATGCAGATACAGCCTCGCAGGCTCAAAAGTAGTTTTTGAAAACTCTTTTATCATTTTTCAGTTGGAAAACACTAATATCAAGTTCCAGAGATTGGAATTAGCATAATAACAGAAATAGCTGCGGACTAGTAGTAAACTAGCATGTCTATATGATAAGACAATGATAACGATCCTCGCGGGATCCAATAACTGGCTCACAACCCACAATATACTCAACCGTCCAAGAAGGAGGTTCAACGGCTCGAGAATAGCCAATAATATAGTATCAACAGGTTGGACTAATCTATAGTCTCCAGTTCATGATCGACCCCGCACTCTCAGGAGTGTGCGTGTCTCGCCGCTATACAGCGTCACAAAGTGGTATACCGGGGTTTCGAACCCGCTGGTCATCACCCACATCTATTACTCACCTCAATACGGCGCGACGACTACTCCGCGATGTCCTTGCCATGAGAATCAAGCTTCACACGTGTAGAATCTGATCAAATATAATAAATACACATCAAATTAGACCAATGGAATGATACCCAGTCAAAACAACTTAATTTACATCAAAATTCCCAAAGTTGCCAAAACCCGACTTTCGGTACGCTTCTCGAAAAATTATGAAAGTTACATATTCGGAACCCTCATCTCGATACGAGTCCGTACATATCAAGAACTCCCAAATCGGACCACAAATGACCCTTCAAATCCTAAATTTTCGTTTTTGAAAAGTTTACAAATTTTCTCCAATTTCTTCCATTTGATTCACTAATACTTGATGAAAAATAACCAGGAATCATTGAATATAATCACTTTTGGATATAGAACACTTACCCCCATCCATATGGTGAAAATCGCTTCGAAAATCGCTTCAATCCGAGCTCCCTAGCTCCAAAAATGAAGAAACTCTCGGATTGCCCCAATTAAAAGCCCAGCGATTTTCGCATCTGCGGTTACTGTTCACCGCAGGTGCGATTTACTGTTCATCGCTTCTGCGGCACTGTTCATCGCAGAAGCGAAAAGTCACTGTTCACCCGCTTCTGCGGGTACTGTTCATCGCAGAAGCGAAAATAACAGATTTGCCCCAGAAAATTGCAGCAGCTTTTTATTTCACTAAAAATGCTATAACTCAATCATACGAACTCGGAATTTGACGATTCTTTTTCCTATGGCTCCGTAATTTTGTTACGGATCCAGTGGTTCAAACAAAACTGAATTTGGATCTCATTTTCTCAGTGCAACATCAATTTCGCTCGTTAAACAATTAACTCATGTTTCGCGTCAAAAACCCAATCGCGACTTGATGAAATTAAACCAAAATTTCCGTATCAGTCCTATAATTCATTATTTAAATTCTCAAAGTCTCGAAATCAAATTTGGATCTCTAAAACTAAAAATAGACCTTTGGATCATTACATTTATGCTCAAAACGGCAAAAATCTTCCAAAAATGACTTGTTGGGCATCCGAATTTACCCCGAAGCCTCCGGGACCTCAACTAAAAGTACTAACGCCTCTTATAACATCATTCAAACTTGTTCCAATCATCAAAACTCTATCGTTAACATCAAAATCGTCCTTTTTCAACAAATTCAAGCTTAAGTTTAACTTTAACTTCAAAAATTCACATTCGATCAAAAACCCGACCAAACGATGTCCGAATGACCTGAAAATTTGCAGCCATATCCAAAATCACCTAACGGAGCTACTGCAACTGTCGGAATTCCATTCCGACTCCCGGATCAAAATCTCACCTACCGTTCGGATTTCGTCAAAATTCAACCTTAGCCAATTCAAGCCTAAAACTACACCGGACCTCCAAATTCATTTCCGATTGCTCTCCTAAGTCATAAATCACCTCCCGGAACTAACCGAATCATCAGGAATCCGATTCCGAGCCCTCTAATCAAATAGTCAACTCCAGGTTGACTTTCCATGTTCAAGTTTCCTTCAAAAATGCTATATGCCTCATTTTCAATCCAATTCACTCCTAACTCACCCGATGGACTCTAACACTGATATAAAATCATAAACATGTAATTACAACATAACGGGGTGGTAATTTCCCGTAACGATGGGCCGGTTCATTACATTCTCCCCAACTTAAACAATCGCTCGTCCTCGAGCGTACTCAGAGTTGTACTAGAAGCAACCCAATAGCTGAATGACCTTACCAAGCATATATTCGGGCGATCATACGTCACCCTATGTCACATAAGTCCGAAAACACCATATAGTCAAAATTTCACAGACCATCTTAACCATAAATCACATTGTACTTTCTGAAATCATATGCCAATTGCAAATCCCATGCCTATACTGAGGATACACTCGAATCCACTGCAATAACCCATATTCACTACTCCCGGTGAGATCATATGATGTATCGACAACCCAATCACTCGAGACGATAGTCTCTAGTCACAACAACTGGCCACAATAACAGAATACTAGCTGAAAACCTCTTTCATTAGACAGAGTCTTATTCCAACACCTCCGTATCATGCCCACGGCAGCTGAAGCACGCGATATACCGAACCCATCTCTCAGGTTAACCATTCGTGAATCTATTTCCCTTTTAAAACTGGTACCACAAAATGTTTCCGAGCCAAACCTCGATTTTTACCTTTCTAACAAGCTAAGATCCAATATGCTCGTATTCATTAATGACTCCAACGGTCATTTCAATCATAACACACCACACCGGTGACATGACATCTCAACCACCGGCCTAAGCCGTGACGAGCACAACATAGGCTCCAATAGAAACGTCCGCACACACTCGAATCATGACAGCTCAAATCATGACAACTGTCTCCAGCAAATAGAGCTGCAATTTAATCCCTCTGTGCCATCATAATATAGAACTGAGATCGCGTCTCGTATTATAGAAATAAAGTACCCGAATCCTCCTCGAGAGGTCATAACATCACGTGGCCTTGCCACAATTTATGATTCTATCCAAACACTATTACTCATGAAACACCTCAAGTTACCAAGCTCAAAAAGGTCATCCACGCACAGATCTAGGTCTGAACCCAAGCAATCAACCTCACCCACGGTGAAACAATTAATGTATGCTATCACATCCTGAAAGGACACAACCGATGTGTCATTCGCCAAACGATACTCAATACGGACTTTTCCTCAGAAGCGAGGAAGTATTGTATACCAGGTAACATATAACTAACTATATTTTCACAATATTCCGTTGCGGCGTGCAACCCGCTCCAATGACATACCCGTGGCGGCGTGCCACCCGATCTAGATACCATACCCTGTGGCGGCGTGCCACCCGATCCAAGTAACCCTCGTCAAATGAATACGCGTCGAGTCAAGTTGCTCATCATAATAAACATATATCGCCTCAAGTTTGGCCACATGAAACGCATCCGACAACGTTTCTCAATACTGGAACTGAATCAATGGTAGATACTTCTACACTAACATCCGCCACTAAGGTCCAACTGACAAAGCAATGCCTACCAGCCGTCCGCTGGTCCTGTGTACAACTACTCTGTTGGAGCATACTCTGATGTTCTCTGCTACGCAATTTGTGCCATTTTCCGACATAGCCCATATCACATTAGTATAGACGACCTGGCTTATGTCAACCAGTCAGCAATCAAGTATCATAATCCGAATTCGTTTTATCAAGTCAAGAGAGAGCCTCTAAGGCTTCCGATTTCCAATAATCACAAAACGGTGTCGATGCACACGATATACAACTACCTGCATAGGCGGATTAACGAGAATTTCAAGTCTCCTACACATATATAACATATGAATCACTATGCCCGATTCCGTATTTCACCGTACATATACATAACGCACATCAAGCGTCCATTCATACCACGACAGCCATTCAGAAATTTCATTATGCCATCAACGACTCAATTATTTTAGTCGATCCAACAAGAGAATACCACTCTACCATGGATATTATCAGTTTACATTACCTTGTCCCTTTGCACCATATACCCTGCCAAATTACTAGAATAGCAGTACCATTTTCTTAAATCACCAGCAGCTGTCCGCGCTGCTCAATAATTTTATTGACTTTCCATATATTATGAACTGATCTCAAAACCTAGAATATACCATTATCAACTTTCCATAACACATCGTGTATACCATATCACACTAAGACAACATGAAAATTCATATCCCTTTCCTCCGCCTCAACATTGGCGCACTCAACTAGTCAAGGACTTTCGTGATCCCATATAGAAGAAAACTCATTACACATTCCACGCTTCGCATATCGATAGGAATATACTCATCTTCAAACCATGATAAAACACATCACAAACTATTTCTTCCCATTCATTGCATAAGTTAAACTGCCAGGACTGAGTCCTTATACCCATATTATACTCATATCGGGTTACACGACCGCCAACACTCAAAAGCTTTATTGCACAATATCTGCAAGACTCCTTACTTCAACCACATACCAGGAATTAGTCGTATTCTTTATCATACCGCTTCGGTTTATTAACAAGTCATTCCATTTACCCAGTTTCCTTTCTGATTCATCTTTGATTTAATATTAGCCACTACTGTAGCACCATAACACATGAACTCATTCCACACGAGACTCGTACATAAGACCACACGGTCTGAGACATATAGGCCACTGAATACTCTCTCAATATTTCCAGAAGGATCACATCCTACAATACTTTATTTTGAAGAACCTCTTGCGATTTGAATTCGTTATCATTACCTTCCAATACGGATTACATAGAATCCCATCATTCACATAATATAACACAAGTACCGATCTCTTCTAACGAACCCACCATCTTTAGCCACATGCACAATTTTGAGACACCTGACTGTTACAAGTAAAATCTTGAACACCGTAAACAATTCTCGAGCGTCAGTCATCCTTATTCAGCTGTAATTCAACTGTCTTATTGAACAGAACCACTCGTGCCTTATTAGAACTCTGACACTGCAGATCATGATTACATACATATACTATTAGCTATCACTCTTTTCTATACACCAAGCATTCCTTACCAACCTCAGTTCAAAATACCCTAGTATTTCTTCACATCTACGAAGCACCATAACCTTTATCAGAATTTTCCCAACATACTTAGAGACAGAATCAACATAGCACACAATAGTGCAATCAGTTAATCAATAGCAACCTCCCCAACTTAGCTCAAAGCCATTCATCAAAGCACTTTTAACCACCCATATCATTATTACTCAAGTGATGCCAAAATGTTATAATGAGATTAAACTCAAGTCATTTACAAGCCTTGACAGAGACTCGAATCATCATAAATATTAACTCTTTTGCAATTCTTGCATTCATTCACACACAACAGTTACGCCCCCTCTTTAGATGACAATCTTTTCTAAGTCCCAAATTTTCCAAAAATTTCGGCAGAGTTTCCTTTGTAAATTGGCCTATCCACCTGCCAGAGAATCACCAAACCATTCTAACAATACTTCCACAACTCAACAAGATATCACAATGTATTTCAACAACATTAAATCTCAATACTACACGAATCATATTATCACAATTTATACTTGAACATGCGTTGTATCTGCTCGAATCATAACACATATCAATACCTTTCAATTACACATGAGAATCAACCCACCTACCTCGCCTCAATTTAGCATTTCAGCACAATACCTTCCACCAGGATACACATAGCATAATCACTTTAGTCTTCCCGAGTTTGAACTCGTTCCACTACACATAAGGCACTTTACCTTCCAATTAAGAGATATGGTAAATATTCACCACGCCCATAGGTCGGAGCTACACAACAGATTAGGTAAGAGTCGAACAATTAACAACTCATCCATTAGTAAGCCTCCTTAATACACTACAGATCGGCACAAGGCCCCAAACATGGCTACTAGCTCAAGTACATAAATATAAGCCCGGTCTCAGTCATTTTACACAGTAATAATCAATCGGGAAGGATCAAGTCCAAATCCTCAGTCACAATACCACCACGCTCGTCACATGACGCGTGTATTATCTCAGCATAGCACTGTATAGTACAAAAATACGAGATTTCAAACCCTCAGTACATTATCTATGCCACCACTCACAAAATCAGCACCTCAATGCTCAAGTCATAAACAAGGTCCAGCCTCAAGTCACCCTGACTGGCCCAACATGAACTCACCGAGATTATATCTCGCCCCTCGTTCGAGGAAATCATAAGCCATAAGGCAATTACATTACTGAGCGCTCGATGCGTACACAGACGTGTGGAAGGAATTTCAAAAATTATATCTCAAGCCGAATCAAGTACGCACGATAAGAATTCCAAGAAATGTGAAGTGTTTCCTAAAGGTTCGCAGCCTCCCGAGGATAAGTACAGGCGTCCCCGTACCGATCCACAAGACTCTACTAACCGGCTCAAGACTCATGAGGCCTAGTAAACCTAGGCTCTGATACCAACTTGTCACGACCCCAAATCCGGTCGTGATGGCGCCCAACACATTGCTAAGCCAGCCTGACCAATCAATATCAACAACGGAGCTAGAAGCTCTCTTTAACCCATTTAAGCATTTCAAAATATGAAACAATAGTAATACGTATACCAACAACGGGGAAACCAAGTCCCAAAATATACTAACTCCCATAGACCGAAGGGTCAAGAGTCATGAGCCTCTACTGAACATAAGTATATAAAGGTTTACAAGATGCCAAGTGCGGAAAGAAAAGTCAATACAAAATCAAGAGACAATGAGAAGGAATATCGGGTCCTGCGGACTCTGCAGCTACCTCGAATATCCACAAATGTCGCCTCGCACAGCCACTGGATCACTGCTGAGAGGTACCTGGATCTGCACACAAGGTGCAGGGAGTAAAATGAGTACTGCCAGACTCAGTGGTAATAAACAAGGGTAAGACAGTGCAGATAAGAAATCCGCAATAAAGCACTATGTAAAGCTATAATCAGCTACCCTGTCATAGAATCAATATTCATTGTACATGTACCAACAAATACCAATAAATAGCATAACAGCTAGCAGATGTAGCTAAATGCAATGCAATGCATGATATGACCGCTACGGCGCGTAGCTCGACTCCAATTTTGGGTACCCGTGCTCACTGTGGGGGTTCAGACTCCGGAGGGGCTCCTACAGCCCAAGCACATCTCATAGAGATATTCCTGCGGCGTGCAGTCCGATCCAACATATATCTCGCCGCGGCGTGCAGCCCGATCCACTACTAGTCAGCTAATATGCAGATACAGCCTCGCAGGCTCAAAAGTAGTTTTTTGAAAACTCTTTTATCATTTTTCAGTTGGAAAACACTAATATCAAGTTCCAGAGATTGGAATTAGCATAATAACAGAAATAGCTGCGGACTAGTAGTAAACTAGCATGTCTATATGATAAGACAATGATAACGATCCTCGCGGGATCCAATAACTGGCTCACAACCCACAATATACTCAACCGTCCAAGAAGGAGGTTCAACGGCTCGAGAATAGCCAATAATATAGTATCAACAGGTTGGACTAATCTATAGTCTCCAGTTCATGATCGACCCCGCACTCTCAAGAGTGTGCGTGTCTCGCCGCTATACAGCGTCACAAAGTGGTATACCGGGGTTTCGAACCCGCTGGTCATCACCCACATCTATTACTCACCTCAATACGGCGCGAAGACTACTCCGCGATGCCCTTGCCATGAGAATCAAGCTTCACACGTGTAGAATCTGATCAAATATAATAAATACACATCAAATTAGACCAATGGAATGATACCCAGTCAAAACAACTTAATTTACATCAAAATTCCCAAAGTTGCCAAAACCCGACTTTCGGTACGCTTCTCGAAAAATTATGAAAGTTACATATTCGGAACCCTCATCTCGATACGAGTCCGTACATATCAAGAACTCCCAAATCGGACCACAAATGACCCTTCAAATCCTAAATTTTCGTTTTTGAAAAGTTTACAAATTTTCTCCAATTTCTTCCATTTGATTCACTAATACTTGATGAAAAATAACCAGGAATCATTGAATATAATCACTTTTGGATATAGAACACTTACCCCCATCCATATGGTGAAAATCGCTTCGAAAATCGCTTCAATCCGAGCTCCCTAGCTCCAAAAATGAAGAAACTCTCGGATTGCCCCAATTAAAAGCCCAGCGATTTTCGCATCTGCGGTTACTGTTCACCGCAGGTGCGATTTACTGTTCATCGCTTCTGCGGCACTGTTCATCGCAGAAGCGAAAAGTCACTGTTCACCCGCTTCTGCGGGTACTGTTCATCGCAGAAGCGAAAATACCAGATTTGCCCCAGAAAATTGCAGCAACTTTTTATTTCACTAAAAATGCTATAACTCAATCATACGAACTCGGAATTTGACGATTCTTTTTCCTATGGCTCCGTAATTTTGTTACGGATCCAGTGGTTCAAACAAAACTGAATTTGGATCTCATTTTCTCAGTGCAACATCAATTTCGCTCGTTAAACAATTAACTCATGTTTCGCGTCAAAAACCCAATCGCGACTTGATGAAATTAAACCAAAATTTCCGTATCAGTCCTATAATTCATTATTTAAATTCTCAAAGTCTCGAAATCAAATTTGGATCTCTAAAACTAAAAATAGACCTTTGGATCATTACATTTATGCTCAAAACGGCAAAAATCTTCCAAAAATGACTTGTTGGGCATCCGAATTTACCCCGAAGCCTCCGGGACCTCAACTAAAAGTACTAACACCTCTTATAACATCATTCAAACTTGTTCCAATCATCAAAACTCTATCGTTAACATCAAAATCGTCCTTTTTCAACAAATTCAAGCTTAAGTTTAACTTTAACTTCAAAAATTCACATTCGATCAAAAACCCGACCAAACGATGTCCGAATGACCTGAAAATTTGCAGCCATATCCAAAATCACCTAACGGAGCTACTGCAACTGTCGGAATTCCATTCCGACTCCCGGATCAAAATCTCACCTACCGTTCGGATTTCGTCAAAATTCAACCTTAGCCAATTCAAGCCTAAAACTACACCGGACCTCCAAATTCATTTCCGATTGCTCTCCTAAGTCATAAATCACCTCCCGAAACTAACCGAATCATCAGAATCCGATTCCGAGCCCTCTAATCAAATAGTCAACTCCAGGTTGACTTTCCATGTTCAAGTTTCCTTCAAAAATGCTATATGCCTCATTTTCAATCCAATTCACTCCTAACTCACCCGATGGACTCTAACACTGATATAAAATCATAAAACATGTAATTACAACATAACGGGGTGGTAATTTCCCGTAACGATGGGCCGGGTCGTAACACCTATTTATCCAATTGGGTTGTGGTCGGTGTCGGTAATTATTATTTAGCCCTTATGTTGTGGATTCATGGCCTCTCGAACAGGGTGTTGTACCTCATATCTCATTCGATCACATAAAACTTGGTTTCTTGGAAGGTCCCAGCAGCATTCACTAGTAATGTTATCTTTCCCTTAGTGGTTTCATATGCCATGTTCAATCCGTTTAGAACTCGGACTACAAATACGATTTGATCTTGTAGGCCGAGTTATTCTATGACCCTCGATTGGATGATATTGACCGAGATACCTGGATCAACTAACACACGCTTAACTCGAGATTTATTTACAAGTACAGATATTACCAGTGCATCATTGTGGGGATGTACGATCCTTTCTGCGTCTTCGTCGTTGAAAGACAAAGTTCCTTCTAGTATGTAATCTCGAGTCCGTTTTTCCCTTGTGATGAATACTTTTGTGCGTTTTAACATCGGCTCTTGAGGAACATCGATCCCACAGATGATCATGTTAATGACGCGTTGAGGTTCTTCTTGTTCGGTCTATTTATTAGAATCCCTATTTTTGAAATGATTCTTTGCTCGGTCGCTCAGAAATTCTTGAAGATGCCCGTTGTTGCTTGGATTTTCTTCTTCCCTGATTCAATCCATTTTGTCAGCTTCTCGAGCAATTTTATGATTCCATTGTTGGTCCCCGACTTGTTTTCATTTGACCTCTCTACAATCGATTCTTCTTTGTGGGCAATTTCCCGGGATGGATCGGGTTCAATTCTGCTCAGTGTGCGGGGTTGGTTCTGTAACTGAGCTATTATCGCATGTTGAGCCTCTAATATTTTGAAGGTCATCCGTAGATTGATCCCATATCACCCATTGTTTAGAGTATTATTCTATGTCGATCGGGCTCCACTACAGATGTTATTCTTGGGGTCAATAGGCGGGTTTGTGTTGATAGCCATATGCGAGTTAGTGTCCAACGGTTCCGCGACTAGAATTCCAATGGGATTAACGGGTAGTACCTCGTTACCGGGCGCTATGTTGTTATTTTCACCTTGGTGACTAGATTCATTTTCAACAAGTAGAAGTGCCAATTGTGAGTTTGACATTTTGAGCTTTAAGTTGAAATTAGAGGCACTTCAAAAAATAGGTGTAAAGTAGTGTGTGTTATAGAAAATTTGTATCAAATAACCACTATTATTCTTAGCTCCACGGTGGGCGCCAAACTGTTTGCCCTTAAAATTGGATAACAATTAAATTTGTAAATGATTTTACGGATATATGGATTAAATATATATAAAGTGGTAAATTAAATTTCAATTGAAATAAAGTACGATAAAATAAACTCAAACCACACGAATTGAATAGTTATAGATTTGGGAGGTGATCCACCCTTGAACAGAATACACTTCGATCAGTGTTAAGACACAATTGAGTAAGAACTTTAAAGAGAAAATAAAAGTATATTGCTTCTGAATGCATGTGACAATGTGTCTTTATAAGTAATCAGAACCCCTTTATATAGCATGAGAGTCCTACTTTAAGTACAATTCTATAAAAAGTAAAATCTCCTGATTTACTTATTTGACGGCTCCTTATTGATACGTGCCGAGATTCCTGCTGTAACACACGATCGGTACTGAATATTTCCGCATTATGTTATTTCGGTCTTGTGTTGGTTATAATGACAATGCTTCCTCGAGTTCGTTCGGAGTTACGGTTGATTCGGGGATCATGGACTCGATATTCTCGAGGACGGACATTCTGACCTGGTGTTCTGGTTCAATGCGACTCGAGGTCAATATTCAATCCCTCATATTCCCGATCTGTCATGTACTGAATTAGCCCAGTTGCGATCGTATACAAGGAGCATGAGAAAACTGTTGATGTGTCGCCCTTTGAGAAAACTGTTCGGGCTTCATCCAAAATCAGAAAACTACTCCACATATCAATTAGGGGTACAATTACCAACCTTCAGGAAGTAATTGAGGCAACTTCAGAATCAGAAGCGAAAAGCATATGTTGGAAGTATAAGACCAGTTAAGCAGATGAATCAATGTTAATCTTGCAGGGATTGAAAAAGTGTTCGATGTTAACATGTTTGATCCTCAAGAGGTTTTTGCAATTGGTCCTGCCTTAGCGACAATGATATGAAGCGAGGAAGTAGTGGAAACTTGAGCAATTAGGAAATATTGCAAGTGAAAGCATCTTGAAGTTTCCTAATCAGGTTTGCCATTCCTTGAGATTATGGAAAACTCTATTCAAATCTAGAAGAATATAGTTGAAAGATTTTATTGTTGATTTTATTATTTAATTGCTTTAAGTGGATGACATGCTTATTGTTGGAAAGAATAAATTCAGAATTCAAGTCCTTAAGAAGCAGTTGAGCAAATTGTTTGCGATAAAGGACTTGGGGCCAGCAAAGAAATTCTTAGGCATTCAAATCCACCGACATATAGATAGAAATGAGTTATTTCTGTCCCAGAGAAGGTACTCAAGAGGTTCAATATGACAGATGCAAAAGTGGTTAGTACTCCTCTTGCTAAACACTTCAAATTGAGTATTAGTTAGAGTCCATCTACTGATGAAGAGAAAAATGAGATGTCTCGTATTCCTTACTCTTCTGTCGTTGGTAGCTTGATGTATGCTATGGTTTGCACTAGACCATATATTGCACATGTCGTTGGCACTGTTAGCAGATTTCTTTTTAATCCTGGAAAAGAACATTAGGATGAAGTAAAATGGATATTAAGGTATTTGAAAAGTATTGCATATTTGAAGTTGTGCTTTGGCGATGGCAAGCCTGAACTTGTTTGTTACACATACTCTGATTATGAGGCAATCTTAATAATTCAATATCCACTTCTGATTATTTGATCACTTTTGTAGGGGGAGTTATTTCTTGGCAATCTAGACTACAGAAGTGTATAGCTCTATCCACCACATAAGCCGAATATATTGCTGTCACAGAAGGTGCCAAAGAACTATTATGGATGAAAGAGTTTATTAATGATCTTGTCTTTGAGCAGCTAAGGTACATCTTATTTTGTGATAATCAAAGTGTTATCTGTTTCACCAAGCACTCCATTTTTCATTCTAAGACCAAAAATATAAATAGAAAGTATCATTGGATAAGAATGATCGTGGAAGAGAAATTATTTGAGGTTAAGAAAATACACACCGATGAAAATCCTTCGGATATGCTGACAAAGATGGTAGTTGCAGATAAATATGAATTTTGTAGAAAATTGATAGGCATGAAGCCTGTCAACATTTCCTCTACTTGAAGACACATTTGGCCCCTTGGTTGGAGGGGAGTTCGTTGGGATCATGCCCATGTTATCCAGCCAAAAGCCCAATGGCCTAATCCTATTCTCTTTTGGTTTCCAATACTATTTGGAATTGGATTGGATTTATTCCTATTTTAAGTGTGTTTTGGCTTTAAGAGAAAGCACCACTTATGATCTATAAATAGGACAACCTTGGAGAATTATTCTATGCTCATTGATACAAGTCTTTGAAAGAGTTAAGCAAATAAGAGTGGGTTTTGAGAGAGCTTTCATCAAGAAAGAAGAGAGAAGAAAAGTATATGTTTTGCTGCAGATTTTTATTCTGACCAGCCAACTTTAAATCACGTTTTTGATTAGTTAACCGTAGAATTGGGCTGAACTTTTGTCTGAGTATTCGTAACATCTTGATCTTGGATTTGAACGGTGGAGATCGGATTTGGAGACTCGTAGAAACTGATTTCATGCCTTTAACAGCAGCTTCATTTTGTGGATTATACTCTTTCTTCAATTGATTTATTGTTGCTCTTGTTGCTCCGTGTTTAGCCCTTGTGTGCAGCCAATTTGGAGAACTTTTGTAATTCTCTTATTATTATAGTGGATTTTTTTGGATCTTTGTGATCCCGTGGTTTTTACCTTTGATTTGAAGGGTTTTTCACGTTAAAATTTGGTGTTCTTTATTTCTTTATTTTTGGGTTTACCTCTTCCTCGACATAATAAGTGGTATCAGAGCGAGGTTCAAGACAGGTTCATCTTGATGGTTTCAGTTCTAGCTGCAACATATTTGACGATAATCGTGGTTGTTTGAATGAGAAATTTGACCGGAGTGTTATACATGTTGAGACAAACTTTATGGCGGATATCTGGAGATGCGACCTGTTAAAGGCTATGTGAAGAAGCTGGATCAAGTTTATTTTGTTAGAAAATTCAGGCCAAGTGGGGGAATTGTTAGGTGTTCCCCATAATTTTCTTACCATATTTGATTTTTCTATCTCTTGAAGGAAAAGTGCAATATAATTACCTAAATTGAGTTTTTCTTTTTGTAAAAGGAAATTATAAATCTCCAATATTTGGCTAGTTCTTTTTCTTGCAGGAAAATGTTTGGACTTCTATAAATTGAGGATCCTTCCTTCTCATTCAGTAGCATCCACAATGTAGCTATACGAGGCTTGAGAGTAGTATTTAGGGGGAGAACTTTACGGGACAAGTGTTAGTGTGACACTTGTGTTTTCCTCTTTGTGAGGTTGTTCTCTCGATATTTTGTACGCTCTTTTACTATAGTGAATTGCTCATCTCCATTGTGGATGTAGGTCAGTTGACCGATCCACGTTAAATATTTGTATCTCTTTTGGTAGATTTCTCTATTTTGTGTGATTTATCGTCGTTCGACGTTTGCTTTGCTAGATTCTGCATGACACCTGATTTTTTCGGTCCTAACATATATCTCATATTTAGAACTTAATGGTATGCTTGACCTTCTTAGATGGCTTCATTGGAGTGTAGATTAGATATTTAGATCAATGATGCTCGTTGACTGTCTAAGAGTCCACTGCATAAGAAAAGCTAAAACAAGTAGCCAAAGGTTTGTTGGTAATCATCGTTCGAAATCAGAAAATCAGAGAAGGAAGAACACAATAACAATAACAACAACACAGGATAATCCCATTTGTGGGGTCTGGGGCGAGTAGTGTGTACGCAGACCTTACCCCTACCCTGGGGTAGAGTGACCATTTCCAAAAAGACCCCTAGCATCCTTCCCTCCAATAACTTCCTACCTTGCTTTTGGGGAGCCTCGAATTCACAACCTCTTGGTTGAAGTGGCGGTTGCTTACCATCAGGGCAACTGCTCTTCCTCTTGTCCAGAGAAATAAGAACATTAGTTCAATAAATAAAACATAAAATAATTTCGAGCCCACAAGTGCTTGTGTGTCCTTAAGGAATTTAATCTTCTCCTTGTTGCTCAAGATTATGGATTAAATCCTCCCAAGATAGAACGGAATAACTATTCTGTAATAGTGACACTACAAATCACAGAGCTTCTCTGAACCCACCAAATGGAATAAATCACACTTGACTTATATTTGTTTTGAAAATAATGCAATAATGTAGAAAAGATGAAAGAAATTTTCAGATTTTTTATGTATAAAAATAAGGCAAAATCTCTAAATTTATAAAAAAAAAAAGGGTGAGACTAAGAGGTACAATCCGAGACCTAGCCTCTTTCATTTCCTTTTCACGCCCTTTAAACAAAACCCAACAAGGCTATTGAGAGAATAGGAGAAAGATTTGCAATTATGTTAGGAAGACGTACTAGTTTTGCTAAAGCAAGTATCTTCCAACCAAAATGATAAAATTACAAAGTCACCAGTACAACTACAAAGCGAGGTTATAACCTACTTTATCATTTTCTGTCTGGCTGCTTTTGCAGTTTTTCCAAATGAAGTGTGTAGCTTAAAATCTCCTAAGATATAATCAGTAATCTTTTTTTGCTGAATGGATAGGAAATCATGATGAATTGTTGTTTTTTATGCTCCATCCACAAAATGAGGTATCTACTCAGATTCATCAGCTAGTTTCTTAGTCTATGGTATGGAGGTTCTTTCTCATTGTTTGAGCGGTTTATGCTTTATGCGAACCTTTCTAGTAATTCTTAATCAAGAGTTAGTTGGTAATTGAAGGCATTTATATTATGGCTATTCTTCCTTTATTACTGTTTCCTTTTGACCTTAGATCTTTACCAAGTTATGTTTTTCGAACTGATTTACTATAAATATGTTTGTAGCTTCAGCTGGTTTGATATCACTTGGTCCAATGTTGATGAAGTATGATGGTGCTAGAAAATAAGATATGCAGATGTTACAGACTCATGGTTGACAGTTTTAGCACACTTTTAACAAAGCAAATCCAAATACTCCTTCAACAAAAGGGGGGCCGTGAGGATGGACACAAGCAGTGAAATCCTCAAGGACTAAAGCCAAGAAAAATGTTGGAAAAAGAACACAAATAGAAAATACATAAAAGTTCAAAGATAGATGCATAGTTATTGATATCTGTTGCTGCGATGAAGGTAATGTGCTAATAAGATCAGTTCATCTTCCTGCAATTCTTCCTGATCTCTCCGCTGGAACCTGTCAAAGGAGAGATGTTCCCCATCTTAACCATAGACTTGGCAAAGTGCTCGAAGAAAAGCGCATTGTTCTCTGCATATTGTTTCACCAAGGCTAATGATGCTTGATTCTTGGTAGCAAGAACTTGGTCTGAGTTCAGGAGGCCCTTTGAAGCCAATAAGTTCTTGAAGTAGCTGTTATCAAACTTTGTGGGAGAGACAAAGTCCAAGGAAAATAGGTTCTGATCACCTCCAGATTTTGGGCACCTATTGCGCAATTCGGCAGCATATGATTGATCCAGCGTAGAGTCTGGTTGATTGTTTCCTGACTGGTTGTAGAGCCTTTGCCTGAAGCTGGTACATCTCGAGTTTCCAATTGTGTGGCTCCCTGCATAACAAATTATTGGTATTAGCTACTATGGTTTCAGGTGTGATTACTTGTACAAAGACAACCTGATGCACTAAGGTCTCTGCGCAGGTTTCTGGGCAGATTGGACTACAAGGGTCTACTGTACACATCATTATACCGCATTTCTACAAAATGTTGTTTCCACGGTTCGGATCCCTTGACCTTCTGGTCACTTGGCAGCAACTTTACCAGTTATACCAAGGCTCTCTTTCTCACACACGTGATCCATGTTGCATGGACTCTCCAAAATGTAGCCGCACTCGTGTCGGATCCTTAGAAAATGCTCTACTTTTGGAGGATCCGACACGTATCCCACATTTTCGAAGAGTCCGAGTAACATAGCACGCGATTACTTGTCTGGATAAGAAAAAAATTAGAAAGCACAAAAAGAAAAAGAGTAACTTTTACCAGATAAAGCTACAAGGTCAACCAGATCAAGTCCTTGTCTCTTGAACTTTGAGAGAATGGTATCAAATGTGTTGTTTGGAGCAGGAATGTTGTTGTTGGAACCACTTAAACTGGCACTTCTGGAGTCTCTTCTTCCCAAAGGAACCTCCCAGTTTGGTCCACCAGCCTATACAAACAATAAAAGTAAAGTTCATGTTTTTTTTTTTAAATTTCCTAAAGAGGTACTCTGATCAACTATACATGTGGCTCAACTTACTAATACAGTAGAATCTCTTGCAGCAAGCGCCAATATATCAGCACAAGAGACAGTCTGAGGACATTCCTTCTCCAGTGCAGATTTAATCTCATCAAGGACTTCAAATCCGCGAGCTGAATTCCTGTTGGCGTTTGATCCTTTTTCTGTTACAATACCTCTGCTGCTATCCAGAAGCAGAGATGCATCACATCCCTACATGATATGGTGAAATAATAACTCAGGCATAAATTTTTAAATCTCTATCAGCATACACACACTTAACTTCCTGATAACCTATACCATCCAACTTCTCTATTACAGTCGTCCTCTATAACAACACTTCACCGGCCAAATTTCTTTAGAACCAATTTTCATGTTTTATTATAGTATACTATACAATATAGAGAGGTTTGACTGTAATTAAGAATTCAAAGCCGCAAAAGCCAAAGAAGGCTTTATTTTGTATATACTCTCAGTACAAAATTAGTATTGTAACTTTTAGCAAGTGTATTCTTGCATGCTATTAGTATGCTACTGCACTTCTTATTCCAACATGTAAATTTCTGCCATGTAGAGTTGTTTGCCACAATATTTATGTACATGTACATTTAACAGGATT
Organism: Nicotiana noctiflora; assembly: GCA_032618575.1. Classification (NCBI taxonomy): domain Eukaryota; kingdom Viridiplantae; phylum Streptophyta; class Magnoliopsida; order Solanales; family Solanaceae; genus Nicotiana; species Nicotiana noctiflora. The sequence goes on from JASVEL010003346.1 coordinate 28,832, forward strand.
TAGACAAGAGACTCAACCAAAGGAGTTGGAGCCTTGTTCAAATGTTACCATCCAAGGATTCACATGCATATGAGAAATTCAGCATTGTTATAACTAGTAGCATAAATTATGTTTTACCTTGACAAAACAGTCATGAAAATGGAGCCTCAGCAACGAAGCAGCCATTCGAGCTTCTTTAGCAACAGCCTTGGCAACAACAGACTTAACAATTTCTTGTGCTTTTGGGCATGATCGGTAATAATATTGTGGGTATAGGTAACCATTGTTACTCTTAAAAGAGAAACAAATTGGTGCAAAAGCAAGGAGAGCTATGAAAATGAAGAAGCTCATGGACCAAGCCATTTTGAATTTAAGTTCTAAGCAAACTTAGTGTAGAAAAAGGCTTAATTTGAATATTGAAGAAGGCTAGTTAATTTGCTGTGATGAAATTGAGATGGAATCACTAGTATATATAGTGTGATCAATGAAAGAAAACGTTACAAAGGACAACCAAATAAATGGAGTTGGTAGGTTTTTAGTTAGGATTACTACAATTCTTCATCTACTTAATTTGCCAAGCGAAGAAAACTTGTGTTACGTAAAAAATTTTCAACATTAACTCATTTCTTATGCAAGACAGGAGGTTGATTACGACTCTTTATCTTACTACTTGTTGACTTAGTTATTTTCTATCCTTTGTAAATTTGATAAAGTATACTTCTACATAACAAATCAAAAGGGAAATGAAATGAAAAGAATCTAGGCTTCTTAAATAAATAATTCTTGAGAGACAATTGTCAAAGTTAATCTATTTGTTAATCGATTGGATAACAACAACAACAACACAGTATAATCCCACTTAGTGGGGTCTGGGGAGGATAGTGTATACGCACACCTTACCCCACTCTGAGGTAGAGATGCTGCTTCCAAATAGACCCCCGGCATGCTTCCCTTCAAGAACTTCCCACCTTGTTCTTGGGAAGACTCGAACTCACAACCTCTCGGTTGGAAGTGAGGTTACTATACGCATAAATCGGCATATAGTCTTCCTCTAACCAATATCAGACTTAATAAATTGTAGCTCTCAATTCTCATGCTATACATTAAGCATGAGAGAATGACTTGATCTGGTCAGCCCCACACGCCTTGATTGCTCAAGAGTAAAGGCATGAAATATATAAAATAAAAAAAAGTTAACATAAAAGCTGATATAAGCCGCAACTGCTTTGTTGACAATAGAGGACCTCAACATTATTTGACCTGGTTACTCTATGTCCTATATACTCAAGCCTTTCTTGTTCTTTATACATAGAAAAAAAATAATATTACGCTAAGAAATTAAGTAACTTAAGGTTTTTGATTAACGTAATTAAGTAATCTGAATAACACTTACGCTAAGAAATATTCAACTCTTCCGCTAAATTTTATTGTTGCAATCCACTGATTGATTTTTGTAAACCTATAAATGAAAGTTGGAAAAGTTTAGTCAAACTAATGCACAGTTTCTTCTATGAGAGTAGATACAAATTAATTATGCTTTTCCATTGTACTTTGAGCTATGCTAATGCACAGTTTCTTCTATGGCAATCCGCGTTTACTGCTTGCTAGTTATACTATAATTTGGTATATGTATGTGCTCTCATGCGTTACAGAAGCTACAAATTTGGATAAGGGAATATTAGGTAAATGTGATATTGGTCTAATGATGAGTGACAAAAAAATATTCAGGTAAAAAGGGTTCGGAGAACTGCTCTTCTACATTTTCAAACATGAACAGAATAATAATATTTATGCTTCATCTGCAGAAAAAAAATGTTCTTTACTAAGAATGAGGACAATGTGGGTTGAAGACAGTGGAGACAGAACTTTCAATAACTGAGGTTTAATATCTGTTACATATACATAAAAAGGAACTTTAATCTTGCGTATATAATGTGATTTTCAGGCGAAAGAGTGTTTGGATAAATCCCCTTCCGTTCCCCTAGCTGCGCCCGAGGTTGAAGATGATTGGTTATATATCTCAATCATATCATCTTTAATGAACCATCTTATGTCCACTGACATACCTGCAAGAGAGTCTCCTTTCTTACGTCTGTAAATCCGCGAACGGAGATAATCCCTTAAAAAAATTGAGACTTCCATTTTGTTTGGATCATTGTTCTTCATCGTTTTATAATGTATGTATTGTATTGTATCATATTATACCGTATCGTTTCATGAATATAATATTTGGATAAATTGTATTGTTTGTTATTGTTAAATAATATTTTGTTGTTTGGTTTGGCAATATCGTACTGTATGTAACTATAATGTGGTGAGGAAGGAAGCGAAGCTGGCGGTTACGGAAGCTAAAAATACGGTGTTTGGTCGCATGTATGAGGAATTGGGGGAGAAAGGCGGGGACAGGAAGTTATTCCGGTTAGATAAAGTAAGGGAGAGGAAGGCGCGGAATCTCGACCAAGTTAGGTACATCAAGGACGAGGATGGTAGAGTTCTGATGGGGGAGTCTCAAGTCAAGCAGAAGTGGCAGCCGTACTTTCGAGACCTACTTAACAAGGAAGGGGATCGGAACATAGAGCTAGGGGAGATGGGGCATTCGGAGCGACATAGAGACCTTGGGTACTGCAGGCGCATTAGGGTGGAGGAGGTCGTGGGGGCTTTATGTAGGATGAGTAGGAGTCGAGCAACTGGGCTAGATGAAATCCCGACGGAGTTCTAAAAATAAATGGGTAAGTAGGAGTGGAGTGGCTCTCCAGGTTGTTCAATGCGATCTTCAGGACCAAAAAGATGTCGGAGGAGTGGAGGTGGAGTACAATGGTACCCTTGTACAAGAACAAAGGGGATATCCAGTGCTACAACAACTATAGGGGTATCAAATTAATAAGCCATACCATGAAGGTCTGGGAGCGGGTAATCAATGTGAGGGTGAGGGGAGTTCGAAACTTAAATAACACTGTTTTGGACAAAAAATACATCTTTAATGCTAAAAAAAAAATTACACAAAGAGGTAATTCGCAGTACTATACTGCGAATTACATTAACGAATTTTTTTGCCGTTAATGCAATTCGCAGTATAATACTGCGAATTATAATTATTTTTTTTTGGTAATTCGTAGTATAATACTGCGAACTACAAATAAAAAAAAATTGTAATTCGCAGTATTATACTGCGAATTACTGTTCATTTTTTTTTATTTCGCATTATTACTGCATGTTATTAAAAAACAAATTAGCAAATTTTATCGTTTTCACAATTAACAATTTTTTTTGTGTTATTGGTTGCTAATGTCTGAGTTTATTTTCATTTGCAATATCTTGTACTTTTATCATAATTAAAATATGTCGATATCTGAGTTATTTTTTTAAAAAAAATTATCTAGTAAATTATTGCTAGGAAAATTATTTATCTTCTCAAGTATTTTGATGCAAAACTACTTGTAACTCATAATCTTATGCAAAATGATTTAATATTTTGATGCAAAAATCAACTCTTATTCTTTTTTTATATATATTTATTTTTAGTTTCATAAACATATATAAACAATTTTCGCAGATTTTAACCTCGTGTTCTTTTTTAGTATTTTATTTTCAAGCATGAAATGATAAATGATTTAATATTACTCTGTAAGATAATTTATACTCCTAAAATTGTATCATTGAAAAAACTTAATTCTAACTTCAAATATATTCTCAATAAAAGGTAAGCGTTCTACAAAGTTAGAAGAAAAAAAGGGAAAAAATACTCTTATACTGAAAGTTGTCGAAATTATCCTAGTTTGTAATTACAAGTGCTTATTTAATATTCCTATATTTAAATGTGTTCACAAGTATTTCATTTCTAGAATTGGAAGGAATTGGAAATTAATGTCCTAAATATTAGAAAAATAGTTAAATAACTATTTATAAATATTAGGAAATAATTAAATGGCTATTTCTAAATATTAGGAAAATAACTAAAAGACTAATTTGTCTAGTGTGAATTCTATTTTAAAAGGGTAAAAAAGGCAAACGATATTTCGATAAGGGCCTTCGTGCTTTTAATATAGTATAGATTAAAATATGTCAAAATCTGAGTTATTTAAAAAAAAATGTATCTAGTAAATTATTGATAGGAAAATTGTTTATCTTCTCAAGTATTTTGATGCAAAATTACTTGTAACTCATAATATTATGCATGCCACTTATGTTGCTTTAAATTAGTACTAGTCGGTTAGAAAGTAGTCTAAAAACAACTAAAAATAGTGGACCATCAAAATACTTCAACAACAAGTTATTTTGTGTAAATAAGTAATGGATTTAAATTATATATCTTCATAATGTAATGAAAATATAATTTATTCTGTTATAATATCTTATTTAACGCTTATTTTTAGCTATCATATTATCAATTAATGTTATTAAATAGAGTAATTTTATAATTATTTTTTAATTGATCTGATTGTATAAAATAATATTTACATAATGCATAAAATTCCTACAAACTATAATAATGGTCTTGCAATATAAGATTTCAACATCTCCAATCAACAACTAACCAATAATACTCCAAAAAGAGCTTTACTTCATTATTCGTCAAAAAGTCTCTATTGTGTTAGAAGTACGTGGTCCGACCTGAGATGTTTTAGCAAAACACAATAGAGATTTTTTCTTAGCAAACATGAAAAGGTTAATTCTACAAGTAGTTTTGCATCAAATAAGCGTTATTTTTAATTCGCATATTTTTTTAAATGACTAGTATTAATTTAAAGCAACATAAGCGGCATGCATAAGATTATGAGTTACAAGTAGTTTTGCATCAAAATAATTGAGAAGATAAATAATTTTTCTAGCAATAATTTACTAGATAATTATTTTTTAAAAAAAATAACTCAGATATCGACATATTTTAATTATGATAAAAGTACAAGATTTTGCAAATGAAAATAAACTCAGACATTAGCAACCAATAATACAACAAAAATAAAATTTATTAATTGTGAAAACGATAAAATTTGCTATTTTTTTAATAACATGCAGTAATAATGCGAAATAAAAAAAAATTGAACAGTAATTCGCAGTATAATACTGCGAATTACAATTATTTTTTTTGTAATTCGCAGTATTATAGTGTGAATTACCAAAAAAATAATAATAATTATAATTCGCAGTATTATACTGCGAATTGCATTAACGGCAAAAAATTCTGTTAAGGTAATTCGCAGTATAGTACTGCGAATTACCTCTTTGTGTAATTTTTTTTTTAGCATTAAAGATGTATTTTTTGTCCAAAACAGTGTTATTTAAGTTTCGGGAGATGACATCTATATCTGTGAACCAGTTCAGTTTCATGCCGGGTCACTCCACTACAGAAGCTATCTACCTTGTTAGGAGATTTGTGGAACAGTTCAGGGATAAGAAGAAGGACCTGCACATGGTATTTATTGACATGGAGAAGGCGTATGACAAGGTCCCTAGGGAGGTGCTATGGAGGTGCCTGGAGGCAAAGAGTGTGCCGGAAGCCTACATCAGAGTAATCAAGGACATGTACGATGGAGCTAAGACTAGGGTTAGGACGGTGGGTGGCGACTCAGACTATTTTTCGGTGGTTATGGGGCTCCACCAAGGATCAGAGATTACCCTTCTCTTGTTTGCCTTGGTAATGGATGCTCTAACCCGACATATTCAAGGAGATGTGCCTTGGTGTATGCTATTTGCGGATGACATAGTCTTGATAGACGAGACGAGGGTCGGTGTTAACGAGAGGCTAGAGCTATGAAGACAGACTCTCGAATCTAAGGGTTTCAAAATAAGCAGGTCTAAGACAGAATTCCTGAAGTGCAAGTTTAACTCCGAGCCGAGCAAAGTAGGCAGGGACGTGAAGATTGGATCTCATGTCATCGGCAAGAGGGACAGTTTCAAATATCTTGGGTCGGTGATTTAGGGGGACGGAGAGATAGACGGGGATGTCACCCACCGTATAAAAGCGGGGTGGTCGAAGTGGAGGCTTGCATCAGGAGTCCTGTGTGACAAGAAAGTGCCACAGAAACTCTAGGGTAAGTTTTATAGAGATGTGGTTAGACCTGCCATGTTGTATGGGACAGAGTGCTGGCCGGTGAAGAACTCTCATGTTCAGAGAATGAAGGTTGGTGTGATGAGGATGCTCAGGTGGGTGTGCGAGTTCACCAGGTTAGATAAGATTAAGAATGAAGTTATTCGAGAGAAGGTGGGGGTGGCCCTAGTAGATGAGAAGATGAGAGAAGCGAGGCTTAGGTGGTTCGGGCATGTGCGGAGGAAAAGCCCTGATGCCCTAGTGAGGAGTCGTGGGCGGCTGGCTGAGGTCGGCATGAGGCGAGGCAGAGGAAGGCCTAAGAGGTATTGGGGAGAGGTGGTTAGGCAGGACATGGCTAGAATGCAGATTTTCGAGGATATGGCCCTTGATAGGAAAGTCTCGAGGTCTAGTATCAGGGTTGTAGGATAGTGACTTACAGAATTTTTCGTACTCCTTTCCCGGGGTTGGATGGGGCTTGGTAGGGCTCTCCATAGATGATTTGTGTATTGGAGTGTGTCCCCCTTATGATAGTTTTTATGGTAGTTATTGTTTGATATTATTGCATGCTATTTTATTTATGGTTCTTATGTTTAGAGAATATTTATGCGATTTTCGCTGGAGTTACTAATGCTCTTTTGTTTTTATTTTTATTTTTATTTTTCCTTTCCTTCCCTTCCCTGAGCCGAGGGTCGATTGGAAACAACCTCTCTGCCCTTTCGGGTATGGGTAAGGCATGTCTACATATTACCCTCCCCAGACCCTACTTTGTAGGACTATATTGGGTTGTTGTTGTTGTTGTTGTTGTAATGTAACTGATAAGTTTACTAAAATACCCTCAGTTGTTTATATATTAAATTTATTAAAAATTTTGTACAAAAATAATTTGAAAAAACAAAACAGAAGAAGGCAAAACACCTTAAGAAAGCATAACAAAGGAGCAAGATAGAAGAAGATAAAACAAAGGAGCACAACTAATAGAATTGAGTTAAAAACGAATTGGGAGAAAACTAAAACAAAAGGCGGCAAACACATTTAGCATTAGTCTGGATAAAAAACGAAGTAGGTTATAAGTTGGAGATTTGGAGTTAAAATAGAAAATAAAATATAAAGGATAGAATAGAATTGTGGAGTAATAAGTTAGGGCACAATTGAAAAGAAAAAATCGGAAACAATCTCACCACACCAAATTAGTTTCAAAAAATAGGATTTTTTATTTTTTCGAAACAATAAATTTAACAATACAATACAACCAGTTTTAATAAAACAATCAAAATAAATATTATTTTGAGATAGTATACAATACCAAAGAGTAACAACCATCCAAACAAGCTGTTCTGATCGAGCATAAGATGGCAATTTACATCAATGTGAAATCTTAGCTCCTACTGTGAACAACCAGATGGCCTTTTGAAAGAATAACGATTAGGTGTCAATTCCAAGATCGTTGGACTATGTCATATGAATCTTTTGTGTTCGTTTGTCGCTCCATTTAGATCTCGTCTAAATTCAATTTTCATTAATTAATTAACTTCATTAACACTAGAAGTTCTTTTTTTTCCTTCTACTGATTACATGAAAATCTATGACAGGATTACTAGACTCTTAGCAAATACTGCACCCAAAGTAAGTTTACCAACAGTACTTCGCCTTAAACCAACTAATTGTTATCGCCTAATATAAATCTTTTACTCTATTCTGCCTTTTTCCACAAATTATGGATGAATTCGAAGAAATTACAAGTTTTTTGAGACAATATCCGTCTATGATTTTGGATCAGTCTTGTTTCCTTTTAACACCTTCGATGATGTATTGTCGAGCTCTAGCTCAATTTCAAACAAAAACCGTAATTATAGAAAATCCAACAAGTAATTTTGGGATAATTTTTGATTTATTGACTGAAATAAAAGTATTACAACTAAAAAATGAAGAAAATGAACTGATAACCAAACTAAGATATGAATTTCATTGACGGTGGGCTTGAAGAAGAAGAAGAAGAAGAAGAAGAAGAATAGATTTAGGTGAGAAGAGAATTTGAATTAAGGGAGGAGAAATCATAAGAGAGAGAATGTTTTAGTTACCAAATGTTCGTTGCGCTCTCTTCCATTCAGTCATTATTTTTGATGCCTTGTGAATTAATCTGATCCCTTAATCTATACCGGCTAAACAAATCTCAACCATCTAACTTTTCCATATTTTTCAAGGACGTCCTTCCGTTTTTTTTATAATTGAATTTGTCCCAATTCTAATTATAACAATTCTATAGACCATGACACTCCCTTCCCCTTAAAGGGATCCTTGACGTCAAGGATCAAAATGAGGGAATTTAGCTTTCAAATATGCATAATCTTTCCAAGTGGATCTCAACTCATCACCCTCATCTCCAACTTATTCATGATTTTAAGGTGCTTTTGACTATTATAAAAAAATATTTGGAGACCAAGGCGAGGAGTCATCTTCGGCAACCAATCGGTGGAGCCGGCCTCCACGCCATCCCCCCTACCCGCACCCTCCATAACGGAAGTACGTAAAAACCTTGATCTATTTACTCCCTCCTTTAATAAGAACAGGATGAGGAGTGACCTTTTACTGGACCTCAAGGATCGGCTTAAACTTGAAACCGCCTCAGAAGTGGATGGATGGGATAAATGCCTATATTACTTTATAATGTTATTATTATGTTGATGTTATATTAATGAATGAAATCTAAAAAGGTTGCTTAGTCCCATTCATTATAATTGTCTTTCTCATACTATGTAAACGAACTTCAAGTCTGAATTTTAATTGAGGCCAATCTAGCTCTCCGACGAGCTAGAACATGGGTGGAGGCTATCAATCCGATTTCATACTAGTTGGTACGTTTGAATAATAAAAAAAAGTTCTCTTTATAATCCTATTTAGATTCTGTAGGGTGAATACAATCAAATACAATCAAACAGAATCCAATTTTGATGCAAAAACTCAAATTCAAAAATGAAATAGAAAAGATACAAAATCAAAAAATCAATATCACTAAGGGTGGGTCGTAAACCTTATTAGATACCATTGACTCTGGTATCTAATAAGTTTTACCTACTATTGGATTTGAACCAATGATTCCCGCCGTATGAAAGCAGTACTCTAACCACTGAGTTAAGTAGGTCATTTATCATCCCAAAGAGAACCGAATGAAACCCATCATGTCGATGGATTATAAATATCATATTACTTAATAAGAAATACTAATCTAAGGAATATCGATCAAAGAGATCAAAGATAGTTGATGGTGTATCATGGAATATTTATCTTGACAAGAATTTATCTACATGATAAAATATGCATCACAAGCACTAAGGGCTATAGCTCAGTTGGTAGAGCAACTCGTTTACACGCGCGCCAATATTTTTCAAGGGAGTTCATCATACAACCAGAAAAATTGGTCTTGTTGAGAAATCGATGTCTTACTCCATAACTTTGAGGGAACCATAGCTTGACAAAGAGCTCGGTCCAATTTGGACGCCCATTTAAGAGGTGCCAAACATACCCCATCATTGATTTGAGATCTTGATAAGGTGATTCGACCATTGTACAAAGACCTTGACAGCAGCTGCATTTCTCTTCTTAACTATTTGCCTTTGTAAGATTGCAACTGGAGCAACCATAATTGTCTATCATCTCTAGTCTGTGGCAGTGTAGTCTGAGTAGTGACCTTGGATCCCACCTTCTTTTTCATTAGAGAAACATGAAATACTAGGTGTACCTTGAAGGTAGGAGGTAGTTCTGGTTTGTAAGAGACTTACCCCACCTTGGCTATGTATGGCCCATAGAACTTGGAGCTGAGCTTGAGGTTCCTTCTAAAAGCTAATGATGTTTGTCTATAAGGCTGGAGCTTTAGAAAAGCCATGTCGCCCACCTGAAATTCCCTTTAAGTTCTTCTCTGATATGCATATAGCTTCATCCTCTCTTGAGCCTTTATCAAATTATCCTGCAACAGTTGTTGAACCTGCTGCCTTCTCATAACAGCATCACTAGCAACTTAAACAGTACTATCTAATAGTGGGCCAACTGATAATTGTGGTGGAGTAAAGCCATACGAGGCTTCAAAGGGAGTGCACCCTAAGCTGGTGTGAAAATTTGTATTATACCACTATTCAGCTAGGGGTAACCATTGTTTCCATTATACTGGTCTATGAGAAGTCATGCACCTAAGATAATTCTCAATGCATTTATTCGCCCGTTTCACTTTGGCCATCACTCTGAGGGTGGTAGGCAGTAGTGAAACGAAGTTGAGTGCCAAACAACCTAAATAGTGTCTGCCAGAAGTTGCTTAAGAACACCTTATCCCTATCAGAAAATATAGAGTCAGGTATCCCATGCAGGGTATGCACGTGCTTGAAAACCTTTTTAGCCACAGTCACTGCAATGTAAGGGTGAGTAAGAGTCATAAAGTGAGAAAATTTTGACCTCCTATCAACTACCACAAAAATCACTTTCTTGCCTTTAGACTTTTGTTGCCCTTCAATGAAATCCATGATGATATGTTTCCAAACCTGGTCTGGAATGGGTAGAGGTTGTAGTAGGCCTGGGTAAGGGACATTTTCTCGCTTGTTTCTTTGGCACACGTCACAAGCAGATACATAGTCAATCACCATCTGTTTCATACTAGGCTAATAGAATAATTATAAAAGCCTTTTTAAAGTGCCAAGATGGCTTGAATGCCTCCATTTTGTGAGTCATGAAAGATTGTCAATAACTGTTGCCTGAGTGGACCGTGATCTCCTATGTATATCTTACCCTTATTTCTCAATACTCCAGTTGTGTAATGGTATATATGAGGTCTTTGAGTAGCCACTGCTCCCTCCGTGATCAAAGCAGTTGCATATGTATCCCCTTCATAGCTATTACTGACTTCATGCATCCAAGCAGGAATGGTTACACTAATGGCCATGAACTCAGCTAGATCAGACAATATTTCACCTTCTTGACCCTCAATCTGTCTAGAGAGTGCATCAGCAACTCTGTTTTCTACCCCTTCTTATATTGAACTTCATAATCAAGTTCCAGTAGCTTATTTAACCCTTTCTGCTGAATGGCAGTGGTCACTCTTTCTTCCAGTGGGAATTTGAGGCTATGATGATCAGTATTCTCTATAAAATATTTATATTGCAGGTAGTGCCTCCATTTTTCCACTGCATTTAAAAGAGCCATATATTCTTTCTCATAAATAGACATTCCTATGTGTCTAGGAGCAAGTACTTTACTTAAATAAGCAATAGGTTTTCCCCTGTGTAATAATACAGCACCTATACCATTCTAGCTAGCATCAGTCTCTACTATAAAGTCTTGAGAATAATCAGGCAAGGCCAAGACTGGGGTGTTGATCATGGCTTATTTCAGAGCTTCGAATGCAGTTGTAGGTTCCTCATTCCACTTGAAGGCTTCCTTCTTAAGAAAATCAGTCAAGGGCTTAGAAATAACTCCATAATTGAGTATATATTTTCTGTAATAGCCTGTTAATCCCAGAAAACCTCTCAAACCTCTCAAGGTAGTAGGAGTGGGCCAGTCTACCATCTCCTTGACATTCTCAGGGTCATTATAGACTCCTTCCCTAGAGATCACATGCCCTAAGTACTCCACCTTTGATTGCCCAAAAGAACACTTAGATTTCTTTGCATACAAGGTCTGAGCCCTCAGAATTTTGAACACTGCCTCCAAATGTATCAGGTGTTCAGGTAGAGACTTTGTTGAAATTTTGTTGCTTTCAGTTATTGCAGTAACTTTTTTAGCATAATAAGTTACTTAGTTTTAGGATAAATCTACTTTTTTGAATTCAAATTTAAGTTAGATTTTTAGGATAGTTGAGATATTTTTGGATTTTTAAATTCCTCTTATCCAGGTTTTTCTGCAGATTATGTTTCTGATTGGCTATTTAAAGCCTTGTTTTGCTTAATAAAATTATTGAGAGACTTTTTCAATTAATACTTTTAATATTTTTGCTGCCCCATCTTTTAAAAAACCAACAATGGTATCAGAGCCTCATTGATCTTACGGGATCTGTGAGTTCTTCCAAAAAGAAAACCATCTTCAAATTATTTTTAACCAATATCAATTTTTAAACCTATTTTCAAACATGGCAAGAAACAGTCTCTCATTGAATGCCCCACAAATTTTTACTAGTGAAAACTATCGAATTTGCTCAGTGAAAATAAAATCATATCTTAAAACCTATGATTTATTGAATATTGTAAAGGAAGAACAATCCTTACCAGCAATTCATGAAAATCTTATCATTGTCCAGAATGAAATACTTCCATAAGAGATTTAGATAAGACAGGGTCACTAAGGATGTTCTTCATGCACAAAACCATAAGACGAAAAAGAAAGAAGAAAAAAAGAAAAAGAAATGCACTACAAAAGTATGCAATTTCAGCGATGCTCAAAACAATCCTCAAGAACAAACAACCGAAGCAAGAATTGAGGAGGAGCAACTTTTTAAATTGCACCAACTCAAGCAAATGAGGAGTATTGAAATTTTGTTGCTTTCAGTTACTGCAGTAATTTTTTTAGCATAATAAGTTACTTAGTTTTAGGATAAATCTACTTTTTTGAATTCAAATTTAAGTTATATTTTTTAGGATAGTTGAGATATTTTGAAATTTTTAAATTCCTCCTATGCAGATTTTTCTGCAGATTATGTTTCTGATTGGCTATTTAAAGCCTTGTTATGCTTAATAAAATTATTGAGAGACTTTTTCAATCAATACTTTTAATATTTTTGCTGCCCCAACTTTTAAAAAACCAACAGACTTACTATAGATGAGGATGTCATCAAAAAATACTAACACAAATTTTCTGATTAGAGGCTGAAAAACTTGGTTCATCTATGCTTGAAATGTAGCTAGAGCATTTGTTAGCCCAAATGGCATTACCTTGAATTCATAGTGTCCCAAATGATTTCTCAAAACAGTTCTGTAAATGTCATCACTCTTCATCCGGATTTGGTGGTACCCTAACCTCACGTCAATTTTTTAGAAAATAACTGACCTAAATAAATCATCTAGCAAGTCATCCACGATTGGAATTGGATACTAATATTTGATTGTTATCTCACTAAGTCCTCTATAATCCAAACAAATCCTCCAAGTCTATCTTTCTTCTTGACTAATAAAGCTGGTGGAGAAAAAGGTGACTGACTATCTCTAATGATCCCATTAAGCATCGCTTCCTTCACTTTTTTTTGAATTGATAACTATTATATATATTAATAACGTCAGTACTTAAGGTGTACTGAACACCAAATTTACATGAAAGGACAAATAGATATTAAGGTTTGACTCCTAGCAAGATCCTAGTATGTTTATGATTGTCAATGTATCTTCTGTGTAAATCTGTTTACACCAAAAACAAAAAAGAAGAATACAATGGAGTTTGATCTTCTGTACTATATTGCTTCTGTCTTTGAAACATCTAGCGTTCCTTTCTCTCCAGACTGTCCACCAGATACAAGCTGGTACAGTCCTCCATCTTTCTCTACTAGTTGATTCAGCTCCAGCTTCTTCCGAGCTATAAAGAACATCTTTAGGCCTGTTTGGTATTGACCATGAAATACCCCTAAGACTAATAAAGATTTTTCATAGTTTGTCTGTAATCTTGCAATGAAGAAATAGATGACTAACAGTTTCAGCATTTTTCCCACATAGAAAACATCTTGAACACAGAGAAATTCCCCTTTTTATGAGATTATCCTGGGTTAAAATCGTCTCCTTTACTAATAGCCAAGTCAAGCATGCTACCTTGTATGGAATATTTGTTCTCCATATTTGTTTCCAAGGCCGTGTGTCTACCTGTTGATTATTATGATTCAAAATCTTGTATGCATCCTTTACGTGATATATCCATCTGTTGTGCCTCTGCCACCAAATTAGATCGAAACCTTCATGTAATCCTCTGAATGCTTCCAGCTCTTTGTAAAGGTCAGCTAATCTTGTTATCTCCCAGTCATTCAACCGTCTTCTGAGAGAAAATTCCCATCCTTGATGACTCCTCATCTCAGCTACTGTTCTATGTTGGCTTTGTGCTAAACCAAACATATCCGGGTATCTTTCCTTTAAGCTTCCATGTCCCAAGCAGTTATCATTGCAGAATGACGTGTTCCTTCCGTTGTTCACTCTTACGAAAGAGTGATTCTTCATTATAGGCCAAAGTTCTCTAATGGATTTCCACACACTTACATCATATGTTGTTCTGACTTCTTGTGACACCCAGTTGTTTTCCTCACCATACTTAGCTTTGATCACTTTTCTCCATAATGATTGGGGTTCTTGAGAGTACTTCCATAACCATTTCATTCTAAGAGCCTTGATTTGATTCTTCAAATCTCTTATTCCTAAACCATCTTGCTTTTTTGCCAGTGTGAGTGTCTTCCATTTAACTAAATGGAATACCCGTTTCTCCTTATTGCTTTGCCAAAGGAATGATCTCAGTTTGTCCAATCTCTGTAAAATGCTTGCTGGAATTGGAAACAAGGACATCATATAATTCGGGAGTGAGTCTAATAGTGAGTTGATTAGAATTAGCCTACCCCCCCCCCCCAATGATAGATATTATGATTTCCATCTTAACAACTTCTTCTCACTCTTTTCTATGATTGCATTCCAGATCTCTTTTGATTTGGATCTTGCACCCAGAGGCATCCCAAGGTAGACAGTTGGTAAGGACCCAACTTCTCCTCCAAGTATCCGTGTCAGTTGCTCCATGTTGTTAACTTCATTAATGGGAAAAATATTGCTCTTTCTCCAGCTGATGTGTAACCCCGAGACTCCCTCAAATAAGACCAAAATGATCCTTAAGAGTCTAAGTTGCTCCGTGTTTGCGTCACAGAAGACTAGAGTATCATCAGCATATTGGAGATGTGTGATCTATAGATTGTTTGCCCCACTTCTGTTTATCTCAAATCCTTTCACCGATCCACTAACTTTAGCTGTTTTAATCATGTTGTTCAGACCTTCCATGGCTATAATGAATAGAAAGGGAGATAAAGGATCACCTTGTCTTAGACCTCATTGTGATTGGAAAAAACCTTTTGGGGATCCATTTATGATAATAGAAAATGTTACATTTGATATGCAAAATTTCATCCATCCAATCCATTTCTGCCCAAATCCCATTCCTTCTAACATTCTGAGTAGGAAACTCCAATTTACATGATCATAGGCTTTCTCAATATCTAATTTGCATAAGATTCCAGGTTCTTTCTTTTTTATTCTTGAATCCACTACTTCGTTGGCAATCAATACTGTGTCTATTATTTGTCTTCCTTTGATGAAAATCATTTGTTGAGTATCAACAATTTTTCCTACCACACTCTTCAGTCTTTCAGTCAAAACTTTAGAGAGCAGTTTGTAGAAACTCCCTATCAGACTGATAGGCCTGAAATCTCTCAATTCTTTCGCACATGTCTTCTTTGGAATCAAGGCTATATACGTTGCATTGAAGCTTTTCTCAAACATCTCTTGAGAATGGAAGTTGTTGAAAGCTTCCATGACGTCTTTCTTCAAGATGTCCCAACATTTGATGAAAAAACCCATTGTGTATCCATCCGGACCTGGGGCCTTGTCACTTGCACACATCTTCAAACAACTCCGGATTTTTTGTTCCTCAAAGTTACACTGTAAAGACTCCCATTCTAATTCTGAAATTATCGGGCTATTTTTAAAATTGACAGTTGGTCTCCACTCTTTTGGTTTTGTGTACAAATCCTTGCAAAAAATGATGATCTTATTCTCTATTCTTTCTGGATCCTCTACTACTTCCTGTCGGATCAGTAGCTGATCAATGTTGTTGTGCCTCTTATGTGCATTTGCAGCTCGATGAAATTTTTTTGTATTCATGTCCCCTTCTTTTATCCACAGTGCTCTAGATTTCTGTCTCCATGCACTTTCTTCATTCTTGAGTTGTTCCTCAATCTCCATTAGAATTGCTGCCTTCCTTACTGATTCCTCATCTATCAACGCTCTTGATTGTTGTGTGGTCTCAAATCCTGCCAGTTGACTCAACAATTTTGATTTTTGCAATCCCAAATTACCTTCAAAACTTCTGCTCCATTATTTTAACTTGCCCTTGAGAGCTTTTAATTTGCAAGCTAAAATGTAATCTGGTCTTCCTATGAATGCAAAAGATGCCCACCATTCTCTAATTCTGTCCTCAAAACCTTCCACATTCAGCCACCAGTTTTCAAACTTAAAATATGATTTAGCTTTTTCCCAAACACCACAGTATAGAGCCACAGGTAAATGGTTAGAGATCAGCCTTTATTGGATAATTTTCTTGATGTTACTGAAACTTTCATCCCACTCTTTTGAAATGAGAAATCTATCAATTCTTGAAGCGGTCACATGATTGTTCCCTTTGAACCAAGTATAGTAGCCTCCCTCAAGTCGTAGATCTATCAACTCCAAATCTTCTATAAAATCTGAGAATTCCGCCATCGCTCTGGACCTCCTTGAACATTCCTGTTTTTCAAACGGGTACCTTGTAACGTTGAAATCACCACAAACCACCCAAGGACCTTCAAACAATCCCCTCACTGCACCAATTTCTCTCCAAACTATTTTCCTTTCATTTCTGCAGTTAGGAGCATACACTCCTGTTATGTGACATTGAAAATCATGTAAAAGAGCCTCGAATTTACAAGTCAAAGTGTATGCACCCGTCTGCAACATCTCCCCTTTCCATACCCTGCAATCCCATAAAAACAGAATCCCCCCTCTCGTGCCGCTAGCTTCTAAACTTGCATACCTCACCCATCTTCCCTCCCCCCATATTTGATTGACTATTTCCCTAATATCCCCCTCCACTTTTGTCTATTGCATGCATATAATGTCTGCCTTCCAGTTTTGCACTTGACTTTTGATGATCTCCCTTTTCTTCTTGTCATTCAATCCCCTTACATTCCATGAAATTACTTTGATCTTCATATTGGAATGATTGACAACTCTCTTCCCCTGCTTCTTTTTCCATCACTCTTGAATTTGACATCAAAAGAAGTTAGACCTCTTAATTCTAGTGCTCCTTTGAACCTTTGTTTTTTTACTTCCAACTCTGTCTCCCCCCTTCTAACCTGTCTGCAGCTGTCAATTTGCATTAAAAGATTCAAAGCTTCTTCTTCATGGCCTTGAAAATCTACTCCAAACATTTTCTCCAATTTGATCATATTTTGATGGACCCATAGTGTTGCATCCACGTCTTTATCCATTGATGGATTGTGTTGCTGGACTGCTATAGGAGTCACCTCCTCGATTTCCCGATCTTGGATAGAGCTGAAATGCTTTAGTTGTTCTTGTTGCTCTAAAGCACTTCCTGTTTGCTCTTCTCTCAAGATTGTGTTTACGATCTACACCCCTTCATTCTTATCTGTTCTTGATGTCTCTGCTTTATCTTCTGTCAGACTACAACTGTTTGATGTTCCTTTTGGCATACTTTAAATGTTTGCGTTAGACATTGGATCCCTTGGACTGGACTTTTTTTCCTTCAAGATAAAATGGCCTCCCATTTGCTCCATATAAAGCTTCGGCCTAAATTCATCAGGGAGCTCAGACGAGAGATCATTATAAATGACTTGTGCAGCCAGATCGTAGTCAACGGATTTTAGCTCACTGTTTGTCGCTTCAATGCTCAGATTCATCGAACTCGACCCATTTGTCAGTTGCACACATGCCTTTCCTTTATCAGTGTTTTGCAAAATGGTGCATCCCACTTGATTGCTCAAGTGTCTCTCTGGTTTAAAGGATTGGTCATTTTCTGGCCTATTCATCACAAATCTTGCCTGTCTTTCAGCCCAAATTGGGATGAAAATTTGGTTCCGTCTCTTTCAATCCCAACCTCATTAGGGATCTTTCTGCCATTACCAACAATTTTAATTTTGGCCCACTTGAGATGGTTCTTTAGATCAGTTTCTTCTTCAGTAACTATCCATCCCCCACATAGATCTCCTATTTCTTTGAAGATCTTTTGTGACCATAGATGTAAAGGAATCCCCATGGCTCTAATCTAGCATATTTCCACCATTTGTGAGTTTGGAATGCATCCAGCAGTTTGATTCCACCATTCCAGATGAAGCTTGATCTTTTTCCATCTCCAATCTCCTTGCAAAATCTGCTCTACCATGTATCTATTCGGGAATTCAAAGAGAAACATGTTGCTCATCATTTCATACATGTTAATTCCATATGCTTTGCTCCATGAAGCGCTCGCCCATCGCCTTATGTCTGCTAAAGTGGGTATCTCATTGATTTCTTCTCCGAAAGAACCGATAATGCATCTTTTTAGTAGACCATCATCCTCGGTTCCACAACAGAGATGTCTCCCTTGTTTATACTAACCTTTGCCTCTCGAAGGGTACTGGACTGCCATTTACTCTCCTTAATTGCTTTGGCATAAGGATAGATCCTCAGTAATTCTGGGTGGGAGTGTGGGATTCATTTTGGGAGTCTGGTGTATGAATCTTTCTATCTTAGCTGCTATGTCTTTCCAACCTGCATTCACAGCTAACTATGGGATTATAATAACTGACCTCCCTTCTCCCTTCAGTGACAGAATGCTCATGTATCTACCATGCACATTGAACTTCCTAGTACAGAAATATTCTGTCATCTGATCCTTGTACTTCCATCGTTTCACCAAATTTATTTTATCTGTCGATGCTTCTTTAAGTACATGGCAGACCCAATCCATTGTGTTTATACCCATGGATGAACATCTCATCATGTTGCAGCTTCTCTCCACCCACTCAAACCATATGTCTTTGTTGGAATTCCATCTGGTGATGTCAAAAGATTTGAATCCAGCATTGAAATATATCCTATTTTCTCCCATTTTGAGAAGTTATACCCAGCTGCTCAGATTTGGATTTAGAGGAGGTTTTTGGTAGTCATCATAATAAGGTAAATAGATAGAAAAAAGCAGAAATCTGAAAACTGAACCAAAAATAGGTGCCCTGCCTTAGGTATAAATTGAAAGTTGTCAGAAATTAGAAATTGTTGGATGGATGTGCTCGGAATTAACCCGTGAGAAGGCTGTCCAAAAGAAAAATTTCGAAAAGAGGATTGGAGCAGTGGCCACGCGCCGACGCGTGACGGTTGGCTCGCCGGAAATAGCCACGTGTGGTGGCGCGTGAGAGCTTTCTGCCTGTCGGGGCTTTCAGTGGTCTGGTCGGAATTTCACGGGGGTGCTGGTGGTGTTCATGAAAGCTGAAGAAAACCAGAATCTCAGGCTCCTCAGGGAGTGTGCCTGAGAGCTGAAGGAGTAGAGCATCACTTCATTCACTTGTTTCTCTAGCTCTTCTTTTTGAAAGAAATTATACCCGTAGGGCCTCAGGCTGACAGGAGCAGATCCTAGTTTAAGTGGAATTCCATGATCCAGGGCCCTTGTAGGAGGTAGGGATTTATGATCAATATTGTTTGGATGGAGGAATCAACGGGATCCTCCTCATTTGCTACTACTGCTTGCACCAAGAACAAGTGTGCCATGGGAGTTTGGCCCTTCTTTATCAGGTTTCCCATAGTGCTTCCACTAGTCCATCCTAATTGCCCTTGTTGATTGATGCCCTGAGACACCACCTTATTGCCCTTTTTTCCCAATGGTCACACAGTTTCTCATGGTCAAATTTGGTTGGATTGAACTTCTTCATCCAATCATTGCTAAGGACTATGTCACAACCTCCTAACTATAGTATTCTCAAGTTTCTTCAAATAATTTTCCCCCCATCTTCCAGCTGAATTTGGGACAAATAGAGTTGGTATACATATAATTGCCATCAGCCACTATTAGTCTCAAGGTATTAGAAAACACTGGTGTATAACCAGTCTCCTTGACAGTAATCTCGTTCATGAAGCTGTGAGTGCAACCTGAATCCACCAAGATAGTTAGCTCCCTTCTTCTAAACACTCCTCTGAATAGTATGGTATTGACTCCCATATTAGTACCAGACAAAGCATTAAAGTAAACAACCTCTTGTATTTCTAGCCCCATGTCTAACTCAATCTATACCTCATGAGGGGGCTCTTCCTGTATAGTAGCTACTTCCTCCACTTCTCCGGTTAAGCATTGTAACTGATTGAATTGACACCTGTGACCAGGACCAAACTTTTCTCCACACCTGAAGCATAGTTGGTTGGCCTTTCTATACTCATACACCTCTGGAGATAGCCTCGGGAGACTAGGTTTGGAAGGAGCAACTACAGTTGGTCTTTGAACCACTGTTGGGACTAAAACCTTAGCAGCAGTGTCACTCTTATTACTGGTTGGTTTTTCTTCAAGGCAGCCTCAATAGCCTTCTCCTGCATCCTAGCTTGTTCAATGGCACAACTAAGAGTTTTTGGCTTAAACAACTTCATTGAATACTCGATCTCATCCTTCAAACCTCCTACAAAACTAGAAAGGAAATGTGCCTCATTTAGTGCAGGGTTCCTCACTATCATCTGAGCCTTAAGTTCATCAAACTTCACCAGATAATCTTCCACATTTCTTGTTTATTGTAGTCAATTAAATTCTTCCACTACATCCTCCATTAACACCTCTCCAAACCTATTGCATATCTCCTTCTTCAACTCATCCCATGTAATCACTCCCCTGCTTAGTATCATGGAATTATACCATAACTCAGCATGACCATTCATATACAAAGCAGCCCCTTTCCACTTTAAGATCCTCAGCTACCTTATACGAATTGAAGAATCTATCACATTTTCGAATCCATACCTTCGGGTTAGTACCATCGAAGCTTGTTAACTCCCACTTAAGATTAGGAACATGTCCTTGTTGTGGTCTAGTTGCTCTATTATCCTCTAATAAGGGTAGTAGTCGAATTCCAACTCCTGGAATTTGCTCAGGTGGCCTATGATCCATGCTATTCAACCTCTCCAACGGTTGTTCCAAGGTGCCTTGAATACCAACTTGGTTGTCCTTCAAAGCTTGCTGCCCTTCTTTCAGCTCTGCCAACAGCTCATCATGGTGGTTTAATTATTCATCCATCACTTTCATGCGGGTTCCTCCAACCATTGATACCTCTGATTTAGCGTGGAATCGACAAGGCTCTGATACCACAATTGTCAAGCTCTAGCTCAATTTCAAGCCAAAACCACAATTATAGAAAATCCAACTACAAGTAATTGGGACAATTTTCGATTTATTGACTGAAATGAAAGTATTACAACTAAAAAAATGAAGAACATGAACTGATAACTAAACTAAGCTATGAATGCCATTGATGGTGAGCTTGAATCTGCAGAAGAAGAATAGATTTAGGTGAGAAGAGAATTTGGATCGAGGGAGGAGAAATTAGAAGAGAGAGAAGGTTTTAGTTACCAGATGTTCGTTTCCCTCTCTTCCATTCAGTCATTATGAAATAATCTGAGCCCTTAATCTATACCGGCTAAACAAATATCAACCATCTAACTTTTTTTGCGTATTGCAAGGAGGTCCTTCCGCTTTTTATAATTGAATTCTGCCCCAATTCTAATTATAACAATTCTATAGACCATGACATGTATCTCAACGTAGGACATGAGCAAACCATCTTAGACGATCTTCCCTAATTCCATTGCTAAGACTTTTGTATGCTTTTAGTTTTCAGTTTCACTTCGAGTAGGCACTCACCAGAAATCTGTTTTTAGTCTTATATAGTGTTATGTTGATCCTCTGAATAGAGTGAGTGAGCCTTTTTGCTCTTGTGGAATCTCTTCAGCCACTCACATCCAATTCCCATGTTTTTCAATAGTGATCCAGTAGAAACAGATTGCTTACATTGATTCTTTATTTTTTACTTGGGCCTGCATGTGCTCCCAGCACGACAGCTCCATATTTAGTAAATGAAAAGAAGATGCAAATATAACGATTTAAGTGAATTTACTTTGCCCTCTTTCTTTGGTCATTGAATGCATTCAGATTATCACAGTATATAGTATCATCTCTATACCAATTTATGCTCGTCTACTGATATAGTATATGCATATGCAGCTTCTTTTATTTGTTCAATTCAATTGCTCTACTGTTAGAATAAAGTGAGATAGCTGCTAAAACTTTAAGACTGTGAGTGGTATAGATTCATGATTAGCAATTTCCAAACAGATGGCCATGTGTT
Organism: Nicotiana noctiflora; assembly: GCA_032618575.1. Classification (NCBI taxonomy): domain Eukaryota; kingdom Viridiplantae; phylum Streptophyta; class Magnoliopsida; order Solanales; family Solanaceae; genus Nicotiana; species Nicotiana noctiflora. Next base: position 50,953 of record JASVEL010003346.1, read on the forward strand.
TCAGACAAAATGTGCATGAACTCATGCATTAATTTCTGTATAGCACACTTTTGACAAAAGCAACCTAAAGTACGACTCGAACAACAATAACAACTTTCTATGAGGATGGCACAAGAAATGGGATCCTCAAGGACGAATATTGAATAAACAAGAAGAATGTAAAACAAATGAACAAGAGAAAGATACATAACAACATACAATAAAAGGACAATTATTGACTTTGTTTTGGCAATTAAAGTTGTGCTAGCTCTTTTAAGATCAGTTCATCTTCCTGCAATTTTTCCTGATCTCTCCCCTGGAACCTGTCAACGGTGAAATGTTCCCCATCTTAACCATAGACTGGGCGAAGTGCTGGAAGAAAAGCGCATTGTTCTCTGCATATTGTTTCACCAAGGCTAATGACGCTTGACTCTTAGTTGTAAGAACTTGGTCTGAATTCAAAAGGCCCTTTGAAGCCAACAAGTTCTTGAAGTAGCTGTTGTCAAATTTTGTAGGGGAGACAAAGTCCAAGAAAAATAGGTTCTGATCACCTCCAGATCTTGGGCACCTGTTGCGCAATTGAGCAGCATATGATTGATCAAGAGTTGAGTCTGGTTGACTGTTTCCTGACTGGTTGTAGAGCCTTTGCCTAAAGCTGGTACATCTTGAATTTCCAATTGTGTGGCTCCCTGCATTACGATTAATTGTTTTTAACTATGGTTTCACATGCGATTACTTGACAACTAGTAACAATAAAGGGAGTTATTTTTACCAGATAAAGCAACAAGGTCAACAAGATCAAGGCCTTGTCTTTTGAATTTAGTGAGAATGGTATTAAATGTGTTGTTTGGAGCAGGAATGTCATTGTTGGAGCCACTTAAACTGGCACCTCTGGAGTCTCTTCTTCCCAATGGAACCTCCCAATTTGGTCCGCCAGCCTGTATTGTATAAAGAAAATAAAAGTTAGCTCTGTATTAGGCTTCCTAGTAAAGTATTTTAAGTTGAGCCGAGAGTCTCCTGGAAACAGCTCTTTGTCCTTTTCGGGCTCATTAGTGGGATTTTACTGTTGTTATAGTAAAGTATTTTAAGTGGCTCTACTTACTAATACAGTAGAATCCCTTGCAGCAAGGGCCAATATATCAGCACAAGAGACAGTTTGAGGACATTCCTTCTCCAGTGCAGATTTAATCTCATCGATGACTTCAAATCCACGAGCTGAATTCCTGTTGGGGTTTGATCTTTTTTCTGTTACTATACCTCTGCTGCTGTCCAGAAGCAAAGACGCATCGCAACCCTACAATATGGCATAGTATAACTAAAAATTAGCCATCAACTTTATAATACATATCTATAGTACTGCAAAGAAAAAAGCAGACTGTATTTTGTTGTCAAAATATACGATAAGCTTAGCTTTGTTACACCCCGTGAGATAAATACGATATGTTTTACCTTGACAAAGCAGTCATGGAAATGGAGCCTCAGCAACGAGGCAGCCATTCGAGCTTCTTTAGCAACAGCCTTGGCAACAACAGACTTGACAATTTCTTGCGCTTTAGGGCATGATCGGTAATAATATTGTGGGTATAGTGAACCACCACTTGTCTTAGTAGAGAAACAAAGTGGTGCAAAAGCAAGGATACCTATGAGAAAGAAGAAGCTCATAGACTGAGCCATGTTGAAACTAAGTTTTAAAGACTTAGTATTGAAGAAGTATGAAATATTAAAGAAGGGTACGTAGTTTGCTGTGATGAAATTGAAATGGAGTTTCACTAGTATATATATTGTGTATTCAATGGAAGAAGAGGTACAAAGGGCACACAAATAATATATGGAGTTGGTAGCTTTTTAGTTAGGATTAGTATATTTTTGCTTGATTTACCAAGTGAAGCACATTAAACTTGTGTTGTACAAGTAAATGATTGATCTGGTCCATGATTGTAAAATTAGAGGACATTGACAAGTTACGTAAATGTTAATTTCCAGCATCCACCCAATGGTAATGCATGACAAAAAGTTGATTATGACTCTTAATCTTACTAATTGTTGACTTTGCTACATTTTCGAGCCTTTGTAAAGTTGATGCGGCCCAACTTTAAGGGAATAAAACAATTAATCGGCTTCCTAAACAAATGGTTCATGGGACACAATTGTCAAACAGAGGCGGACTCAAAGTGGGTTCATATGAACCCGCTTCATCGAAAAATAACATTATATATATATATATATATTTGCTATTTTCAAACAAGTAAAGGTATAAATATAATTTTGAACACACTTCAAACAAGTAAAATGTCTGCTTTATTGGTAAAGAGGGTTCAAATTTTTCACATGATCCTTAGCTCGAAACTAGCTAGTCACATATGGTCTGTATTTTTGTTTTTGAACCCTCTTGATAAAAATTCTGGGTCCGTCACTCAAAGTTCATCTGTAAAATCGATTTGATATTCGTATGGATGAATGGCTTCGTCCTCTCCTACCCAAAATGCAAATTAATTAATTCTAGAAAATCTTTAATGAAAGTATAAAATTAAACATGAGAGAAAGCCTTGATTTGGTCAACCCCGCACATACCTTGATTTCTTTTGGTATAAGGGATGCAGAGATGACAAATATTCATGAAAAATAAAGTAACAAAAGAGTTGATAAAAGTGGGGACATAAATCACCTGCTTTGTTGACAAAAGAAGACCTCCATAATATTAATTTTATTTGACCGAATTTCTTCATCTCCTATTACACAAGCCTTTCTTCCTTATCTTGTTTTTCTTTTTTATTTTATTTATCAACATATGAAGTTTAACCTTTTGTTTTTTCTCCTCTCAGTTTCATGTGAAAGCACTGCTGAACTTCAATTCATGAATAAATTGAAGTAAACAACTACTACTATAATTTAAAGTAACCTAACGCTTATAATTCACTTATTTATTTTGAATACTATTTACTACTATATGAAATATTCAACTTTTCGGCTAAATCTTACTGCATTCAGATAAATTGTATTAGTTCGTAGGTGTATAGAAGTTGGGAATTCATCTTCATCAAGGTGGTCAAACAAATAAAATATTGATTATGCCTTTCTTGTGTACTATGAGCTACGCAATTGACACTTTCTTTCTCAGGAAAATAGAAATGGCAATCCCCGTTTATTAAAATACTAGTACTAGTGTAACTTGGTGTATGTCTGCTCTCGTGCGTACAGAAGTGAGGAAGGTGACCTACGAATGGATAAGCGAATATTAGGTGAATCTGATTGGTTCAATCTATATATTATAGAAAATGTTAGGAGAACTGCTCCTCTACTTTTTCAAACATGAACAGAATAATCATTATGCGACATTTATGCCAAAATAATTCTTTATTAGAATGAGGGCAATGTGGTTGAAGCAGATTGGCCAACTAAATTTTCTCATTAGTAATGAACTGTACTATATCCTCTCTGAAATAGGTGCAAGGAAGTACCTTCCTAAGCAACTTAAGCGCAAGAAATTAAAAAATAGCAGGATTTACCACTTGTAGTTAAAAAATAATCAAGTTTCAAAAGTCATCAAAATTTAGCCACTTTAAATTTGAGCGAAAACATTGTTCAAAATTCAAAAAAATACACCCGCAAATTTTACGGGAGTTCCAGCAAGTATAATTGTCCAGTATAATATACTGGAGTTTGGAGTACCGGTGCTCCAGTCTCCCGCAAATTTTACAGGAGTTAGCAAAGTATACCGGTTCAACATAATATGCTGGAGTTCGTACACAAATGCACCAGAACTTCCATATATTATACTGGATCGGTCCCTGTTGCGACAAAATAGTGGCTATTTTTCAATAACTTGGTAAACAATGGCTATTATTCATTGACGAGTGTGAAAACTGACTATACCAATGATTTCTTAACAACTTAAGCAAACGTGAATCCTAAGTTTTGAAAAGCCCAAATTTGCTCAGTCTTCGCTCTTTGCATGCATCACGAGGAATGAGAGTCCAGTCTTCAATCCCCCAACACCCCCCCCCCCCAAAAAAAAAAATAAATAGATAATGTTAAACATTGAGGTTGAACAGTTGTTTTTCATCCTGTTTAAGGGTTGTCTTCGATTTCACTCGAGCAATAAAATTGACCCATTTTTACGAAATTTTGCTGATTTGATAAATATAGGAGGCTTGTCGGAACCAAACATTGTAGAACCTGTAATGACGCAGCAACCACACTAGTCTAGAACAAGCGCTATTATCTGTTGATACTGACGGCATGGTTTTTGCTACAGGAATCCTAATTCTCGTATAGGTTATTCGATTTGAAAATTACCGTCTACCATAGTACCATATCAATTCAATAAGAATGTAAAAAGCCAGTGTTCCATAAATCTGTATACCATGAACAAGATAACCAATAAACATTCGAATTCACAGCATTTTCCCCTCATTCTGAGTAAGCAAGTGGCTGCTTGACAGTCAGTAATTAACGGGAGGTGGCCTAGGGAACTAATAGGAGTAAGAAATTGGTAATTTGGTCTATTTCAGAGCTTTATTCTAGTCATGCAAACAGTAGCTCTCAAAACATTTCTTAGTTTGTCAGTCAGCAAGAATGCGAGAGGATGAGGCAATGCTTTATATGCAGAAGCAGAGCACTAAATATCAGTTACTTCTAAAGAGTGATCCGTCTTGTGCACATTTCTAACTTGAAACACTGGCCTGGGATGTGGGCAAGGCTCTTCCATCTAGAAACAAACATGACTTAGATTGACCCGTACCTAACTTCACTAGTTCTCCGTGTTGCTTGAGCAGAAGCAGGTTGACGCTCCCATGAAGCTTGATTTACAAAAGGATTGTTGATATCTTCTGGTCGCGAGTAGCCATGGCCTCCCCCGCTGACCTGTGTTTCAGTTCCAAAACTGCAGGTTAGATGAGCTAAGAAGGTAAATTCAGCACAGTAAACCAGTTCGGTTTCACAGCGTGCTCAAAATACTGTTTTCCCCTAGTATACCCCGCTACAACATCCATACGCCCTTACGCTGGCCTGAACAACCATACCCCTAGCACTACTTACACCTTCATCTGTCACTCCCCCTTGCAGCATAACCTCTTCACATGCTTCACTTTTTTGGCCTCCTAAAATAAATGTATTGATAGCTGACCCAAAGCCTTCCACACCATCCCAAGAAGTTAAGCTGCGGAAATAGGTAGACTTACAGTTTCCAAACATGCGGATAAAAGAGTCATTCCGGGCAATGCATCAAGTCCGCGCTGTGAGAATGTATTGTAATGAATTACTAAGTGTTGCAAGAGAATCATACAATTGAAAACAGAGCTGGACTAAAAGAAAGAAAATAGAAGACAGCAAAAAGCATAACTAGTAAACCTACCTGATTTTGCACACGTGTCTTGTAAATGAACCCTCCACAGCAGAACAGCGTTGAGGCAACGAATAGTCTTTACCACACATGTCATATTCATATGGTACACAAGATGACCAAGAGAAGCATCTTAATATATGAAACAGTATTCAAAATATAAATCTCAACTACAGACTCGACGACTTCCTAACTGAGACTACCAACTATGCAGCAGCAAAACATATAAAGTATAACTGCATATGATCTGGAGGAATTCACTAAGACATCTCAACATGAAAATAAAAGTTGAAAACGGGAACATGACATACATGCATGAGAGTACACCAAATATGGCCCATCCTCTTGCAGCATCTCCGCCTTCGCTTTGCTGATATTCTGCAGAAATTTTATTCTATTATCATGATATAAATGGAACAGCCACTCAGAATACTAGAGCGCCAGCTAGAAAGGACAAATAATATTGCTACGAGTACGTAATTGGTATTACGCAAAAACATCCCCAATCCAGATCTTCCCTCAACCCAAATACACTACTATTGTCTCCCCACCCACCCGCCCACCCCCTTTTCTCACCCTAATATCTTTACTAATGATAATCTTATGGTGGGAACGGTAGACAAGTACAGGGGAGGCTGGAGATGGTTAGCCTAAGAGGCTGAACCACATTATTTTCTTTTTCCTTTTGTTTTTGTAGTTATTATTTTAGATGAGACTGCTTTCCATCTTTCTTTTTCTTCGCATTCTGCAATTGTTAGCATTTTACTCCTACATTTGACATGGGATACTTGCATGTACTCTTATATTGATTCGGCTAGTGGTGGAGTTAGATTACTAGTGGTTTACTTCAGAATATTGGAAAGTGGTTGAATTGAATCAATTTTAACGACCAGATCAAACTGAAGGCTAAAACTTGACTGAAGACAGAACTTCACAAACATTTTGGTTAAAAAGCACATAAGAGGAAGAAACTGGATTTCAAGTTTACTCAAAAGTTAATTAACTGTTATTGTAGGCGCACATTCTCAAAGACTCAAACATGCATTGCTCAATGAGTAAAATGAATGCTCATTATTGAGAAGCACATACGGATGGGATACATACAAGTGTAGTCGAATAAAGGCTAGATTTCACTTACCACACATCTTTGTGAGGGTGAACTGAATGGGGTCATAGTTTTCTACAGGGATGGTGACCTCAACTTCATATGGGGAATCACGAGCAACTTCACCTGAAAATACAAACAGCAATTTAGAGGAACAAAAGGTAGAGCCAAAAGATTATATGATAGCAAAACAAGAAAAATATCCCCAAATAGTCTAACAAGAGGAACAGTCAAGTCATTATACATCTCCAGTCGATCAGTAATACTGTTGGAGACAAAGTTGTTGGTGATCCACCAGTTGCTGCTGAACCAGATAATGTGACCTTTAACCCTTTCTCTGGAGCAACCTGGCATGTATATGGAGAGGGGCAGGGAAAGAGGGAAAAACAGTGATTTCCAAGTGAAAATATTCAAGCACAAAAAGAATAAATGCATAACAAAAAGCTTAAACACCTTTATTGATGGTTTCTGCACAGAACCAGAAACCGAAGCAACAGCAGTCATATAAAGGGCTACACGAGTTTGTGCAGTGCTGAAGCTACAAAATAAAATGAAGAATCAATTGAACTTATTTTAAGCAATTTAGACAGTGATATGATAAAGACTGCTGTAGCTATGCAGCTTATGATAAAACATGGAAGTCTTAATCCCATAAGAACTGATCGACTATAAAAGCACATAAGGTGAGCAAAATGTGCATTGGAACCTAACAAACTTAGAAGTCAGAAGACGTTCGCAAGCACACAAAAACTGGCAGTGGTAAACTGTTGGCAAAGTTGACCAGCACAAAAACTATGATTACAACTAGTCCTTTCTACTGTATGTACTTGGTTACCTGAACAAAAGCACATTCATATGTAAATGCAAAGCATCTCTATGCAATCATGAAGAGGGAAACTGTATTTTACTGAAAAGAGTTGCGGAACTTCATATTAAAGGAAAAGCAGATTTTGGAAGGTGACTAATATGGTCACCCAAAACCAGATATATGTGTTCTAATTTTTTCCCTTTTTTCAGATGACTACGTCAGAATGTGTACGCCTTAAGTTTAAGCCAGTATTTCTATCCAATTCAACATCTTATGATTGGCAGGATCTATCCTGTTACAAAATAGCATTCAACTATAAAACACAATTACAGTCCTAGATAAAAGGCAAAGTTAACCATATAGAAAACCACATAACCCATACATATTCTATGTCACGGCATAAGAATATTGTTGTTCATCAATCAAGACTCAGTTTGAAATCTCTCCTCATAATTCCAAATGTAGTATTCATTAGAACTTTGCTAGAATCAATATGATGAGCCATAATACCTCCACAGTTTGGAAAACTGCCAGATACCAAGGTGGAGGCCGCCGTCAGACTAGAAAAATGAAGATACAGAGATTTGTCCGAACAGATATGCAGCAGAAGATCAAAATAAGTATAAAAGAAATATTTTTTTAAAAGCACAAGAACAATCCACGGTCTTCTTTTGATTATCTTAGCTTGGATGCACATGGAGTATAAGATTATAATTGATTGCAGTTGTTTAAAGCAAAGTTGACCCAGATCCAAAGATAGGCTAACTTTATAAATATGAAGTAGTATAAGAATAAAAATGGGGTCCAATGTGATGTATTCAGCAGTACAGTATCCAACAAATAACGAGTAATGTAAGAAGGCTTCTACTTAGAGAAGGTAGATATATTTTCCAATAGTCCAAAAGGAAAGTAAGACAACCATGTCCGAGATAATACTTGTAAGTAATGAGATTGTTAGATACTTATGTGTAAATAGTCCTAGTCCTATATATAGTTGGAGTAGAATATGTCCTAATCTTATATGTAGTAGGAGTATAATATGTCCTAATTCTATATGTAGTAGGAGTAGAATATGTATTATATATAGGGCTCATTGTATCATTATTAAAATATCAATAATATATTTTTCTCCCGTGCTTTCTCACATGGTATCAGAGCTTCAGTGAGAAAATTATCGTTGTGCGTCATTCCAGCGACATCCGGGAAGAAAGATCTCATCGTCGTGCAATTTTCCGGCAACTTCGTCTTGTTCCCAGGGTTCATCACTGCTACAGTGGTACTGTGCATATACCAGTACCACCATCAGATCTGAAACCCTTGTGCGACCAAACCCCGAAAACTCCAGTCACATATGAACAGAAAAATCAGTCACCGTGCGTCTTTCCGGTTGATGACTCAAGATTTATTTGCGTTCATCGATAAATGTTGTATGAAAACCAATACTACCATCTTGTTCAAAAAAGTTAGGCGACAAAACCCCAGTCAACGCGCCTCCATGTGTCAACTAAGGTTCCAGCGAGCTACAATAACTTTTACAGCGTGTCGTGAACATTGCAATTTCAGTTTTGTTGCTCAGGGGAAGCTTAGTGGCCTTGAATGTTGAATGATCAACTTATAAATATTTTCACCAAGTCCCTCACTGGTACTCGTATTAGTTACATATGTAACAAGCTCGGTGAATATGATTTGTATGCACCGGCTTGAGGGGGAGTGTTAGATACTTAAGTGTAAATAGTCCTGGTCCTATATATAGTTGGAGTAGAATATGTCCTAATCCCATATGTAGTAGGAGTATAATATGTCCTAATTCTATATGTAGTAGGAGTAGAATATGTATTATATATAGGGCTCATTGTATCATTGTTAAAATATCAATAATATATTTTTCTCCCGTGCTTTCTCACAGAGATAACCCCATTTACCTGAATTCCTTGTGAGCTTCTTCATAGCCCAATTGAGTCATCCCATTGTAAACCTGTAAATTCACAAACAAGGGCCTCCACACCATAAGACCGTAAGACAATTTAAAGGTACTGGGTAAAAGAAAAACGTTTCACTTACAATTTCCCATGACCTTGGATGAAAACCAACTGTGAAACCTTCGAAGACTCGCAGACCTGGTTTCTCACATGGAATGGCAAGTTCAACGACAGCTCTGTCCAAAAGTGATATTAGACACACAGCTAGACAAGTTCGAAGTTGAAGTGTACAAATTCATGCAGTTTAAAATCCCCTACATTTAGTGAAGTCATCACAAAATCCACATTTTTTTATGTAACTTTTTCCCAATAATCAAAACTTTTCAGTCACTCTCTCTGGTCAACTTTGCCCTCATATCTCGTCACCAATACATGGTTTAGAGATATTATAGAAATAATTCATTCTTCATAATATCAGTTTTATGAAGCATTACAATTCCACAGTTTCTTTGCACTGTACAGGTTGAGAAATGTCCCTTATTTCTAAGTCCAAAAAGAGGTCTGTCATGGCAAGGAGTAAATGGGTAGGTTGAACAGCAGCTATTTAAAGCAGTGCAAGAGATGTTCTCTTAGCTTGATTAAACAAAATTGCACGAAAGCTCAAGATGTTATTGAAGCAAAGTCCAAAATTTTAACCCAAAGGAACAAAAATAAGTAATCCCTTAGTGAAAATCATATCCTAGTTAAAGGTCAATTTGATTAAGTTCAATATCAGCAGAATGGATTACGTACTGTATTAAAAATAAAACATAAAGATTAACAAACAAAATGAAATGTACTACAAGTTACAAACTTTGTATATTGAATTACTGAAGAGAAGTGTTAACTGTTAAGAACTGCCAAAAGCACACTGGATCAACTTGGAAGAAAATATGCCATCCTCTGAGAAATACACTACAATTACAGCATACCCCATAAGAGTTGTGAACCAACCTCATGCTCAACCCACATCCAGTTGTCAGAGAAAGCAAGCAACTAATGAAGTAATTCAACTAAAGGAGACATGAGAATAGTGTTACTCTTAAATCTTTCCTTTTTCAAGGGCCTGGAAAGGGAATGCACCCACAACTCCAAATATATACTCCCTCTGTTTGAATTTATATGCACTCTCTCTACAACTTCAAGAGGTAAAAAAATTTAAAATATTAAAATTATAAATATTTAGTGGGATGATTTCTCTGTCAAACTAACTTTTCAACCATTACATAATATTTTCTTCCAATATAACTAATATAATATATAAATCACATTTGTATCTTAAACTGCAACCTCAATACTATACAGTTGTATATAAAATGGAATGAGGAGAGTATGGACTTTTCCAATCTCTCTCCCTCTCTCCCTCTCCCTCTCCCTCTCCCTCCCTCCCTCCCTCCCCCTCCCTCTCCCTCTCCCTCTCTCTCTCTCTCTCTCTCTCTCTCTCTCTCTCTCTCTCTATATATATATATATATATATATATATATATATATTTTCTTTTCTTTTCTTTTTTCTTTATTTTGGTTTAGGTGGGGGGGGGGGAGGGGGGAGGGGGGAGAGAAGGGGACAGGGGAGGGTGTGAAAACACATTGCATATCAGCTGAATGACGGGAAAAATACCTACAAGTAGAATCATATTCAACATTGCAGATGCATCCAAGTCCACCTGAGGTATTGAATTTAACAAAAAAAGTTAACAAGACAAAGACACATTCCATAAGACTAACTGATTCTTAAAATTCCAAATCCCACATTTTTGTTAAGCAAGGAGGTAATAATGGATTCCTCATTAAAATCAGAAAAAGATTAAGGAACCTAACGTCTTCTACTACTTCACTCTTTTCTGCGAAAAATCACTATCTATACCACCAGCAGAAGTCATTCCATTAAAAAGTTAGCTTTCAATTTTAACAGTGAGGTACACATGACACACAAAACCAGGGAGAAAGAGAATACATGACTAACAAAATTAGTCCAATAATACACTTCAGAATTAACGATGAAAATTAGATCCGTGACCTGTCAGCAACTCGCATACCGTTAAGCAACACAAAGACCTACTGCCTTTATCACATCCCTGGAATCGAAAACCAAACTTAGTGGCATTCTGGTCTTCGCCTAATTCAGGATCATACGACAAACTAAACCACATTTTCTACACACGGGACAAAGGCACTAAGGATAAGACATTTGTCTTTTCATCAATTCATCGTGCCCACCTCAATGAGCCATGTACATCTCAGTTACACGGGTGATTAGCTTTGTCCTTATATAACCTGATACCCATCAAGAGATACACGAATAAATGACATAACTTCTGGTAGATTTTTTAATTAGCACTTGTTGCATATAGGTCAACCTCATGACTCAATTCCAGGAACCACAATAAACTGTCAATCAGAGGGTCATGATCTTCTACCCCATCATGAAGAGCCATGGCAAAACCTAATACAGGTATTTAGGATTTTCACACTGGTCAACAGCTAATAATGATTTCACTAGTAACTGAAGTAGAATTCACTGGATAAGTCACGCAAATATGAGCCACCAAAAATGACATGTTCAAAGTTATTTAACACTTGCAATACTTTGTAAAACCTTTTTGGCTGGCAATTTTGGTGCATTAATATGTGATATCAAAATTATGCTTCTCCTAGCTGCCCCCCAGGCTTCATGTTTATGATGCCATTGTAGATCAAAATTTTCAGAATCAGTTGACAGTTTAAGAGGTATTTCAGAGATTAATCAAAAACACAAACTCAGACATTTGTAGTTTATTGAGGCTATTTCATGCATCTTGCATTAACAAACTATCTTACTAGTCAAATGAAGGGTTTGCATACCTTTGCATTGTCCCTGAGGACAGTTTCCACATATGATATTTACCTATCCATCCAGGAATAAGAGAGTCAATCAAATTGTGTTGGAGTTCAGTACATGGAAACCAAATATTGGAAAGTGATATTCCTAGTGGGCCCACTACTCACTTATATCTTTTGGGAAGATCTACAATATGATTTCTTGAAATACAACACATAAATAAGGTTACATAGCTGGAGAGAGAGAGAGAGAGAGAGAGAGAGAGAGAGAGAGAGAGATCATTCAAACCTGAGCTGTTCGGCCCATCTTATCATAACTCTGCTCGCAGTTCATCAGATCACCGTTGAAATATTCCTGGGAACAATAGAAACAATGTAAATTAAGATTAGACTTGCAGGTTATCAGAAATAAAAAGCAGGCACTTTGTTAATTCAAGTGACAGAGCAACATGAAGCAAGGGAGCAATGCATCTGAGGAGCAGGTTATGCAACTTGAAGCACATACTTCACAAATTAAAGCTCAAAGTGATCCAAGTGAGCAGTGTTTGCTTTTACCAATTACTAGTATGCATAAACATGTCTGCTAACTCTGCTAATAAACCTCGCGTTAAATTTTTTCCTAAAGTGAATCGCTCTTTTCTCAGCTAACTTATTAACTGTCATTTCCACTTTATGTAGTAAATAGCTGCAGCGAACCAGAAACAGCTGTCTAGATGAATCACTAAAGTCCCGTTGCTTCAAAAGGTTTTATATGCCACAGAGCAGAAGTAGAAGAGCACAAGCCACACATGCCTAGAGCCTATCAATTATTGTGGGCTATATAATGCAGCCGGGGGAGGGGGAGCCAAGAGAACAAATAGAATATGTTTCACTTCCCTATTGCACCAATAGGCATCACAGTCGTAAGCAAACATGCAGGAGTCTTTAATTTTCTCCTGCATAAGATTATACTTCACCAACAGTTGAAAAGCTTACCTGAATAAAGCTGACATGTCCAGACCCAGTATGAAAATAGTTGAGTTTATCAAATCTGCCGAAGTCCACATATCCCTGTAATTCAGGTTCACTCTTTATTACATAAGGCATCAATGTTACAAGAGTACATAATGGACTAGTTAATCAAGTAGACATTTTCTTGGTACAACAGCTCAATATTTTTAACAATCTACAAGTTACAGTGAAATATGAAAGATGCATGGAGTTGAGTAAGAATCATTTTCCCCACTTTCACTAGGCACTCGCAAGCAAATCCAGCTATCATTTATTCATCAATTCTTGATAGGCAGTTAATTTCTACTCCTGTCTACTTCAGAGGTGCCAGCCCCTAAAATAAATTACTCATCACAACCACAGAGAAAACTAACCAAAAGAAAGACAATAACAGGTTGTTTTGTTTATGGTATAATTATACTAGGATTTAATACAAAGATTTTGGCAACGGACAATAATATAGGGATTGTTATGCAGTGAACAATAATAAAGTTATTCTCTTTATTTTGCTTTAAAGTAACCATGAAGTGCCACTATCAGCGCCAACTAGTATGCTCAACAGCTATTAATCTAATTAGGTATGAAACCCTGAAGGATGTTTTTGTATGTATCACATCAGACTAAAGGAGCTAGCTGAAGATTACTAGAAAAGAGAAAGTTTATAACAGTTGGAGAAAACATCTTCCGGAAAAGAAGTAACAGAAGGAAAGAGGATTTAAGCATCTAGTAATATACCGAGTGAGAAAATAAATGAGAACATGTAAAATGCATTACCGCGTGTGATCTAGACTCGACATCTTTGCAAAATCGAACCACCAAGTCAGCTTCCTACATTACAAGACACCAATGAGCATTACATTTTGCATATAATCGAAACCATTTGTGGACATAGCATCAAACTAGACATCACCTTCCCCTCATACTCAAATGGATGTCCAATCCAGCTACTCTGAGACATAGGTTAAGTAACACCAACTTTATTCAAAATGCACCTCTAATAATACGACCAGGCTATTAATCATGTCAGATCTCGAAGGATCAAAAACAACACATAAGAAGTTTGCAAGTATTGTGGCACCGTCATGGTGATTTAATACAAGGAGATTTATTTATCAGAATAAGAAATATAAAAAGATTGCAAAGTTCAGCAGCAAGACATTATAAGGTTAAATTTCTGTACTTGAAGCCACTGAAAATGGAACAATTTCAGCATTTCTGTGCCCATCTCACTAAATCGACTAGCAAAAATTTCAAAGGATACAAAATCGTGAATGTGGCTGGAGTTATCCAGTGCATAGCAACCAGTATTTGGTGCAACAACTGAAACAACCTCAATTGCTTGTAACAATACAGCTGAAGAAAATATGAATTTGCAGATTAGATCAGAATTTTCCAAATTCGTCAGTATAAGGACATCAAGTAGTTCCAGAGAATTCTTCCTCGTAGAATATATACACATCACCTGCTACTACTGTGATTAGCAAATGATACGCTACATTTTCAGTAGAGTAGTTTTTTGGGCTCCGCATTTCCTCGAGTACACCGCGGTCCTGCCAATACAGTTCAAGTAGGGAAATGAGGTTTTATTTTATCACTAATCAATATTGACTAATTGGTTATTGCTGAAATTGCTAGCAATTTTGCTATGTCGATAGTTTGGAGCCTTACCAAGGCCGCTCTACGGTAAAGGCAAGCGAAGGACCCCAAATAATTAAGTGTCCCGAAAATAAGAAGCACTACCATATACTCTTATAGTGAGTTAATTGGATAAAAAAATTCTCTAAATTAAATGTAATATATCTACTTCCACTAACTTACCTATTTGTTCTTCTAACATCTTATTTACTAGGTGTTGGTAACTAATTCCCGTATTTTTCAGCTTGAAGGGCATTACATTATAACAATATATTTCATACTTGATGATAAATGAGGTCTTTTCCTGGTCTTCCGGGTTCACAGAATTTGATTGTAACCAAAATAGGCACCAATGAAGGTAAGGATCTCATGGCCAGCCGTGTCATCGATCTTGCGATCGATGTTAGACGGTGGAAAATAATCTTTAGGTCCTGCGTTGTTCAAGTCCTTATAATATACGCACATTATAAGTTTGTTCCCTTTTTAGGGACTACAACTACATTGGCTAACCATTCAGGGTATTTCACCTCCCGAATGGACCCTATTTTGAGAAGTTTAGATACCTCATCCTTTGAATGCTTGCTTTACTTTGGACTTAGGCCTTCTCTTTTGTTTCACGGTTTTCAATCTGGGGCCAAGGGTTAGGCGATGCATTGTTATCTTCGGTGGGATCCCTATCATGTTTAAATAGGATCAAGCCAAATAATCCATGTTATCAATAAGAAATAAGAGAAGCTTTTTTCTGAGTTTGGGGGTTAACCCCGTTCCTAGGTATACCTTTCGCTCAGGCATGTACTCGATCAATATAACTTGTTCCAACTCTGCGACCATTGATTTGGTGGCGTCGGAGTCTTCGGGAACAACAATGGTTCGAGGGGTCAGAAAATCCTCCTCTCCCTCTTCTTCTTCTTCTTCTTCTTCTTCTTCTTCTTCTTCTTCTTCTTCTTCTTCTTCTTCTATCTCTTGTTTTTCCGATCCGAACGAGGTTGGTAGTTGTAATTGCTATTTGGTTTCTTGTTTACCATTGATGCTTGACCTTTCTGTTGATACCAATATCACCTTGTCGACCACAAATATCTTCTTTGTAGCATGTTGCTCCACATACATTGTTTTTCCACCATCCGATGTAGGGAATTTCATCATTTAGTGGAAAGTTGAAGGAACCGCCCTCATATTGTGAATCCAAGCCCTTCCGAGTAGTGCATTTACCTCATCTTTCCCTCGATCACGTGAAACTTGGTATCTTGAATGGTTCCAGCCATGTACACAGGTAGAGTAATCCTTCCTTTAGTTGTTTCACTAGCCATGTTGAGCCATTTAAGACCAGAGTTGCGGGCACAATTTGATCTTGTAAGCCGAGTTGTTCCATGTTCCTCGATCGCATGATATTCGGTGAGCTACCTGGATCCACTAAAACACATTGTGTGGTTGAGAAATGCCTTCTACTTCTTCATTGTTGAATGATAAGGAGCCTTAAGCAAATAATCCCGGGTCTGTTTCTCCCTAGTAATTAATACCTTAGTGCATTTGAACACGAGACCTTGTAGAATATCGACCCCGCCGACGATCATATGAATGATAGGTTGAGGTTCCTCCTATTCATTTTTCCTGTTGGCGTCTTTGTCTCTGAAATGATTCTTGGCTCGATCGCTAAGGAACTCTCGAAGGTGACCCTTATTGAATAGAAGGCTACCTCATCCCTTAATTGCCTGCAATCGTCAGTCTTGTGACCATGCGTGCCATGATACTTGCACATCAAATTTGGATTTCTTTGGGAAGGATCAGTTTGTATAGGTCTGGGCCATCTAGTATCTTTGATCCTTTCGATTGCCGATACAATGCTTGATGCGTCAATGCTAAATTTATATTTCAATAATCGAGTTGCCTCTATTGGATCACATGTTTATAAAAAAACACTTGCTCGCAAGTCGCAGAGAATTTTGTCCTCGATAATTTCTTCGATCATTCTGGGAGGGATTGCGTCCCAAACCATTGTTCCTTCGATATGTGGTATATGGTTGATATCGTTCTCTGTTCGACTTTCACTCCCTGTCGATGTCCCTAGGGATTTTAACTGTCAACCTGTTTGGATGTACTAAATTGGTAAGGGCTCATAATCAGTCGTCCTCGACCCAGATCTTCGATTGATATCGATTGTGCACATCTACCCAAGTTACAGCTGGATAATCAACCAAATTTTGTTTCAACATTTGTGATGCTATCAAACTCCGCTCGTTCAACCCTTGGGTAAAATCTTGAACGACCCAATCATCTATAACCGGTGGCAACTCCATGTGTTCTATTTGAAATCGGGATACGAACTCCTTCAACATTTCATTATCCATTTGTCGTATCTTGAAAACGTACGATTTTCTTGTTACGGCCTTTATGGCACCGGCGTGTGCCTTCATAAAAGAATCTTCTAACACGAAAAATAAGTCGATGGAATTTGGTGGCAGGTTGTGATACCAAATCATTGCTCCCATTGACAAAGTCTCCCCAAATATTTCAATAAAATAGACTCTATCTCATCATCACCTAAGTCATTTCCTTTAATTCTGCATGTGTACAAAGTGATGTGTTCATTAGGATCAGTGGTCCCATTATACTTAGGTATATCCGGCATACAGAACTTCTTAGGGATGGGCTTTGGAGCCGCACTCCGAAGAAAAGTTTTTTGCATGAACTTTTTCAAATCCAATCCCTTTAAAAGCAGGGGTGCCCCGGTATCTGATCAATTCGGGAGTTGTATGTTTCTATCTTTTTGTATCAGTATCTTCAATTATCTTCTCCCCCGTCTCAATTCTTTTGGTAAGCTCCTCGAGCATTTTCATAATTGTAGGATCAGCCCTTGATTCATTACCATTCGACTTTTCTGTCACTGGTTCGGTACAACGAATGACTTCTAGCTCAACACACTTGGGGTCCTATGTTGATTTTGCAATTGAGCAATATAGGCTTGCTGAGCGAGTAGCATCTCGAATATTACTTGGAGGCTAACTCCCCCATCTTCTCTGCAATATGTACCTTGGCCATCAGATCAGCCTTCCCTGCGTACACTTCCTTCGTAGTGTGTGCCTAGGTCCTCATTTAGAGCAACATATGAACCGATATGGACTAGATCGGCGACTGGTGCTCCCCGAGATTTACCGGTGGCACCCTGACTCATGGAGCAATTACATTGTCATTTTCCCCGTGAAATTCGAGACCATCATCACCATGCATGTGTGCGTTTTGTGAGTTTGACATTTTTAACCTAGAGCAAAAATACTTGACAAGAACAAGTGTGAAAACAACGTGTATTATCAGAATTAACACTGAAACAATCATTATTATCCTTAGCCCCAGGGTGGGCACCAAACTGTTTACCTAAAATTCGAGTAACAATTAAAATTGTATTATGATTTTAAGAATATGTGATTTAATTAAATGCCAATTGATAAATAAGGGTTAAAGAAATAAATTAAAAAATAGAAAAGATCAAACTAGTGCGTAAGCTAAATCTCGACCTCGAGTTATGAAAATCTTGGAGTATGATAACGGGAAGAACGAATGATAAAATAACTCTGCTGAACAGTAGGTAAAACAACAAGAGAATAACAAGCGCATAATTTCTTATCAATGAGTAGTGATCAATAATGTTACAAATGGATGTGATCCCTTTATACAATAGGGGAGTCCTAAATAAGGTATATTTTCAATTATAGTAGAAAACAAATATTTGACAACTGTTTAACCACAGAAGACCAATCCATTTCAAAATTTATGCCGTGATCTCCGGTCCGTTGGGGTATCTCGCTCTTTCCGTTATTGACTCATAATGGCATCACCTCAAAGCATGCCTTCTGATGACATCGGTAAGCGTTATCTACCATGATTTTGAAAAGGAACTTTGAGTTTAACATCCTGGTTTACCGACGTGGTATCACTTTTTTCATGGAAGACCAAACTCAAGTGGTCCCGATTACGACTGTATACAAAATGTAAGCATTCTCTCTATCTATCTGCATTCAAGCTCATCAATCTTACCTCGAACGTTCTAAATCAGCGACATACAAAAAAGTTAGTGAGAGAGTTCATGGACTTGCCATTCGATTTAAGAAAATATATATAATCTAACCCAAAAAAGTTGGTTCATAAGTCATACTACATTTTGAGACATCAAATTATATTCAAACTATAGATTTTGATGGAGAATGTTTACGTCCCATTTTGTACACACAAACTCTAATGTGACATGTATGGTCACACCCACACACACAATATGCAATATTTGTCATCATAGGCAACATTTCCAGGCAATGTCAAGGGCTAAAATTGTAATTTACAATCATAAGCAATATTTCCGGACAATTTCGAGGGCTAAATTGACCTAGAGAAAGCGTATAACAAGGTTCCTAGAGAAGTTCTATGGAGATGCTTAGAGGAAAAAAGTATGTCGTTTCCTTATGTTATGGCAATTAAGGACATTTATGATAGTGCTAAGACTCGGGATAGGACAGTAGGAGGGGACTCTGAGCCTTTTCCAGTTGAAATTGGATTACACCAAGGCTCTGCGCTTAGTCCGTTCTTATTCGCCTTGGTGATGAATGCGATATTAGACTATATTTAAGGGGATGTGCCATGGTGCATGCTATTCGCCGATGATATAGTTCTGATTGATGAGTCATGGGCCGGTGTTAACGAGAAATTGGAAGTTTAGAGACAGATTCTTGAGTCCAAGAGTTTTAATCTAAGCAGAACGAAGACGAATTACCTCGAGTGTAAGTTCAACACAGGACCGGGGGAAGTGGATGTGAGGCTTGAGGCACAGGTTTTCCCAAGTAGAGGTAGCTTCAAGTACCTTAGTTCGGTTATCCAAGGAGAGGGGGGATCGATGAGGATGTCGCACACCGTATTTGTGTAGGATGGATGAAGTGGAGGTTAGCATCTGGAGTCTTGTGTGATAAGAGAGTGCCAACAATACTTAAAGGTAAGTTCTATAAAGCGGTGGTTAGACCGGCCATTATGTATGGGGCTGAGTGTTGGCCTATTAAGAACACTCATATCCAAAAGATGAAAGTAGCAGAAACTAGAGATGTTAAGGTGGATGTGCGGGCACACTAGTAAGGATAAGATTAGTAATGATAACATTCGGGAGAAGGTGCATATGGTCCCTATTGATGACAAGATGCAGGAAGCAAGGCTCAGATGGTTCGGGTATGTAGAGAGGAGAAGCCCAGATGCTCCGGTTAGGAGGTGTGAGTGGCTTGTCGTGGAAGGCACGAGAAGAGGTAGAGGGTGGCCAAAGAAGTATTGGGGAGAGGTGATCGGGAAGGATATGCGCGAGGCTTCAGATCTTAGAGGACATGAATCTTGATAGGAGGTTATGAAAATCGCGTATTTCGGTTGTAGTCTAGGAGGAATGTGAGTATTGCGTTACTTTGTACCTTTGTGAGCCTAGCTCGTTTGGGTTTTGTCTAAGATAGCTAGGGGCAATATCATGTCTTACTTTTTTATATTTTTTGTTGCAGATTATATTTACTAACCATCGTTTTGCTTCGATTTATCTAGTTATTTATTTTTTTGCTTTTTTCCTACAATCTATGTTCCCTTTTTCCTATATTTTCCGTACTGAATCTAATATTCTTTCCTTTGTCCTTTTATTATCTTGAGCCGAGGGTCTTTCAGAAACAACCTCTCTACCCCTTCGGGTAGGGGTAAGGTCTGCGTACACACTAACCTTTCAGACTCCACTTGTAAAATTTTACTAGATTGTTGTTGTTGATGAATTTGGAGGGCTGAAATTGTAATTTAATATCAAGGCAATATTTCGAGACCAATAACCACATTACCAAGAATGGCTTGAAAAACAGAAGCAAATTGAAACAAGGGAATTGACAATTTTTCTCGAAAGACAGCATCGTCATTGCCAATTTGCCATTAACAACATTGTCTCCTCATCAATGCTGAATCGTAGTCAAATCTAAAAAGCTCCAATTCACTCTTCGCGGCACTTATTATACCCAGCGCAGTAGATCTTCTTCACACAGCCAGAGATTCCAACCTTTAAAGAACAAACTTTTTTCTTTTTTCCAAGTGTCAACTTAAAAGCCAAATGTACGCCAATTACCAGTCCAGATCAAAAACCCCAACCCTAAAATGCAGAGAAAGGTGACACAGATCCAACTTCTTACCTTCACAATCAAAAGCCCTAGCTTTGGACATGGCGAAGCATTCTTCCGTAGCTATGGCTCTGTTCCGCAAGCGCTGGCTGACTGTAGTAGCGCTCCTTGTGATGCTTTCAGTTACCACTGCCATTGCTTTTATCGTGAGAGCTAGCCTTGAGTCCCCCTGTGATTGCCGCGTAGATGTGGCTTCTGCGAAGCGATATAACTCTTCACCAGAGTCAGCTAAGCCAATTGGAGTTGCTGTTACTCAGAGCCCACTCAGTTTTATGAAGTCTAGGCTTGTGCTTCTTGTCTCCCACGAACTTTCCCTTTCTGGTACCATTTATTTTTTCTTTTGCTTTGCCTGAATTTCGCTTTTAATTACTACATATCATCTATTGTTAGCTCGGTTCGTCAATGTTGCTTATGGGGCATTCTAGAGTGAAATTTTGCTAGTCTAGCTGGACTGAAGAGTGTTGTTTAGCTGCATTAGTGAATCACTTGTGTTACTCTTGGTCCTGTTGTTGTTGTGTGTGTGCGTGTGCCTTTTTTTTTGTGTATAGGGAAATGTGAAGTCAATTATTTTTATGTGCGTATTAATGGGTTGGATCTGCTATTTATTAGCTTATTCATTAATTCCAAATTGGTGTTGTAATGGAAGTTGGCTATTTAAGGTGTAAAAGGATGTAATCAAGAAATCACAAGACTAAATAAGAGGTGTAGAATCGGAGATGAGTTAAATTGAGAACATTAAAATGGTGGAATGGATGTTCGTGGCATCCCTAATTAATGCTGCGTGTATGTATCCTCTTTCCGTACCACTTAGGTAGAAGTTTAAATGAACTGAAATGTATATGGGACAAATTCAAACGAGAAACACGTGTTGCCTAAGAATAGATTGAGGAATCACTGGATCCTCCTATCTTGTCTTGTCGCTTTTCATTCTTTTGATCTACACCCTTTTGTTCGTATTATTTATCTTTATAGCACAAGATAGTTGTGACTGAGTTATGAAAGACGGTATAAAATTCGTTGAAGTTTGATAAAAGAAATTTGTTCTATAGCGGGATATTTGGAGTTATCTTGTACTTATTTTCGAGCAATTAAGAGAGTTGATCTGTCATTTTGGATTCTTTAGTTAGCTGGTTTTTCACTCTTCTGGAGCTGGCAATATTTCGTTATTTTGACGAGTAAAATAACTAGAGTTCTTAACCGCTAGATTTGAGCTTTGGCTAAAACCTCTCAGCTGCTCCTTGACCTGATTGCTAAAATGTTTTAAAATGTTGAAAATGGATGTAATTTTTTCTGGCTGATGAATATTTAATTCTTGTTCCAAAATGTGCTCGCTCATGCTCTGTTGATAATGTGCTTTCTTGGTGCTAGCAATAGTTTGTCGACTTAAGTTTGCTGCTTCCCAGTTATTCTATGTTTTAATTATTTTTATTTTTACTTTGTATAACTTGATTTCAAATTTCCGCCAAACATTGAACCACTTCTATTACAACTTTATTATTTCAGTATTTTCCTCCGCATCTTCTTGATAATGGAAATGAGATCCAGTAAAAAGCATGTTACCAGTTAAGCCGTTGGCTTGATGCATCATTTAAATCTGTTCCACATATTCTAGAATGTTTTATTTCTTACCGGAAAAAAGAAACCTATTAGTTTGGTTTTCCTTGCACTTGAAAACTGAGTTCAGTGCTGGCAAATAAATGGGCTGGGAGCAGAAAGAAAGAGGTTGTGGATAATTGGGCCTTTTTGTGTATTTCGATAATTAAGAGAGAAAAGAAAGAAAAGAACTTTCGAAGAAGCCGAAAATACAGTGATTAGGAGTTAATTTCTCTCTATTTTGTATATTTGTATTTGTGTTGTAAGAAACACCAACATTTTAGGAACTTGGTATTTTTGGATGCTTAAAGATTACTTGTATTGTACCTCCTTTGCAATTGTGTTCATAGAAAGGAGAGATGGTTGGCATCCCCCTTGCAAGGACATGAGCAACCTTCAGGCTTTACCTGTTTACTACCTCCTTTGGAATTATTACATCATCGTGGTTCAAGGAAAACAATGAAAGGGCCATATCATGGAAACAAATACTACTTCTAATCATTATGATTGCTCTTTCTTTCCATATAGGTGGACCCTTGTTGCTGATGGAGCTGGCATTTTTGCTGAGAAGTGTTGGAGCTGAAGTCTGTTGGATCACAAATCAAAGACCATCTGAAACAAATAACGTTGTATATAGTTTGGAACACAAAATGTTACACCGAGGAGTTCAGGTTGTACTTAGCAGTATTCCTTCCCAGCTTGAGATTTCATACCTTTCCGTATTTTCACAATTTCTTCTTTCCTCTTTGTAATTTCAGTTCAGTTCCTTTTTTTGTTGAGAAAGGTAATAGTAATTTCAGTTTTAGTACTTGTTTTTGTCCTTTTGGTATTCTAGTTCACTGGTACTCATTCACCATTTATTTGAAGAGGACTAAATTTGTTTCCACCATTGGGCTCGTTTTTTCTTTTTCTTTATATTTTGTTTTTTTCATTACTTTCTTAGACCTAAATAAATGTCCATATTTAACTTTTCATGGATATTAAGAAGAGAATTGAAAGTTAATGGGATAGAATACAGATAAACGTGTATGAAAAATTGCGAGACTGTAAAAACGAGCCTCGCGTGTGAAGTACAATGTATGTAAAAACATTATTCTTTTCTCTTCTTTTCTATAATGGTGGTATACGAGCTGGCTTACACTCTTCTCGACTATTCCACCGAGTACGGGCTGCTTCCCACCAAAATTATCCTTTTTCTTATTTGAGCTTTTATAGAGAAAAAAGGAAAATCAACTTGGGGTGGAGGGGCAAGTTCATTGAGGTAGATAAAACGTAGAGTGATTTAGCCGCTTCTAAATTTTTGTTTAACCGGTATCCAACAAGTGTATAACAGTACGATCAGCAGAGATAACTGTCATTACTATTAGTGGAGATTTTTCCCTATGTGTTGTGCCCCCTTATCCATTTGAGGTGAAATTCCACGTTTTTCTGTAATTTCTCTTGGCTTTTAGCTCTTTTAGCATCTTACCCTCCATGAAAACTGAAATATGAATATGATAGAGGTCATTCTCTGTGAGATTCACTTTTTATTTTCTTAATGTTTTCCTTATTTGTTCCATAACACACATTTTATGTTTTGATAAGTGATATTACTCCTTATAAACGATAGGGGTCATTCTCTGCAGGGTAGTCTGCCATTCACTTATTTTGTTCCAGCAGCCTTAAGCAATTAATGGCTGGCATATTGCAGTGATGTGCATGTCTAGTCACTGAGATCTAGAAATTTATTCTTCTGCCTTATTGAAACTTATAGTTTAGTAGGAAAGATTGAAATGATTGTGCTTATGGGAGGCATGTCTGCTTTCAGGTTGTCTCTGCTAAGGGTCAGGAGGCAATAGATACTGCTTTAAAAGCTGACTTGGTTGTTTTAAATACTGCCGTTGCTGGGAAATGGTTGGATGCTGTTCTCAAGGAACATGTTCCTCGCGTCCTTCCCAAAGTTTTATGGTGGATTCATGAAATGCGAGGTCATTACTTCAGTCTAGATTATGTGAAGCACCTCCCGTACGTTGCTGGTGCAATGATTGATTCACATGTAACAGCTGAATACTGGAAGAATAGAACACAGGAACGGCTAAGGTACGTTTATAAGTTCACAATTTTGATATAGTTGGTGATGGAGCTACTTCCAGTGGCCTTTTGAGGTCATGCATCTTTAGGTTCAAACCACGTCTTGAGCATCATAGTTCTGATACCAGAATGTTTTGCTTACACATTAATGTGTATTTACACGATAAATTGAGTAGATGAAATCTTTTTTTTTTTGACTGTTTAAATTGAGTAAATGAAATCTTCTACTCTTAGAATGGCAGTTTACTCTCTCAAGCTGCCATCATTTCCCACTGGCATATATCTATTTTTTATTTTGTTTTCTGTTGGTTTGTACAGTCACCGTAACTCCATAAGAAATGATAGAGGGAGGAAAAGGAATGTTAATACATAAATTGAAAAACATAAGACTTATGAGGGATAAAAGTGTAAGTGCGTGTGAACATTCTTCCAGAAAGATCTACTTCTCCTTAAAAATGAGAGAAAATCTGGCATAAAAAATTTATCTGCCTATTGGGAGCTGCTGTAGTTATTCAGAGTTTACTAGCTGTATTATCAAAGAAGGAGATGAAAATCTCATTGAAGTATGTTATATATGAAGTTTAAAAATGGCCTTCATGTACTGCCCATCATTTTTCGTGCAGCATTTTAGTTTCAGAAAAACTGTATTCCTAGCACCCATATAAAAGGGGTAAATGAACAGGCTGTAACCATCCTCTTTCTCTTTAACCCCCCCCCCCCCCCCCCCCCCCCCACCCCCACCACACACACACACACAAAGATAGGTTAGCTTGTATTTCATACAACTCTAGCTGATAAAAATAATCTTTCTACTGTGGAAGTTTAGATCACAAGATGCTTCTTATCTTTGCTGGAAATTTATGATTCTGTTGGTAACTTCAGATTGCTTCATTGTAGTTAACCCTGTACCATCTGGTTTCTTATCTCTGTCATTGGTGTCTTTATCAATATCTATCCTAATGAGATTCTGTTGGACTCAAGATTACCATGGCAAGTAGAAAATGCTAACAGTAATTCTAATGTTACTTATACTGAAAGTACCCTGATCCTAATTGTGGTGGATGCTTGGTATGTTTCTCTCGACAAGAGGGGTTGCTCGATGGTAAGCAACCCCCACTTCCAACCGAGAGGTTGTGAGTTCGAGTCTCCCCAAGAGCAAGGTGGGTAGTTCTTGGAGGGAAGGATGCCGGGGGTCTATTTGGAAACAGCCTCTCTACCTTAGGGTAGGGGTAAGGTCTGCGTACACACTACCCTCCCCAGACCCTACTAAGTGGGCACTAAGTGGGATTATACTGGGTTGTTGTTGTTGTTGTTGTTGCTTGGTATGTTTCTCTGAAAATTCTGAATGCCTATATTTATGTGAAGTAATTTTGAACTCAAAGTGCATCTCAATCTACTTCCAGGCATAAAGTTTAGTTATTTATTTTTCTTTACCTGATCATAAATTGAATTTATTTTTCCTTTGTGTAATGGAAATCTTCTTTCTAATACTTGGGTCTGAATGCTCAAACTTTAGGTGAACTCCAGAAAGACGGTGAACTTCTCATTTATGTCCAAATCTACCTTGTATACGTTGTTTATCCTTCATTTTTCCGTTCTTGGTTGTATGCATTGTATAATTTTTCTAAATTGTTATTAATATTCTGTAGGATCAAAATGCCGAAAACCCATGTTGTTCATCTTGGCAACAGCAATGAGCTAATGGAAATTGCCGAAGATAGTGTGGCAAAAAGAATTTTGAGGGAGCATGTTCGTGAATCTCTTGGAGTTCGAAATGATGATATACTATTTGCCATCATAAATAGTAAGCTTTTTCCTGTAAATTGTAATACTATTATACTTTACAATTTATCATGCTTCTATCCTGATAAAAGCTGCTTTCTTGAATACCTGCTTAGGTGGATTGCTCTTGATATGTTTTCTGAATTTATCCAATCACTATGATTCACTTGTATTCCTCATCGTGCTGTACAGAATTTCTTTAACTACTACACGACTTGGATTCGAATATTGGTAGCTTTCTCACTAACGGTCCTTTTCTAACTACTGTATGACCTGGGCTTGCAATATTGCAGGTGTTACTCGTGGGAAGGGTCAGGACTTATTTTTACGGGCATTCTATGAGAGCTTGCAGCTTATTCAAGCACGGAAGTTACAATTGCCATCAATTCATGCTGTTGTTGTAGGGAGTGACATGACTAGTCATAGCAAATTTGAGATAGAGCTTAGGAACTTCGTTATATCAAAGAAGATCGAAAAGTATGTTCATTTTGTCAATAAGACACTGACAGTAGCCCCATATCTTGCTGCAATTGACGTTCTTGTTCAGAATTCTCAGGTTTGTAGGCATGTGGTGGATGCTAGGTCACTTCTTTTTCTTCTTTTTTTGTCCTCTTAAGTACGATACTACGGTAATAGCAAACTTCATATTTTTCATCCCATCTCTTTTAACCATGTAGGCACGGGGTGAATGCTTTGGTCGGATTACTATTGAGGCCATGGCATTTCAGCTGCCTGTGTTGGTATTGCCATTTTCTTCCTCCATGGCATTTGTTTGTTCATAATTCTTTGCATAATCTAAAATATTTCGTTAGATTGGAAGAACTTACACTCTCACGTTCTTGCCTTTCATTTCAGGGAACTGCAGCTGGTGGCACCCGAGAAATTGTAATTGATGGAACGACTGGTCTGCTACATCCTGTGGGGAAAGAAGGGATAATGCCCCTTGCAAAAAACATTGTTAAATTAGCCACTCACGTTGAGAGGAGGCTTACAATGGGTAAAAAAGGGTATGAGAGGGTGAAAGAGGTATTTCTGGAGCGTCACATGGAAGAAAGAATTGCAGCAGTTTTAAAGGACGTGTTGCAAAAAGCAAAGGAAAACCAAAGTACATGAGATTTTATTACTGTTGTCTAGCATAAAGTCTCTATTCTCAGTTGGAGCTGTATTTGTAGATGAGACTTGGAAATTTATAAGCTGTGAGTAGGTGGTCAACAACAGGAAATGAAATACCATAGAGAAACAGTTTAACCGTCTCCTGCTTATATATTTTGTGTGTGTAAAAAAACGAGTTTCTCATCCTTGATGTTGTTAATGTGGTGTCAGAAGGACTAATGCTGCTAATCATTCACCATAATTTTACTTCTTTTTGGTTTTTTAGCAGGATAGTATATAGTCTGGGAGGAAATAGTATGATTTTATGGACGTCTGGGTAAAGACCTTTGCATCATTGTGTTCTGGACCTGTACTTGCTGTAAGTAGAGAGTGGGGTTTCCTTTTTGTGTCAAGAAAGCTAAGTTATCTCCTGTCTGCAACTAATACAAACAAACACACACAT
Organism: Nicotiana noctiflora; assembly: GCA_032618575.1. Taxonomy (NCBI): domain Eukaryota; kingdom Viridiplantae; phylum Streptophyta; class Magnoliopsida; order Solanales; family Solanaceae; genus Nicotiana; species Nicotiana noctiflora. The sequence goes on from JASVEL010003346.1 coordinate 78,750, forward strand.
ATTAGGTAATAAGTCTTGTTATTATAGAGGTGGTATCATGTTATGCATCGTAGAAGCAATGGTTAGCAACATAGATTGAAGGTGCTTGAACTTCTCATACTCAGTCCACCATCTATCTGATTTATCGGGATTTGCTCCCTCGTATAACCAGTTCCTTGACGAATTGAGTGCTAGGTTAAAATGTTGCAAAAATGAAACAAAAGGCTTTAGTATACCGAAATAGAACGTTGACAGATGACCATCCACCCAGCTGTTTGCAAAGGCTCGACTACGAATTTTTGAACATTTTTCAAGTAGTTTAAACTATTTTGACCTGAGTACTTCTGAGTAGTTTCTAAATGCCCAAGTTTCACTGCAATAAAACTAATGAATTGATGCCCAATTTCTATCTTAATTTAGAGATATTCCCTCTTGTACTTTCCTTCATCTGAGTTAAGTCGATCAAGTTGACTAAATCACTGTTACGACTCACAAAGCTAGATGCCTGGTAATCTCTATCCGAGCTTAATGCTGTCTGGTGGGCCGGTTCCGGACCCGGCCCGGACCGGGACCGCGGTCCTGGCGGGCCGGTCCTACCGTGCCGGGCCCAGGTGGGCTTAAAAGACCGTCATGGGCCGGTCCTATACAATTAGCCCGCGAGACCGGGACCGCGAAGACCGGGACCGGCTAGCGGTCCCGGGCTTAGCGGTCCTAACGGTAACATTATAAAAAAAAAAAAAATTTTTGAAAAAATGGCCCAACGGCCAGATTTCAAAAATAGCCGTTGGAGCCTCAATTTAGCCGTTTTTTGGCTTTAAAATTTAGCCAAATGGTCCCCAAACTTTAATATAACCCCAAACTTTATATAATTACACTTTTTCCCAATTCTCAACTATAAATACCCCCAATTCTTTCATTTTAACTCACCAATTCATCAATCTATCTTAATCTCTCTCAATCTCTCTCAATTGCTTATATTATTATTCCAATTTTGTGAAATTTTGTGAAGTTGGTGAATTGAAGTATTCAAGTCTTCAACAATTTGCAATTTTCAATTTTGAAGAAGTTGTTCGTCAATTCGGTAAAGTCGTTCCAACTCTTAATTTTTAAGAATATATTTTGTGTGATTTTGTTTGCATAATTATAATTAAAATGGCATTTTCATTGAAAAAAATGTTTAGTGCTAAGGAAAAGCTAAAATGGGTGAAAGTAGTCGTCAACCAACTAACATTCCCCCCCGGTTCCCCGACCTACCCGTCCTAGTAGTCCAATTATTCTTGATAGTGATAAACCCTATTTTCAATTTAGCGATACTGAATTTTGTCATAATATTTCACGAGAAGATCAACTAGATAATGAAATTATGGACTGCTCTTTATCCTAATTTACAAGTTCATAGGCAATTGGATTTTGATGAAACCCAACAAGATTTTGATGAAACTCAACAGGATGTAGATGAAACCCAACCGGATTTAGATGACACACCTACTAGTCCGGCTAATAACCCAACTGATGCACCACAACACCCACCTATACAAACACCTACTTTTAATAGACAATCTTTTAAACGCCAAAAAACGTCATTAGTTTGGAAATTTTTTAGTCAACTAAGAGATCAAAATAAGGCTCAATGTAATTATTGTAAAAAATTATTGGTGCATAAATATACCGGAGACCGTAGTGGCACGGGTAGTTTGACTAGGCACATACAAACACACTCTACTGAAAAAGCTAAATATAACAGATTAAACGCACTGCTAGAGGGGACAAGTGTAGAAAATGCGGGTAACCCTAGTACAGGTTCTAATCTAGTTCAACCTGGAATTAACAGTCACCGGAGGTATATTATATTATGATCCAAATAAAGATAGGGAAGAATTAGCAAAGATGGTTACCGTTATGTGTACCTTTCTTTCTAATCCTAATTTTGTGCATTATATTAGAAAAGTTTTTAATCCTACTTATAAAGGTTGGCCTCGTGCAACAGTGAAGGCCGAAATATATAAATTTAAACATGAATACGAACAATATTTGCGGTATTTATTTAGTCATATAACTAATAGAATTTCTATTACCACCGATATTGGTAGAAGTAATAATGATTGTGACTACCTAACTGTTACTAGTCACTGGATAGACGAGGAGTGGATAATGCAAAAACGCATCCTTGCGTATAGAATAATTAACTCCCGTCACACATGTAAGTTTATCGCTAACACTGTTGGTGATATTTGTAGATATTTTTGCATTAATGATAAAATAATGTCAATTTCTATGGATAATGCTTCTAGTAACACTAGTGCAGTAGGAATTCTTACAAACACATTAAATCCTGCATTTAATAATATATTTCATGTTAGATGTATTTGTCATATTTATCATTTAATTGTCGGTGATGGTATGCGAATTTTAAATGTAGAAATTGAAAAGGTTAGAATGACTCTTAATTGGCTTTTTTATTCTAACAGCAGAAGTAGACTTAGGGAGTATTACAAAAAATGTGATGAATATGGCCTTAGAGAAAGAAAGGTTCCTAAACCTTGCCCCACTAGGTGGAATTATATGTACGAAAGTTTAGTAGTTGCTTACGAATATAGGAACCCTATTAATGCAACGTTCAATGCTCGGGTTGGGGGTGTGGATGATGATGAAATGCTTACAACCCAAGATTGGACTAATGTTAAAACTCTTATAGATTTTTTAGAACATTTTCACGCTGCTACAAATGTATTTTCCGGACAATATTATCCAACTATTTCTAATTGTTTAGTTTATATTGCAGCATTATGTGCATTATTTGTGGATTATAACGAGGGTGGGCCTATTTATGAACTTGCTATAAATGCAATGAAAGAAAAATTTAAAAATTATTTTTTCCCTATCCCTCCTATTTATGGTGTAACAGCAATTTTAAACCCTACAATGAAATTAGGAGGTCCTCATTTTTGGTATACAAATATTTATAACGCTTTAGATCTTACAGTAGAAGAACGTGCTACTCTTGCAGACGCAAAAGCATCAATTAAAATTAATACTCAAACAATTTATAATGCATACCAACAAGCCTTACAAAATTCTAGGCAAAATGTTTCAACCCCTACTTCGTCTACTTCACAGTCGTCCAAAAGAGGCGCGGGCTTGAAGGCACTTAAATCTTGGACGGAGTTTAGGGGTTCTCAAGGAGATAATTTTGATGAATCTTCCCAACTAAATGAGCTTCAAGTTTATTTGTCGCAGGGACTAGAGAAAGATAATCCAGACGGGAGTTTTGAGCTTTTGGAATGGTGGAAGTTACGAGAAAAATATTTTCCTGTTCTTGCAAGGATGGCTCGCGATATATTATCTATTCAAGCTTCAACAGTTGCATCAGAGAGCGCCTTTAGTCAAGCAAGACTTCAAATAGGAGATCATAGAGCATCTATGAGGGAGAGCTTGGAGAAGTCAGTGCTATTTAGAGACTGGATCCGCTCAGAAAGAAGAAACTTTGGACTTGCAGAATCACAACCGGATGTGGATGAAGCTTACGAAGAAATGATTGCAGAACTTGCAGAGGATGCTGCTTCGCTGGGAAGTGGTGATGAACAAGCTTCTTTTCCACCACCGCCAACGGAACCTCCTCCAAATCTTGAAGGATTTATGAGATTTGTTACAGATATGTAGATTGTGTTGTAAATTGTACTTTGGCACATCTTATTTTGTTTTTTTTCCTTTTAATAGTGGTATTAGTACCTTGTTGTGCTCATTCCATTGGGGGGAGAAGACTAATAAAGATATGTCATTTTTAGTAATAAATATTATTACACAATTGTTTGATTTATCTCTTAATACATAATATATATCTATTTAATACATATACATATAATATATATACTTAACACATATATATAACTTAACTTATATATATACTTAATACATATATATATATATATATATATATATATATATATATATATATATATATATATATATATATATATAAAACTTAAATGAAAACGAATATACATATACACACACACACACACACACACACACACACACACACACACACATATATATATATATATATATATATATATATATATATATATATATATATATATATATATATATATATATATATATATATATGGGTCTTGCTAACATACTACATGAAGGTAGTATATTAGCACCCTACCCATTTTGTCTTTTCCTTAAATACCCTTAATACTTTATTGCAACACATTTAATAGGGAAGACATTTTGGTCTTTTCACAAAAATATTAGATCCAACACTCATTCTTCCTGTTATTCCTTGTTCCTCTCTTCCCTTCTCTCTCCTCTGTAATCATGATTCAACAATTGAAAAAGTGGAAACTTAATTATTTTTATCAGTTAGCTTAGTAAAAGAAAAACAAAAGTTAATAGAACCAATTTTACCATGAAATTCGAATTCTTCAGATCTAAGAAACTTGAGTTTCAACTGGAATTTCAGTCCGGGTACACCTTAAATCGGTTGTCAAAACTCCCCAAACTTTGAATTCAAGTTTGCAAAACAGTTTCCAACAATTGAAGCTAACACCCAGTCGATTTTTGAGTAAATATTTTTTTGATCTGACACAAAACCCAGAAGCTTCAAAGGTTTATCAATGGAGGACACGGAAATTTTGAGCCACCTATGTTTCAACAGTACTTACCGTTCATTATCTAGCTCAAAACTTGCCATGTTGTATGGGGTGGAGTCCTGGCTCGCATCAGGAGTCTTGTGTGACAAGAAAGTTCCACAGAAACTCAAGGGGAAGTTTTATAGAGCGGTGGTTAGACCTCCCATGTTGTATGGGGTGGAGTGCTGGCCTGTGAAGAACTCTCATGTCCAGAGAATGAGAGTTGCGGAGATGAGGATGCTCAGGTGGATGTGCGGGCTCACCAGATTAGATAAGATTAAGAATAAAGTTATTCGGGAGAAGGTGGGGGTGGCCCCAGTGGATGAGAAGATGCGAGAAGCGAGACTCAGGTGGTTTGGGCATGTGCGGAGGAGAAGCCCTGATGCACCGGTGAGGAGTTGTGAGCGACTGGCGGTGGTTGGCGCGAGTCGAGGCAGAGGGAGGCCTAAGAGGTATTGGGGTGAGGTGATTAGGCAAGATATGGCTAGAATGGGGATTTCCGAGGACATGACCCTTGATAGGAAAGTTTGGAGGTCTAGTATTAGGGTTGTAGGGTAGGGCCTTCTAGAATTCTTAGTACTTCTGTTAGGGGCTGAGTGGGGTTTGGTAGCGATCTCTATAGTTAATTAATGTATTGTATTGTGCCTCTTATGGTAGTAACCGATTGGTATTATTGCATGTCATTCTACTTTCGGTTTTATGTTTAGATAATTATTTATTTGATTTATCCGGATTTACTAACATTGTTTTGTTTTGTTTTGTTTGTTGATTTTCTCTCTCTTTTCTGAGCCGAGGGTCGGCCGTAAACAGCCTCTCTACCCTTTCGGGTAGGGGTAAGGCCTGTGTACGTATTACCCTCCCCAGACCCCACTTTGTGGGAACATACTGGGTAGTTGTTGTTGTTGTTGTTGTTATCTAGCTCAAAACTACTTTGACACAAACCCAAAGTAACAATTTATCACAAATTAGAAATTTTAAGCCCAAATTCAAGTCTCAATTCCTAATTCACAATAGCTAAGAGACAGCGAGAGAAAATAAAGAAATGGAGAAAAGAGAAGTAGGCAAATCGGGAGAGAGAAAGCTAAGAGAAGAAAATTATGCTTTGCTGCAAAATTACAAAAAACCCCTCTCACAAGTAAAGTATAGAAATTAAAAAGTAGAGTATTTAAGGAAATTACAGTAGAAGAAAGTGCTACTCTTGCAGATGCAAAAACATCAATTAAAATTAATACTCAAACAATTTATAATGCATACCAACAAGCCTTACAAAATTCTAGGCCAAATGTTTCAACCCCTACTTCGTCTACTTCACAGTCGTCCAAAAGAGCCGCGGGCTTGAAGGCACTTAACTTATATACTTAATATATATATACTTAAATATATATATATATATATATATATACTTAACATATATATAAACTTAATATATATATATACTTAACATATATATACTTAACACATATATATATATAACTTAACTTATATATATACTTATATTATTATTCCAATTTTGTGAAATTTTTATATATATATATATATATATATATATATATATATATATATATATATATAACTTAACTTATATACTTAACTTATATAAACTTAATATATATATATTATAAATATATATATATATATATATATATATATATATATATATATATATATATATATATATATATATATATATATATATATATATATAAATTATATATATATATATACTTAACATATATATAAACTTAATATATATATACTTAACATATATATACTTAACACATATATACTTAACACATAACACATATATATATATAACTTAACTTATATATATAATTAATACAAATATATATATAACTTAACTTATATAAACTTAATATATATATATACTTAACATATATAAACTTAACATATATATTGTGAGCACGTGATTTTTGCCTTACTCGAGAAGTACTCCCAGAAAATTCAAAAATAAAAATAGTCTCGTGTTGGGCATGATTTGTGTGATTTTGTGTTATTTTTATCTTTTGTGTGCACGTTTATTTATTTAAATTAAAAAATACAAAAAAAATATACGCTAGGCTTTGCATTTTCAGTGTTTGATATCGAAGTCATGTGATTCACATTTTTTGAGTGATATGTAATTGTGTGCGTTAATTGTAGTAAAAAATAGCGGTGTTATAGGTTAGTATATGCATATGTGTGTATATATATATATATATGTATATATATACATATATATATATATATATATATATATACACATACACATATAATATCCGATCTGGGCCAATTTCAATCTAAAAGCCAGGCCCAATCGGATTTCTTCCAACCCAGGCCCAAACGAATCCCATACCCGTCCAGCTTCATGCCTGTGTAACACTTGATCTGGACCGTTGGATTTTATAATCCAACGGCCCAGATTAATCCTTTAATGTCAACATACACTCAGGTTATGATTTAACCGAACGACGTCGTTTGGTTTAAGTGAGGGGATCCTGATCGTTGATCGTAAATGATCCAACGATCAGGATTCAATCTCATCTCTGGTATATATTCCTCATTTCATACCCCGCCCCCCCCCAAGCCAGAACCCCCCCTCTCCCTTCATCTCCCTCAGAGCTCTCAAACACCCGGTGTAACGCCGCCCCCCTTCCGCCGTATTCCGCCTGCCGGAAATCGCCTCACGGCGGTTCCGGTAGGCCAATCAAACCTAAACCAACGCCAAAACCTTCCCCTTACCTCCCCCATCACGATCCCAGCTTCCATTAACCTCGAATCATGCCGGAGCTCCTCGAATCTTCATTTGAAGATTCGAGTCAAACTCGAACCTATGCCAAATTACCCCAAATTCACACCACAGTCTCCCCATACCTCCCTCATACCCCCACTAACCTTGGTTTGCTTCGAATCTAACCGGAAATACAAAAGCCCCAAATCCCACCCTCAAGAACCCTAGAACCCAAAAATTAGGGATTGCGTCGAGTCAATGGTGTTTGAAGGCAATAGACCTTAATTGGAGTGTTTTTCATTTGAAAAACACTTCAATTAAAGTCTGTTTACTTCAAAAGAGTGCAAACTCGAAGTCTTTTGAGCCGAGTCCGTCCAATTTCTTGAGGTATCCCATTTCTCATTCTCTTCCTTTTGTTTTGTTGTTGTGTTCATTATATTAATTTAGTTGTTCGTTTCTATCTGTTTGGTGTTTGATTTTAATCTTTCCTGCTTCTACACCGTAAGACCTTTTATTTGGTCATTCTTGTTTTGCTTATATGTCGGAGTAGATTGCGATATAGAAACACGAATTGGCTGTAAACGATACTGTCAAGTAGTGAATTCTGCATTTTTTCATGCTTCGTTTGCCTGAGCACTTCGAATCACTAAGTCGAGGATTGATTGTTGTTCCTTATGTGAATTATACGAATGTTGTTGATTAGTCTCGTAGGTCTGTTTATTGGAGTTTTGTGGCAGAACTTGACACTGTAAATCACATTGTGAATCACTGTTTGGATCGAGATTTTTCTTTCTTTTGAACTGTTGATTAACTAAGTGATGAATTGAATTAGTTATTGTTAGTTAAGGATTGAAGGGTGTAACTAATGAAGTGTAGTGCATATGAGGACTGTAATTGGGTCAGTGATGTTGGGGTATAGTTGTTAGTGATTTGAATCAGAATGTTAGCATCTTAGGATTTAAAAAATGCCCTACCCATGAAATGACCTAGTGGAACCTGCTGTACAGCAGGGCACCACCAGTCCCTGCAATCTTTGATTTAAAATAACATAACCCATACTTAGACAAGTTTTAGTGGCTAAAATAGACTGGGCTGGCAGGCAGAGTGTGGGCAGGATGGGTCTGTTGATTAGTGCATTTTTGAATTCCTGATTCTTTTGGCTTTGGGGGGGAGTTCATTTAACTATAAGTATAGGATATACATGTTGAGAAAAGGGGGATTTTTGACAGATACATTGATAGGCATACGGGAGAGACTAAAAAATACTGAGAGAAGCAAAAACAGTAACATATTCACACATCGATAGAGATTGAAATACCTGAAGAAGCAAAAACAGTAAAACCTGAGAGTAACTAGAACACCTTGAGATACACAGATACAAAGATACAAAGGAAAACTACTGTTCCATTGGCCTGGGTGACTGCTTCGATTATTTGATCCAGTGTCTGAGACTTGGTCACTGGTTTGGTTGTTGTTCTTGCTGCTGGTAGTGCTGGACCTTTGTGTTAGCTGTGTTGAGTGTGTGGTGTTGCTGGTCCAGTTTGTTGTCACTGGTTGTTTGATACTGCGGGGTTGATTTGGTGCTGTTGGGCTATTATTTTGTTGGCTGGTTGGTCTAGTTAATTGCTGCTTGGTTTGTTGTTGCTGTTAGTCCTCATTGTTGTTGCTGTGGTGTTCCATTGAGGCTGTTGGTCAGCAGTGTTATTGCCTTGGTCGTTTGGTTGCTGCTTGGCTTGGTTGTTGATGTTGCTTCATTATTTTGTTGGCTGGTCTATAGTTGCTGCCTGGGTTGATTATCGTTACTGTTTTGAGTGTATGCTACTGTTTTGAGTGTGTGCTGCTGTGTTGGTGTTCACCTGCTACTGTGTTGGTGTTCATTTGATACTGTTGGGGTTGATTTGATACTGTTGGTTCATTAGTTTGTTGGCTGTTGGTCTATTTGGTTGCTGGTTATTGGTTTACTGTTGCTGTTACTGTTCCTGCTACTGTTATTGCGTTGCCGTTGCTCACTCTTCCTTGTTCTTCCGCATTCCAGGTACACACCTCTGTTAATGTAGTTCCTTGGTTCGAAAGAATGAAGTTTGAAGCTCGTGCATAAAGTCTATTGAAACATGTGGTCGTTTATAGTTCTTATGTTTAATTACATTCTGTTATTCTTCAATTAAATTTGTATTGCTAGTTTTGTTACGGAAATGTAGCTAGACCAAAGATACACTATCATTAGATATGCACGTAAATCCGAATTAGTCTGTTGTATCTTTGTTCAATCTTCTCTACTCATGTGTATAATCTCCAAACCTGTTAAATGATAGACCTCATGTTAAAAGCAAGATTAGCTAGGGAGTTGTTACTCAACGGAATGACGTGATTAGATCAAAAAGAGTCGGGGGTGCATTTCATGTGACCCGACCCCAATTTCGGGCAAAAGTAAATAAAGCATGTCATGAACCGCAGGCGCATTTCATGCGATGTGGTTAGTAGCAAGTTTTAAGTAATTTGGAATCAACTCTTAAGTAAGATACAGTGAGATGTAGTTCGCTTTAGATTTGAATCAAAGGTACGCCTCGCCCAATAGTTACACTATTCACATAGCCGTCATAAATGTACATATAAACATTTAGATTTCGAGATGTGCCGTTTCTTAGCGAATTTCCTGGCCTTCTCAAAAATGTAAATAAGTAATCGCTCTAGGCGCGTATTTTAATAATTTTACCTTCTTAAATACGGGCGTGCATTTCATGCGGCCCAAATCCAAATCCCAAAATGTTGAATAAGAATGTGTCGAGGATCCGGGTGCATTTCATGTGACGTGATTCGAAACATATTTTAGGCAACATTCTCTTTCGTAAATAATAATAATAATAAAAGCGGTAAAGGGATATTAATTTGCATTAAGTATATAACTGTAAAAATCGGATAAATAAGCCGAATATGACAGTTAAGCGACCGTGCTAGAACCACGGAATTCGGGAATGCCTAATACCTTCTCCCGGGTTAACAGAATTCCTTATCCGGATTTCTGGTTCGCGGACTGTTAAACAGAGTCATTCTCTTCCTCGATTCGGGATTTAACCGGTGACTTGGGACACCATAAATCTCCCAAGTGGCGACTCTGAAATAATTAAAATAAATCCCATCTCGATTGTCCTTTAATTGGAAAAACTCTTTGCATCCTTGCGGGCGCGCAAAAAGAGGTGTGACAGCTCTGGCGACTCTGCTGGGGAAGATGCTTTAGAATTCGAGCTCGGAATAACTGTTGTATTTGGCATATTTTATTATCTGATTTTTTTACATGTTGGCATCAATGTGCAAAATGTTGTTTTTACTGCTTTGATATTGTGTGAACTGTATATATAAATTGTGCCGGAACCAATCTCCTCTCCGAGTCTTCTAAATCATGAAGAAGGGTGCACTTCGTGTGACTTCTTTTCTGTATAGTGTCTAATTCCCATTTTAGAACGAGGTTTGGATAAGTTGCAAAACCGGTGAAACTTCTGTATTCCCGGGTTGCTGCCTCCTCCTCGGCTCGAGCTGTCCGCTCGGGTAAGCCAAGTCTAGAACAGATAAACCCAGGTTTTGAGCCTAGAATAACAAAGCTCCATGCCGGATCCCTAGTAGGAAACGTTATTTGCATCATGTCGCATTTTTGCTTAGGGGACTCAACACAGGGGTTGGGTCCGTCTAGGACAGGTGACCTGAAATGAACAGACTATCCTGCTGCATCCTGTTTGTCTTGCGCATTTATCTGTTATAGACTTGCATGCTGACCGGCTTTAGAGAATAAAAAAAAAAAAAAAAAAAAAAAAAAAAAAAAAAGAAAATTTTTTTTTTGTTTTATTCTTAAGATAGAAATAGCTTATTTGTTTTCCTTTAGTAAAGTGAATAAATAATGCCGTTTGTTTCGTCAAAACCGAACTACGGGGGTTTGATTCTCATCGGATGTGAGATACGTAGGCAACCTCCATCGGGTCCAACTTCACCTTTTGAAAAATTAATTTGTGTACTAAATAAGTCGGTGACGCTGTTTTCAAAAATAGCCGAATGTTCCCGGAAGGGACGCCGGAAGGCTAATTTCGTATAAACGGCCACCTTTGGGTCAATTTTGATTTCGATCAATTTACCCCACAGCCTTAAAAGCCTTCGTCCCCGAGACGTTGAAAGGCCGTGATCGAAAACTAATTTTTTTTTTAGCAAAACAAAGTTGTTTTCTTATTTAAATCACCTTAATAAATGTGCAGGATGAGCACGAATCAGAATAAATCATTTTCAATCTTTAGTGAGGTCCCTCGGCAGCTCCGTATATGGTGGAACGATTTGGAAGACAGTAGCAAAAAGGTTGTAGGGAGAATTTTGGGAGGTTTGGTTGATCTGTTGAATATCGAGCCAAGGGAGGACATCATCAAGGCACTGGTATCTTTCTGGGATCCGACCCGCAATGTGTTCCGTTTTGTTGACTTTGAGTTGACGCCCACATTAGAGGAAATTGCGGGCTATGCAGGACTTAATGGGAAATTAAGAGGGCAATACCTACTCTCACCAAGACCGGTATCTCCGCATGGGTTTCTGGATTTGCTGAGCATTAGTCGGAAGGTGAAAAATGATGATCTGCTGAAAGGGTGTTGCGACCTCCAATTCTTATATCAACGATACGGCACTCCTCGGGGTTTTGAAGAGTCAAACCTTGGACTGACTCACGCAGGGAATAGAACCAAGTGGGAGGCCAGACGAATCCTAGCATTCCTAACGACATTCTTGGGGGTTGTGATTTGTCCGCGTGAAGATAAGAAAATAGAGATAAGTCTGGTAGGAATAGCCGATGTTGCAATCAAAAAGGCTACCAGCACTGTGGTCCCTTTGGTTTTGTCCGAAATCTATCGAGCCTTGACTGTATGCCGAGAAGGGGGCAATTTCTTCCAAGGTTGCAATCTGTTACTTCAACTATGGATGCAAGAACACCTCCATCACCGAACACAATACATGAACCATGGGTTGACCGGAAAAAACTGTATCAGGGGTTTCGAAGAACGGATGATGGGTGCTGTATTCCCCGAAGGCGTCGAGGCATGGCTTGCACGACTAAGCTCAATAGAAGCCGATCAGATTGAATGGGCGTTCGGGTGGTTACCCGATACTGAAGTAATATATATGGCAGCCGAGGAGTGTTATATCCTTCTGATGGGGATCCGCAGTGTCCAACCATATGTCCCTCACCGTGTATTACGTCAACTAGGAAGGTTTCAAGTTATTCCTACCGATCAAGACCTAAGGAAATACGCCATTGAGTTGAGCCCGGGAGTTGTCTTCCCCGAAGAGAAGGTTAGAAGGCTGTGGCACGAGTGTCGGTTCCTTGAGCCTAAAACCATGGTTCGGGAATTAGCCAAGGGAGAGGTGGATCCAAAGTACAACGTGTGGTTCGGGAAAAGATTTCAGATTCGTCGAAAATGTTCTAAAAGAGCCCATGTCCAACAGTTCACGGAAGATTCACGGGAACAATGGGATTGGTTAGCAAAGGAGGAGGGATACAGGACGAAGATTGGCAGGATAGAACAGCAGGTCCGGGACCTCCAATTCGAGAAGAACATGCAAGCTGCCACCGACGAAGGGGACAAAAAGAAGTTGGCACAAGAAAATGACTTCTTGAGAGCTCAAATCCAGCAAATGAAAAGAGATGCGGACAGACAGTCGAGGAGTCGGGCCGACGAAAAATTGATAAGGGGTTTGAGAAGCCAAGTCACCGACGTCCAAAGAGAATTGGACGAGTCAAAAGCCCAAATAACGAGGATCCGTGCTAGCTGGAAAAAGGATGCACATCAACATGCACTTCACCTAAAGCGGGTAGAAGAAGATTACACCGATATCATCACTAGCCTGAGGGAAGCAAATGTTGTCCTTAGGGAACGGGTTTTCAAGCAAGCCCGAGATGCCAGAGCAGACCTCGACCGCTGCCACAATTTGATGGCCCGACTGCAAGGACAAGTGGATAGGCTCCTAGATCAAGTCACCAACAATGCTCGAAGATTGGGGGCGAAAAACCAGCAAATAGAGCGGCTACTCGGAGAAAGGGACATGATCAAGGATAGAATTGGAGAAATCGGGCACTATGTCACCATGAAGTGCCTAGCTTGTGAACGAATGCCCCGCGCCGACCTTTTCGCTTCAATTATGGGTTATGTTCATCGGATCATGGAAGAGTTGAGGGAACTGCACAAGGACCTCACACCAAGGCCCGCGGCAAGGCCGAATGATGCCTCGCGGGCCCCAGGAGTTTTAGGGCATTAGATTTTTGATTGAAAATGTATTTTGAAATGTTGAGTCAGGCTAGTTGGCATTTTCTTTACTTTTCCAAGTCAAGCATTTTCTTTTTGTTTTGATGATTTTGTAAGACGTGTTTTGTAACTACACGGTTTTATTTGATATAAAAGTTACTAAATTTTGCCACAATCTTGTTGCCAGAACTACGCTCGGTCTGATTCACGCGGGGTCGTGATACGTAGGCAATCCACATAAGATTCGACCACCACTAAAAAGAAAGAAAAAGAATCCAAAGGCTAAATAACAATAAGGCTTGCAAAGATAGTCGAAAAAGAAAAAAAAAAAAAAAAAAAAAAAAAAAAGAAAAGAAAAAGAAAAAGAAAAAGGGCCGGAATGACGCATGTTAAAGAGTACACGTAGAAAGGGTTATTTGGTTAGGTGCGTTGCATCCAACGTGCTATAACATATCTGTCAAACTCGGTGAACTAACAAGTTTGTTGCGTATTCCAGAAAGTTTAGCAGTTGGTTTGACAGAATATCCTGGCCAACCATCCCTACCGTACTAGATCCAAAGGACCAGTTACAGTAAGCATGTCGAGTTCCGGCAAGAGTCTCGAGGAAGAAAAGTCCGAGCTACAAATCATGAAGGAAGAAGTAGACCGGTTAAAACAACAGATAACAGAGATGCACCTGGCCTGGGCCAGGGAACAGTCTTCACCAAACCGCCCTACCCTCGCCTCAGCTCCGGAACATCCGCCCGTCGATCCTTCGACAAGCGCCCCGAGCTATCCATACTTTCAGGGGGAAAATCCATATGCCACCCACATTCCACCGGCCAAACCAAATCCTCCTCCAGTCACCCCTGTTTTTGTAGCACCTCCACCTGCTCCTCTGCAAAGGCCGGCCAGCGAGCCATATGTTCGGATCCATGACAACTCTTACTATCCTCCAGAGCCTACTTTCAGGGCTCCTGAACCACAATCACATACACCTCACTGGGATAATCCGGCAGAACCGGAAAAACACTTCCAAAGTTCGGAGCACGAGGAAGTTGTCAGAAAAGTTAAAAGCCTGGAGCAGTCCTTCAGGAACATGCACGGTTTAGGCAACCAGGTCAGCGTCGCCTATAAGGATCTATGCCCATTTCCGGACGTCCAGTTGCCAGCGGGATTTAAAATGCCCAAATTCGACCTATACGAGGGGCATGGTGACCCAGTGGCCCACCTGCGGGGGTTTTGCAGTAAAATGAGAGGGGCCGGAGGACGGGACGAGCTTCTGATAGCCTACTTCGGCCAGAGTCTGGGAGGATCGGCGTTGGAGTGGTACACTAGACAGGATCCCAGTAGATGGTTTACGTGGGATGATTTGGCTCAAGCTTTTATCGGCCAGTTTCAATACAATCTTGAGATAATCCCCGACCGCCTATCATTGCTAAAATTAGAGAAGAAGCCTGCTGAAAGCTTCAGGGAATTTGGTTTCCGATGGAGGGAACAGGCAGCCAGGGTAGATCCGCCGATGAGAGAGAGCGAGATGGTGGACTACTTCTTGCAGACATTAGAGCCCACCTACTTCGGACATCTGGTAACGTCCGTAGGCAAATCATTCACCGAGGTGATAAAAATGGGGGGTATGATCGAGGAGGGTTTGAAGGCCAACAAGATCATGAGTTACTCAGCACTGAAAGCCACCACTCAGGCTATCCAAAGCGGTACTGGAGGAGTACTGGGGAAGAAGAGGAGAGAGGAAGTTGCGGCCGTCGAGTCCGGGGCATGGTTCAGAAATAGAGGCCCCGCGCCACAATATAGCCCACCCCAACCTCACCACCAAAATTACTCTCACAACCCATATAGCCACCCACCACATTACTATCCCGCACCTGATCCCCATTTTACTGTCCACCATGCACAGTCCTATTCCGCACCGCCCGCTCATGCACCGTGGCGTGCACCAAACCCCCAGAACAATCATCCACCCCCAAGAGCTTACAGAAACCCCTCGGGCGCGAGTTTCCGTCCGAACCAGGCATTCAGGGGCGACAGGGCGCCGAGGCCAAAGACTTTCACTCCCTTAGGAGAGTCTTACACTAGTCTGTTCCACCGGTTAAAGCAGTTAGGGTTGCTGAATCCGGTTGAAGCTAAGCTGCCAAACCCTCTTCCGAAGAACCTGGACCATTCAGTGAATTGCGCCTACTGCTCGGGATGTCCGGGACATGATACAGAAAAGTGTTGGAGGCTAAAGACGGCCATCCAGGAGCTCATTGACACTCGCAGGATTGAGGTCCAGACTCCAACAGAGCCCAACATCAACCAAAACCCGCTTCCAACTCATCATGAGACTAATATGATCGAGTTGGTACGGGCGGAGGAAGGAAAGGAGAAAGCCTCTCGGACTGTAATGATGATTAAGTCTAGCGGGGCAGGAACGAGAAAAGGGCCAAGCTTTGATGAGTCGCCCAGTTGCAAGAAGGACATGCCAGGAGAGTCGGAAGCAGGAAAGGAAAGTGTGAACGAAGTACCGGTGAAGCCGGCCAAGATAGTTGTACCGGGGGCAGCAATCAAGCCCATCTTGACAGTAGCAGGCGTTCGAATGGATCCTTTCATCATCCAACCGGCAACACAGCTGCCAGTAACTGATAGCCGGGCGGTACCATGGAATTATGCTCGGATTACAACGACCTACAGAGGAAAGGAGGTGAAAGAGGAAGTTTGTGAAGCCCAAGGGTTGACCCGCTCGGGGAGATGTTTTGCCCCTGCGGAATTGAGGAAGACCACTCCGGCAGTATTGAAAAAGCCGGTCACTGATGAAGAAGCAGAAGAATTCTTGAAAAAGATGAAGCTGCACGACTACTCCGTCTTGGAGCAGTTGAAGAAGACTCCGGCGCAAATATCATTGCTATCCTTGCTGATACATTCGGAAGAACATCGGCAAGCATTGATGAAAGTTCTGAATGAGGCACATGTACCGGACAAAATCTCAGTGAGCCATTTGGAGAAGATCACCAATCGGATCTTCGAAGCAAATCGGATCACCTTCACCGATGACGAGTTGCCTGAGGAAGGCACTGAGCATAACAGGGCTTTATATCTTACGGTGAAGTGTGAAGAGGCGGTGGTCACCAAAGTCTTGGTCGATAATGGGTCCAGTGCTAACATTTGTCCTCTCTCTACACTGGGCAAATTAAAAGTAGACATCGGCAGGGTACGCGAGAACAGGGTATGTGTTCGAGGGTTCGACGGAGGAGGTAAAGCGTCGGTTGGTGACATAGTGCTAGTCTTGACAATTGGGCCAGTGGAGTTCACCATGGAATTCCAGGTGCTGGACATGGTGGTGTCATATAACCTCCTAATAGGGCGACCATGGATTCATGCCGCAAGAGCAGTTCCGTCCAGCTTACACCGGCTCGTCAAGTTTGAATGGGACCAGCAGGAGATCGTCGTCCATGGAGAGAACGATCCACAATCAGGCACCATCATTCCCTTTGTTGAAACAGAAGAAGATGTTGGGCCGTGGGTGTATCAGGTCTGCGATGTGGTGTCCGCCCACCGAGTTCCGGAAGGGGAATGTATTCCCGGCGACAGAACAATTACTGCGGATGTCATGGTGGCGCATGAAATGTTGCGACATGGTTTCGTACCCGGTAAAGGGCTAGGTGCATCTCTGCAAGGAATTATACAACCGGTATCAGTGGTCGAGAACTTGGGAACCTTCGGCTTGGGATTTCAGCCAACCTCAGAGGACATCCGGCGAGCGAAGAGGAGTAAGCAGAAAACATGGGTGCTCCCAAAGCCTGTTCCACGCCTTTCCCAATCTTTTGTCAGGTCCGGAGCAAGAGGACATCCGGCGCCAAAGATTCCCGGTCCTACGGTCAGGCCAGACGAAGAGTTCTTCAGGAAGTTCGAAAACCTATTCACGGATGTATGTATGCTCGAAGATGGTGAAGGATCCAGTCATGCCGAGATACAATTTGTGGGACCAAAGGCAAAACTGAATAACTGGAAGGCTACTCCTCTCCCTGTCCGGAAGGAGTCTTGGTAGTTTGTCTTGGATTGTCTTTCTTTCGAAATTTTGTATTGGGGGTTGTCCCCGGAGTAAAATCCCGTTTGTTTTGTTCATTTTTGATTTAAGTTTGCGGTTTGTTTTCCCTTTGTACAATTCCCATCAATGAAATTTGGTTCCTTCGTGTCTAATTTTGTTTATCTTTTCTTCTTTTTACTTTTCTGAACAGCCTTCTTGCAACTGATCTTAATGATATGGCATGCTTAAAGATTAATCAACCCCAGTCTAGAAAGTCAATCGGGTTTGGAAATAATAACACATGAAATAAGAAGTGACGAGAGTGAGTCAGAGTACGGCGATGATGAAGCCGTGGAAGAAATCGGTGAAGAATTAAGTCACTTCGAGGAAAAGCCCAAACCGAATTTAAATGATACTGAGGCCGTTAATCTAGGGAATGCGGATGACGTCAAAGAAACCCGGATAAGTGTCCATATTGAACCCAATCTGAGAGAAGAACTGATCAAAACGCTCATGGAGTTTAAAGATATTTTCGCGTGGTCGTACGACGACATGCCAGGACTCAGCACTGATCTAGTGGTTCATAGATTACCCACCGATCCGGCATATCCTCCCGTCAAGCAAAAGCTGCGGAAATTCAAGACGGAGATGAGTGTGAAGATTAAGGAGGAGGTAACCAAGCAGTTGCAGGCGAAAGTCATTCGTGTCACTCGATACCCTGAATGGTTGGCCAACGTAGTACCGGTGCCAAAGAAAGACGGAAAGATCAGAGTATGCGTGGACTATCGCAATCTCAACAAGGCAAGTCCTAAGGATAATTTCCCGCTTCCCAATATCCATATCCTGATTGATAATTGCGCCGGACGCGAAATTGGATCCTTTGTGGATTGTTATGCGGGATATCATCAGATTTTGATGGATGAAGAGGACGCAGAAAAGACGGCTTTTATCACACCGTGGGGAACTTATTGCTACCGAGTGATGCCGTTCGGTTTGAAGAATGCGGGAGCAACATATATGAGGGCGATGACTACGGTATTCCATGACATGATACACAAGGAAATTGAGGTGTACGTGGATGATGTGATCATAAAATCTAGGCGTCGAGAAGACCATGTTGCTGACCTCAGGAAGTTCTTTCAAAGACTTCGAAGGTACGACATCAAGCTTAATCCGGCCAAATGCGCATTCGGAGTTCCATCGGGAAAGCTGTTAGGATTCATCGTCAGCCGACGGGGCATTGAGTTAGACCCATCCAAAATCAAGTCCATTCAGGAGTTACCCCCGCCAAAGAATAAAACAGAGGTAATGAGTCTGTTGGGAAGGTTGAATTACATCGGTAGGTTTATTGCCCAACTTACGGCAACCTGTGAACCCATATTCCGTCTATTGAAAAAAGACGTGGCGATAGAATGGACGGCAGAATGTCAGGAAGCGTTTGACCGGATCAAAGGGTATCTGTCAAATCCACCCGTACTAGTTCCGCCTGAGCCAGGTAGACCCCGATTCTTTATCTGACGGTTTTGGAGAATTCGTTCGGCTGCGTACTGGGGAAGCATGATCTTACTGGCAGGAAGGAACGGGCCATTTACTACCTCAGTAAGAAATTCACGGTCCACGAGGTCAAGTACACTCATCCGGAAAAGACATGTTGCGCTTTGACTTGGGTAGCCCAAAAGCTAAAACATTATTTGTCTTCTTATACCACTTACCTCATTTCACGTCTGGATCCGTTGAAGTATATTTTCCAGAAACCTATGCCTACAGGGAGGTTAGCAAAATGGCAAATATTACTTACGGAGTTCGACATCATATACGTGACAAGGACGGCTATGAAAGCTCAAGCCATGGCCGATCACTTAGCTGAAAATCCCGTTGATGACAAATACGAACCTTTGAGGACGTATTTTCCAGATGAGGAAGTATTGCAGATTGAGGGGTTGGAACTAACCAAGGATCCGGGATGGAAGCTCTTCTTCGATGGAGCGGCAAACGCAAAAGGAGTCGGAGTAGGGGCTGTGCTTATATCTGAAACAGGACATCATTATCCTGTTACTGCTCAACTGCGTTTTCATTGTACCAATAATATGGCTGAGTACGAGGCATGTATCTTGGGGTTGCGATTAGCGGTGGACATGGATGTACGGGACGTCTTGGTCTTGGGGGACTCGGACCTTCTGGTACATCAGATTCAGGGAGAATGGGAAACCAGAGATTTAAAGCTTATCCCATATCGTCAGTGTTTGCATGATTTGACCAAACGCTTTCGATCGGTAGAATTCAGGCACATCCCGAGGATGCATAATGAGGTTGCCGACGCGTTGGCTACTTTAGCGTCGATGCTACATCACCCGGACAAGGTTCGTGTCGATCCGTTACATATCCAGATCCGGGATCAACATGCTTATTGTAATGTGATAGAGGAAGAGGTGGATGGTGAGCCGTGGTTTCATGATGTCAAGGAATACCTCAGGTTAGGAGTATACCCAGAGCAAGCAGCTGGAGATCAAAAGCGAGCTATTCGGCGGTTGGCGAACGGATTTTTCCTTAGTGGAGGGGTGCTGTACAAAAGAACCCCGGATTTGGGATTGTTGAGATGTATAGACGCAAGTCAAGCCACAACAGTGATGACGGATGTACACTCGGGAGTTTGCGGACCACACATGAGCGGATACGTATTGGCAAAGAAGATTCTTCGAGCGGGATACTATTGGCTCACTATGGAGCGGGATTGTATAAGTTTCGTGCGAAGATGCCATCAGTGTCAGATACACGGAGATTTGATTCATTCTCCGCCGACTGAATTGCATACAATGTCGGCACCATGGCCGTTTGTCGCATGGGGTATGGATGTTATTGGACCTATTGAGCCTGCGGCTTCCAATGGTCACAGGTTCATTCTGGTAACGATTGATTATTTTACCAAGTGGGTGGAGGCCAAAACATTCAAATCAGTGACCAAGAAGGCGGTGGTGGACTTCGTACACTCCCACATCATTTGTAGGTTTGGAATTCCAAAGATGATCATTACGGATAACGGTGCAAATCTTAACAGTGGATTGATGAAAGAGGTATGTCAACAGTTCAAGATTACACACCGAAATTCCACACCGTATCGCCCAAAAGCAAACGGTGCGGTCGAGGCGGCAAACAAGAACATAAAGAAGATATTGAGGAAGATGATAGAAGGGTCTAGGCAGTGGCATGAAAAGTTACCATTTGCGCTGTTGGGTTATCGCACTACCGTCCGGACTTCGGTAGGTGCAACTCCTTACTTGTTGGTATACGGGACCGAAGCAGTAATACCCGCAGAAGTTGAGATTCCATCCCTCCGAATCGTCGCTGAAGCCTGAGATTGATGACGACGAGTGGGTCAAAACCCGATTAGAGCAATTGAGCTTGATCGATGAAAAGAGATTGACAGCGGTATGTCACGGCCAATTGTATCAAAAGAGAATGGCGAGAGCATATAACAAGAAGGTACGTCCCAGGAAATTTGAAGTGGGACAGCATGTGCTGAAGAGAGTTCTACCACATCAGGCCGAGGCGAAAGGCAAGTTCGCTCCAAATTGGCAGGGACCTTTTGTGGTGACTAGAGTATTATCCAACGGCGCTCTATGTCTGACTGATGTCGAGGGAAGATGCACCGATATGGCTATCAATTCTGATGCGGTTAAGAGATATTATGTGTAATTCTTTAATGCATTTGTCAACGTTTGGTTTCGTTTGTGTGTATTTGGCATTTTTCGGAGAATGAAATGACAGAGGCAATTTTTCTGCTACCCAAACACTTTAACCTTTGTTTCCCCATTTGAGCCTTAATTATTCTTTCATATACCCTCTTTCGGAATCATCAAGGAAGATGTGTAACGGAATAGAAAAGAAACAAAGAAGTAATACAAGAAAAAATGAACTACGTTCGACCTGATTCCTCAAGAAGGATACGTAGGCGCCACACGGCTCGGTCATAATAAAATAAAAATCAAAAAAATCCCCCAAGCAATAAAACTGGGGCAGAAGTCATTGTTTCGTTTGAAAGATAGTGTGGATTCCGAAAGTTGTAATAAGCTAACCGTTGAGGCTAAACCCCTTTCTTCAGCCTCACGCGCAGAAACCATATCAAGAACCAGAAAGACCTCTCGATCGGTATTTGAGAAGTGCCAAGTCATGTGAATGAAAGCCAAGAGTGACATCCCGACCCTCGATTGAATCCAGGATGCACAAGCCGAAAGGGGATAACGCTCTAGAGGGAATCTCAGGGGTGATACCCCGCCGCGAGGAAAGAAAGCATAAATGAGAGAGTCTTAACGGTGAAAACCCTCGCGGGCACCTTAAGGCGAAGGAAGTTGAGAGAAGTAAAATGAGAGAGTCTTACGGTGAAAACCTTCACGGGCACCTCAAGGCGACGGGAGATAGAGAGAAATGAGAGAATCTCATTAGTGAAAACCCTTTGAAGGGCACTGTGAGGTGGCAGGATGAGATGGTTACAAGATGTCCGCATGAGACAAGGTTGGGACATCCGTTTACCTCTAGCAGGACGCGGTATCAGAAAGTGATTGACATGAATAGGCTGGGTAGTTTAATCTCAAAGGCGCGGCGTAACATTGGATCAGGCACACCTTCAGATAAGTTTTCCTATTTTTGAGTTCAGAAAAGTTTTTCCTTTCTTTTGTCATTTGCGGTCAGTATCCTTTTCTTTTCTTTCATTTTCGAAAATTGATTTTTCAAAGCTTACTACCAAGTCTCCCAAAGCAGTATATTGAAAGTGAATAGGCATGGAACAAGGCAATGAGACGGAAGTCGTTACGATAGTGAGATTGGGATGACAGGCTGAGTGGAAGGTTCGCAAGAATTATGGAGTATGATGGACACATGTGGCATGTCCGAAGGATGATTTCACGCAACAGATCATCGGCTAAAAAGAGTCGGACCAAACCAAAGAGTGGAATAAAAGGAAAGATGAGAGGTCGTTCGTGGAAAAAGCATCTTCCCAAGCAAGCGTCAACGTCGTCCTCAAAGTTCGAGAGAGGCCAAGCAGCTGAAAGAGAATGGCCTCGACAAGAGTGGCACGACCACTCGCGGCGTTTTGAAACTAACAATTTTTCTTTGATTTAAAGCAGGAAAAGAGGGTCCGACGGCAGAAAAGCATACCGTCCGGAAGTTTATCACACTGGGGCAGAAAATTTTCTCCGGTTGCGAAAATTTTCTGGAAAGCAAGACTCAGAGGATAAGTGTAGAAAGCAACACAAGATGGGGTGATCCTTGAGCCGGATATCATTTCCAGCAGTTATTGGAAAAAGAAAAATGGCTTCGAGATTCCCCCAGCAGTATTACATCCTATAATTTGATCAAGGAAACAAAAGCGTGAGTCCCAGAAGAGGTAGGGGAAGAAGGAAGAGAATGAGGGGTGAAGGAAACAAAGAATACTTCCTCAGCAGCATCACCCCCAGCAGGCGGGTAAACAGTTCCAAAAATATCCCCAGCAGCCGGAAGAAAAGTAATACGACCGGGGGAAAGCAATTCCGAGACAGGATAATTCAGGAGAAAAGGTGGTCCGAGAGGCAATGCAGGAAGAAGGAAATGGTACAAGAGGCAAGGAAGGTAATCAAGATAGGATGAAATCAGTGAAGTTGTAGTTGAAGTCAGGGAGCCCGCCTGGAGAATGGAGTGGCGATTTAATTTTGAAGTAGTAGTTGAAGTCAGGGAGCCCGCCTGAAGAATGGAGTGGCGATTTAATTTTGAAATAGTAGTTGAAGTCGGGGAGCCCGCCTGGAGAATGGAGTGGCGATTTATTTTGAAGTAGTAGTTGAAGTCAGGGAGCCCGCCTGGAGAATGGAGTGGCGATTTAATTTTGAAGTCGTAGTTGAAGTCAGGGAGCCCGCCTGGAGAATGGAGTGGCGATTTAATTTTGAAGTTGTAATTGAAGTCAGGAAGCCCGCCTGGAGAATGGAGTGGCGACTTAATGTTGAAGTAGTAGTTGAAGTCAGGAAGCCCGCCTGGAGAATGGAGTGGCGACTTAATTTTGAAGTAGTAGTTGAAGTCAGGAAGCCCGCCTGGAGAATGGAGTGGCGATTTATTTTGAAGTAGTAGTTGAAGTCAGGGAGCCCGCCTGGAGAATGGAGTGGCGATTTAATTTTGAAGTCGTAGTTGAAGTCAGGGAGCCCGCCTGGAGAATGGAGTGGCGATTTAATTTTGAAGTTGTAATTGAAGTCAGGAAGCCCGCCTGGAGAATGGAGTGGCGACTTAATGTTGAAGTAGTAGTTGAAGTCAGGAAGCCCGCCTGGAGAATGGAGTGGCGACTTAATGTTGAAGTAGTAGTTGAAGTCAGGAAGCCCGCCTGGAGAATGGAGTGGCGATTTAATTTTGAAGTAGTAGTTGAAGTCAGGAAGCCCGCCTGGAGAATGGAGTGGCGATTTAATTTTGAAGTTGTAGTTGAAGTCAGGAAGCCCGCCTGGAGAATGGAGTGGCGATTTAATTTTGAAGTAGTAATTGAAGTCAGGGAGCCCGCCTGGAGAATGGAGTGGCGATTTAATTTTGAAGTTGTAGTTGAAGTCAGGGAGCCCGCCTGGAGAATGGAGTGGCGATTTAATTTTGAAGTTGTAGTTGAAGTCAGGGAGCCCGCCTGAAGAATGGAGTGGCGATTTAATTTTGGAGCAGTAGTTGAAGTCAGGGAGCCCGCCTGGAGAATGGAGTGGCGACCTGTTTTAATTTGTTAGAGGAAAGCGGTAGAATGTAACAGAAATCTTCGGCATGAATCCAAGTTCGTAAGAAGAGACGAAGCATCAGAAGGAACGCCAAGTCAGACAAGATGGCAAGGAGCGCGACAAGATCAAGTTAAAAAGGATAGATAAGAACTTGTAGTACTGTAACTTAGTCTAGCTTCTTGTTTTTGTTGCTTAGCGCGGTGCAACAAGGAAATCAGTTAAGCAGTGGTAACAGCAGTAACAGCGGCAACAGCAGTAACGGCGAGATCGCAACAGTCATGGTAGTCCCAGCTACCAGAACTTCCCGAACTACATTGACCTGATTCCCTTTTAGCCGGGGATATGTAGGAGACCTTTGAAGCAAGGTTCGGTCAAAACTTTTCCAAAATGCTTCATACGGAGTGTTCGAATAGGCAAAAATCGCTTATATCCGCTCATTTATCTTTGCACGAAAACTCTGCGTGTTTACGATCTCCCATTTGTGAGCACGTGATTTTTGCCTTACTCGAGAAGTACTCCCAGAAAATTCAAAAATAAAAATAGTCTCGTGTTGGGCATGATTTGTGTGATTTTGTGTTATTTTTATCTTTTGTGTGCACGTTTATTTATTTAAATTAAAAAATACAAAAAAATATACGCTAGGCTTTGCATTTTCAGTGTTTGATATCGAAGTCATGTGATTCACATTTTTTGAGTGATATGTAATTGTGTGCGTTAATTGTAGTAAAAAATAGCGGTGTTATAGGTTAGTATATGCATATGTGTGTATATATATATATATATGTATATATATACATATATATATATATATATATATATACACATACACATATAATATCCGATCTGGGCCAATTTCAATCTAAAAGCCAGGCCCAATCGGATTTCTTCCAACCCAGGCCCAAACGAATCCCATACCCGTCCAGCTTCATGCCTGTGTAACGCCTGATCTGGACCGTTGGATTTTATTATCCAACGGCCCAGATTAATCCTTTAATTCTAATATACATCCGGCTTATGATTTAACCAAACGACGTCGTTTGGTTTAAGTGAGGGGATCCTGATCGTTGATCGTAAATGATCCAACGATCAGGATTCAATCTCATCTCTGGTATATATTCCTCATTTCATACCCCGCCCCCCCCAAGCCAGAACCCCCCTCTCCCTTCATCTCCCTCAGAGCTCTCAAACACCCGGTGTAACGCCGCCCCCCTTCCGCCGTATTCCGCCTGCCGGAAATCGCCTCACGGCGGTTCCGGTAGGCCAATCAAACCTAAACCAACGCCAAAACCTTCCCCTTACCTCCCCCATCACGATCCCAGCTTCCATTAACCTCGAATCATGCCGGAGCTCCTCGAATCTTCATTTGAAGATTCGAGTCAAACTCGAACCTATGCCAAATTACCCCAAATTCACACCACAGTCTCCCCATACCTCCCTCATACCCCCACTAACCTTGGTTTGCTTCGAATCTAACCAGAAATACAAAAGCCCCAAATCCCACCCTCAAGAACCCTAGAACCCAAAAATTAGGGATTGCGTCGAGTCAATGGTGTTTGAAGGCAATAGACCTTAATTGGAGTGTTTTTCATTTGAAAAACACTTCAATTAAAGTCTGTTTACTTCAAAAGAGTGCAAACTCGAAGTCTTTTGAGCCGAGTCCGTCCAATTTCTTGAGGTATCCCATTTCTCATTCTCTTCCTTTTGTTTTGTTGTTGTGTTCATTATATTAATTTAGTTGTTCGTTTCTATCTGTTTGGTGTTTGATTTTAATCTTTCCTGCTTCTACACCGTAAGACCTTTTATTTGGTCATTCTTGTTTTGCTTATATGTCGGAGTAGATTGCGATATAGAAACACGAATTGGCTGTAAACGATACTGTCAAGTAGTGAATTCTGCATTTTTTTCATGCTTCGTTTGCCTGAGCACTTCGAATCACTAAGTCGAGGATTGATTGTTGTTCCTTATGTGAATTATACGAATGTTGTTGATTAGTCTCGTAGGTCTGTTTATTGGAGTTTTGTGGCAGAACTTGACACTGTAAATCACATTGTGAATCACTGTTTGGATCGAGATTTTTCTTTCTTTTGAACTGTTGATTAACTAAGTGATGAATTGAATTAGTTATTGTTAGTTAAGGATTGAAGGGTGTAACTAATGAAGTGTAGTGCATATGAGGACTGTAATTGGGTCAGTGATGTTGGGGTATAGTTGTTAGTGATTTGAATCAGAATGTTAGCATCTTAGGATTTAAAAAATGCCCTACCCATGAAATGACCTAGTGGAACCTGCTGTACAGCAGGGCACCACCAGTCCCTGCAATCTTTGATTTAAAATAACATAACCCATACTTAGACAAGTTTTAGTGGCTAAAATAGACTGGGCTGGCAGGCAGAGTGTGGGCAGGATGGGTCTGTTGATTAGTGCATTTTTGAATTCCTGATTCTTTTGGCTTTGGGGGGGAGTTCATTTAACTATAAGTATAGGATATACATGTTGAGAAAAGCGGGATTTTTGACAGATACATTGATAGGCATACGGGAGAGACTAAAAAATACTGAGAGAAGCAAAAACAGTAACATATTCACACATCGATAGAGATTGAAATACCTGAAGAAGCAAAAACAGTAAAACCTGAGAGTAACTAGAACACCTTGAGATACACAGATACAAAGATACAAAGGAAAACTACTGTTCCATAGGCCTGGGTGACTGCTTCGATTATTTGATCCAGTGTCTGAGACTTGGTCACTGGTTTGGTTGTTGTTCTTGCTGCTGGTAGTGCTGGACCTTTGTGTTAGCTGTGTTGAGTGTGTGGTGTTGCTGGCCCAGTTTGTTGTCACTGGTTGTTTGATACTGCGGGGTTGATTTGGTGTTGTTGGGCTATTATTTTGTTGGCTGGTTGGTCTAGTTAATTGCTGCTTGGTTTGTTGTTGCTGTTAGTCCTCATTGTTGTTGCTGTGGTGTTCCATTGAGGCTGTTGGTCAGCGGTGTTATTGCCTTGGTCGTTTGGTTGCTGCTTGGCTTGGTTGTTGATGTTGCTTCATTATTTTGTTGGCTGGTCTATAGTTGCTGCCTGGGTTGATTATCGTTACTGTTTTGAGTGTATGCTACTGTTTTGAGTGTGTGCTGCTGTGTTGGTGTTCACCTGCTACTGTGTTGGTGTTCATTTGATACTGTTGGGGTTGATTTGATACTGTTGGTTCATTAGTTTGTTGGCTGTTGGTCTATTTGGCTATTGGTTATTGGTTTACTGTTGCTGTTACTGTTCCTGCTACTGTTATTGCGTTGCCGTTGCTCACTCTTCCTTGTTCTTCCGCATTCCAGGTACACACCTCTGTTAATGTAGTTCCTTGGTTCGAAAGAATGAAGTTTGAAGCTCGTGCATAAAGTCTATTGAAACATGTGGTCGTTTATAGTTCTTATGTTTAATTACATTCTGTTATTCTTCAATTAAATTTGTATTGCTAGTTTTGTTACGGAAATGTAGCTAGACCAAAGATACACTATCATTAGATATGCACGTAAATCCGAATTAGTCTGTTGTATCTTTGTTCAATCTTCTCTACTCATGTGTATAATCTCCAAACCTGTTAAATGATAGACCTCATGTTAAAAGCAAGATTAGCTAGGGAGTTGTTACTCAACGGAATGACGTGATTAGATCAAAAAGAGTCGGGGGTGCATTTCATGTGACCCGACCCCAATTTCGGGCAAAAGTAAATAAAGCATGTCATGAACCGCAGGCGCATTTCATGCGATGTGGTTAGTAGCAAGTTTTAAGTAATTTGGAATCAACTCTTAAGTAAGATACAGTGAGATGTAGTTCGCTTTAGATTTGAATCAAAGGTACGCCTCGCCCAATAGTTACACTATTCACATAGCCGTCATAAATGTACATATAAACATTTAGATTTCGAGATGTGCCGTTTCTTAGCGAATTTCTTGGCCTTCTCAAAAATGTAAATAAGTAATCGCTCTAGGCGCGTATTTTAATAATTTTACCTTCTTAAATACGGGCGTGCATTTCATGCGGCCCAAATCCAAATCCCAAAATGTTGAATAAGAATGTGTCGAGGATCCGGGTGCATTTCATGTGACGTGATTCGAAACATATTTTTAAGCAACATTCTCTTTCGTAAATAATAATAATAATAAAAGCGGTAAAGGGATATTAATTTGCATTAAGTATATAACTGTAAAAATCAGATAAATAAGCCGAATATGACAGTTGAGCGACCGTGCTAGAACCACGGAATTCGGGAATGCCTAATACCTTCTCCCGGGTTAATAGAATTCCTTATCCGGATTTCTGGTTCGCGGACTGTTAAATAGAGTCATTCTTTTCCTCGATTCGGGATTTAACCGGTGACTTGGGACACCATAAATCTCCCAAGTGGCGACTCTGAAATAATTAAAATAAATCCCATCTCGATTGTCCTTTAATTGGAAAAACTCTTTGCATCCTTGCGGGCGCGCAAAAAAGAGGTGTGACATATATATATATACTTAACATATACTTATTAAATAATTTTTTTTTAATTAAAAGCCCACGAAACCCGCCAGGCCCAGGATCACGCGGGCTTAGGCCCGTCACGGGCCCGTCTTGCCCATCAGGCCCGCCAGGCCCAGGACCGCCAGAAAAAAACCCCACGAAGTCCAGAACCGTCCGGACCAGCCCGCCAGGCCCGTTTAGGCCCGGGACCGACCCACCGGACAGCCTTATCCGAGCTTATATGACGCTTTTTATTTGAGACGTTCTAAAGTGTAAAACGTCACTCCTACAACTTCCACAACAGTTAAAAATCAGATTCATTAAACAATTTTGATTAAAAGCTTATTTTCTAATTTTACAATATAAATCATTTACAGTCAATTGCCATCATAATAGGACTATAGGAGTTAGCTTTCCATCGTCCTTGTGGTTTCTTTCTGTCTCAACTGTAGACCTTAGCTTTGCATGTAATGGTTTCTCTAGCTCGGAAGCTGATCGCACCCAGGAACCCTATCCCAAGACCCATAAGCTACGAGCTCGGAAACCCAGAAGCTTCGCAGCCCTTTGTCCCATTTTCCCGTCTTCAAGAGACAAAGCTCTTAGAATCCCATCTGGTTTCACTTCTCGACCGCTGTAGCAGCCTAATTCAAATCAAACAAGTTCATGCTCACGTTATTCGCAAAGGTCTTGACCAATGCTGCTATGTTTTGGCAAAGCTACTCCGTATGCTCACAAAAATCAATGTCCCAATGGACCCATATCCCCGTCTTGTATTTCATCAAGTAGAATACCGTAACCCTTTTCTATGGACCTCTTTAATTCGGGGTTATTGCATTCAAGGACCATTGAAAGAGGCAGTGCGTTTGTATAATGCTATGAGAAGGGAAAGTATATCTCCTGTTTCTTTTACTTTGACGGCTTTGCTCAAGGGTTGTAGCGATGAACTTGAGTTGAATTTAGGTAGGCAGATTCATTGTCAGGGCATAAAGCTTGGTGGGTTCTGTAAGGATTTGTTTGTTCATAATACTTTAATTGATATGTATGTAAAATGTGGCTGGTTGGATAGAGGTCGAAAGGTGTTCGATGAAATGTCTGATAGGGACGTGATTTCGTGGACTTCGCTGATCGTTGCGTATTCGAAGGCTGGGGATATGATGGCAGCTGCCGAGCTGTTTGAGAGATTGCCTGTGAAAGATTTGGTTGCATGGACGGCTATGGTATCGGGTTTTGCGCAGAATTCTAAACCGAGGGAGGCATTGGAGTTCTTTCATAGGATGCAGTGTGGAGGTGTGGAGACTGATGAGGTGACACTGATTGGGGTTATTTCAGCTTGTGCGCAGTTGGGGACCGCTAAATATGCAAATTGGGTTCGTGATGTGGCTGAGGGATATGGTTTTGAACCTGCCAATCATGTCATGGTCGGATCTGCATTGATTGATATGTACTCCAAGTGTGGGAATGTGGAGGAGGCATGCAAGGTTTTCGAGAAGATGAAGGAAAAGAACGTGTTCTCATATAGTTCGATGATTGTGGGTTTCGCAATGCATGGATGTGCGAATGCTGCATTGGATTTGTTTGAAGAAATGGTAAAAACTGAGGTAAAGCCTAATAAGGTGACATTCATTGGTGTTCTTATGGCTTGTACTCATGTAGGTTTAGTAGAACGGGGTCGACACCTGTTTGATATGATGGAGAAACATTATGGTGTTGAACCATCAGTAGAACACTATGCTTGCATGATTGATCTCCTTGGCAGGGCTGGGCAACTAGAAGAAGCTCTTCAGCTTATCAAAGCTATGCCAATGGAGCCTAATAGTGGTGTCTGGGGAGCCCTACTGGGAGCTTGTCGGATTCATGGTAATCCTGAAATTGCACAAGTTGCTGCTAGCCATTTATTTGAGCTTGAACCTGATAGTATTGGAAACTTTGTTCTGCTCGCCAATACATATGCTTCAGCAGGAAGGTGGGAAGATGTTTTAGGGGTAAGGAAATTAATAAAACAAAAATTGCTGAGAAAGGATCCTTCGCGGAGCTGGATTGAGGGAAAAGAGGGGATAATTCATGAGTTCTACGCTGGTGATACGACCCACCCAAAGTCGAAAGAGATTAAGGAAGCACTTGAGGATCTTGTTGGTCGGCTTAAGTCACATGGCTATGAGCCAAACTTAAGCTCTGTGCCTTATGATCTGAGCGAGGAACATAAAAAGCGGATACTTCTCACACATAGTGAGAAGCTGGCTCTGGCATATGGGCTGCTTGTCATTGATACTGGGTCTATCATCAGGATCATGAAAAACCTAAGAATATGTGAAGATTGCCACTCATTTATGTGCGGTGCATCTCAAATCACTGGCAGGGAGATTATTATCAGGGATAACAAGAGATTTCACCATTTCCGAAATGGTGTATGCTCTTGTGGTAACTTTTGGTAATTGATAGTTGAACCCTCATTTCTTTCAAGTGCAACTCTGTCTGAGTTTGAAGGATCCTTTTTCTTTGGAGGTGGCCATTACTCGTCACAAGTGCCTCGTTAGTCAGTTATTCAAATTGGTTTTGAATTGCTTCTGAAGTGAGGAATTGGGATTCTTGTTCAACTGAAGGGTAATGATTAATTCATTCAATGGCAAACCTAAGTCCAGAAATGTCTACGATCCAAGGTGCCAACCTATATCACAGGTACCTGTACTGGATATATACATTTAGTGTCAGTTTAAGATTGCATTCATCTGGGACATACTTACAACTCTCATATAGAATTTTATTTGACAAATTGTTGATCAGTACCGAGTTTACTTATCTTTGAAACCTGATTGACTATTGGAAATAAATGACATCTGTGAAAGTTTGTGGAACTCGATGGTTACTGCGGGCAAATTTAAATAAAAATTACGTGGTGCTCTGAGGCTGTGAACTTCTTTGGATTTGAATTGATGGAACAAACAAGCTCATCTACATTCTAAAGTGCAGAATATAGAAATATGGAACTAGCTCTATAAAAAGACAGCCATCTCAGGAAGTAAATTTTTACATAGAAAGGCTAGTATCTTGGTGAAAATAAGATCCTTCTTTCTCTCAAACTTGATATTTTTACATCGTAAGATAGCCTAGGTGACAGGAACAGGCAACAGGCTTGATGTCCGCGCGTTCTCGCAAAGCCTTGCAACAACTGGGATACTCATTTCCTTTTTAGTTTCTTCTTTAAGGAATTGACTTAGAATATTACTCTTGTGTTTCAAGTTACGTGAACCTATTTGACTAGGCACGAAGTTAAAAAAAAATGGAAGACTTTTGGAATTTGTGGTCCTAAACAAGTTAAAAAGGGACCCAAAGTAATTGTGTGGTTATAAGGTAGTATTGTAAGTTTAGGCTAAGTTGTTATTAAATTTAGAAAGAGGTTATTCTTTTGAAACGGATCAAAAAGGAAATAAGATTAAAAAGGAAATAAGTTCACGCAAAATGAAATTTTAACATGCTTCAAAGATGCTGGTATTTTTCGTCCTCTCACCCTTGCATTTTCTGACTGTGGTATCATTTCAATGTGAAGGGCCATACTCCCTGGGGGTGTGAGTTGCAGCAGAAGATAGGCGATCCTGAAGTTTGTACTGTGTGTATGGGATCAAAAGATCTGTGATTAACTGTGCGACTTCAATATTATTGCAAACTCGGTTGTCTGGCAGATGATACGTTCCACTAGACTCGACCCTGATGCCTGTGTTGCTTAAATTTGCTGGGATATGTTGAAATTGGAACTTTAACGTTGGTGCAGACATGATTCAACCCTGATCCCATCTGTGGCTTAAACTCTATGGAGAACTGTCCTAGTAGAAAACATGCTATTCCTGGGAATCAGGGAAGGCTCCTCAGGGTAGACAATGCAGGTAACTTCAGGTACTTCTATTAGTCACAGAACATGTTCAGGCAGAAATCGAAGTCGCCTCACACCTATAATGGTACAAGGCCGAGCGTTCAGCTGGACCTCAGTATCCTTTCTCATGTTGGTGTGTCCAGTTTTTACTCTTTTAATCTAATAACTTAAGCAGCACTTTGGTGTGTCCAATTTTTACTCTCTTGTAATCTAACTTCAGCAGCAGGAGGAGAACGATTTTCATCTTAAAAACAAATGTACCTAGGACTGCTTCTAGATATTGGTTCTTCTCATTTCTGACGTGTTCCTCGTCTGTTTATGTACCAATTCTTTTGCATCACTGATTAAAATAAGAGATTGGAAACTAATATTAGATCCATCACTGTTTTACAATTCTTCTGCATCACTGATTACTAAAATAAGAGATGGGAAACTAATGGCCGTTCCATAAACTCCCCCCCCCCCCTATCCCCGCTCCCCTTTTTTTATTCGCAGTCCTTGTTCCTTTACTTTCTATACGATGTCAGTTTTGTAGTATTTGCTGTCAATATCATCATCCATGCGATCGAACCCTTAAAGGTTACCTCGGAATCCCAGGCAAGATCAAAGAGAAGTTGTTCATATGAATTAAAATACATTCACGACACATCACTATAACGAGGTACATGAAACAACGTGCTTATTACATTACAGCGTACTTAATACATGTAAGATTATGCTTCCACTAGAACTTAAAGAGTCTATCATGGCTTTATTCAAATAGCGCCACGCTTCAGAACTCAGCAAAGACCGACAAGAAACAACCTTGAAATAAAAGAGTATTTAGACCAACATTTTACATGTATCTTTAAGAGTATTTTTTGTTTCGCAGCAGATTTTCTAGTGGTGGCCAGGAAGCTTCTCCTTAATCTTTTCCATGATTCCCTTCTTCTCATGATGCTCCCCTTCCATACCATAACCGGTAGTCGTAGTGGTTGCAGTTGAATGGGTCTGATCGTCTTTGTGACCTCCTGGTAATTTTTCCTTAATCTTCTCCTTCATCCCTTTCTTCTTCCTTCTTCCGCCTTGTCCATCATCCTCAGACTGCAAAACACATACAATTCTTTCAAAAAATATAACTAAGAGAGACATACAACAATAATATGCTGAATTACACCGCCGATCATTATGTACACCATCCATATAAGAAGCTCTTTTTGCATTTGAGATTTAATTTTTCCAAAAAGAAAAAAAAACCCCATCATTACGGGAGCACAAAGAAAGTAGCGCACACTTGAAAAAATAAGTTTAGAAAAGATTACTTACAGAGCTGGAGCTGGAACTTCCAGAACGGTGGAGCATGCCACCAAGAGTACCGTGCTCATGGCCGGGACGGTGGTCCCCACCAAGTATGCCAGTGGTATGGCCAACGCCACCAGTGGTGTGGCCAGCGCCACCACCAAGTATGCCCGTGGTGTGGCCGGGGCCACCGCCAGCATGAGTTCCGTAGACACCTCCTGTTCCAGTGGTTCCATAGTCTCCCATGGTACCTCCAGTGTGATGCACTGGGTTACCATATTCGTCAGTTTGGCGGACGGGATTGCCATATTCATCCGTCTGCAGGGCCTGGCCTGCACTATATTGGTTCTCGTAGTGCGACATTTCTTCACGAACAGAGAGTAAAACTAATTAAAAGCCGAAGTAGACAATTCGATCTGTTGTTGAAAATATGTAGTTTAAATGGTTTCAAATGGGAGTGCAAAAACGGGATTGATATAGGGAAGAAATGGAGCTGGTGCATGGCTGATGGCACCAGAGCTTCACAGGTGTCACGTGAATTAATCACAGTCGACATGAACGTACGTGGCAGCATGAGAGAGTGGCAAGTGTTTTCTCTGTCGGCTATGAGATAAGATTGGTTATAGTTTTGGGTCAAAACTCAAATGCTGCTACTCGATGCAGTGGACTAAGTACGCTGATCTGGAATTCATCATCTGTCGTGGATATAGATGAGTTCTGAAACTTTGGTATAAATTCATTATGTGTCCCATTTAATAACGCTAGACTATGTCATCATTTGCCACTAGGACGGTTATTCATAAAAATTCAAAAAATTAAATTAATAAAAA
The DNA here is from genome assembly GCA_032618575.1 of Nicotiana noctiflora. NCBI lineage: Eukaryota > Viridiplantae > Streptophyta > Magnoliopsida > Solanales > Solanaceae > Nicotiana > Nicotiana noctiflora. The sequence goes on from JASVEL010003346.1 coordinate 113,532, forward strand.
ATAAAATTAAATCAATAAAAAAATTAATATTTTTTGGTTTGATTTGGTTTGATTTTGAATTAAATCAATTAAATTTGATTTGATTTTGATTTTAATATGAAAAAAGTCGAACCAAACCAATTATAAGAGTAACTATTTCAAATTTATTATTACACCTATATATATGTATATTGTTATACAATATTTTAAAAAATTTATGGTCAATATTAATAGTTTGTACTTTTTAATATATATAGTTCTTTACCTTTACATTCTAGTTTGATTGGTACTTTTCTTTTGTTTAGTGTAAGAATCAATTTCATATTAAAATAACACATTTTTAATTGAGTCCTTAAATTATTCACCACTTTTTGATTTAATTATCATCAATATATTTTAGCAAATAATAGATTTCTCAAAGGGCAATTGATTTGATAGTGTTACATTAAATATATGGTCGCCGGAATATGTGTTTGGTAGTGTATATTTTATATTTAAGAAAAAGTCGACAAATAACCGGAAAATTTGAAAAACTGACATAAACCGAATCGAAAAAAACTGACTTAATTGGTTTGATTTGGTTCTAATATTTAAAAAACCGACTTACTTGGTTTGATTTCTTTTTAAGAAAAAATCGATTCAAACTGAACCATGAACACCCCTATTTGCCACCATAACACATGTTCTACCAAAGAAATTTTCACTAAAGCTAGATAATATACGATTCTTTCACATGGAGCATTAATATTCATTAACTTAAAATAAAGTGGTACACTTTTAATCATAATACTAAATACTATTAAATCTAAGTTCTGACAAAATATGTGTTTCACCTATTTTCTTGCTTACAAAAAAAAAGATGACAAATTTATCTAGATAGTAAATAGTAAATATACATAAAATTTATTTACTATTTATCTATTTACTATATGTAAAATATACATTTACTAAGAAATGTTAAACTCCATTAATTTTATTTGCAATGATTATTATCTTGATAACCTTAAATGTTATATATATATATATATATATATATATATATATATATATATATATATATATAATATTATAAAATATTCTTCAGTAAATGCTATCGGATGACAGATAGTTATTTTACCTTTATGAAAATCATTCCCTTCGAGAACAAATGAGATTGTTGTCTTCGGACTTGATTACCTTCTACATTTGGCTCCACATGTCGCTTTATTATGTGATCATTTAATATGAACATATTTCATTCTATACAGATGATAGGTACTTGGAAATCAGACATGGTTCCAAAATTTTGTGTACTTCTTTGCACCGATACATATATATATATATATATATATATATATATATATATATATATATATATATATATATATATATATATATATATATATATATAATATTAAGTACGTAATCTGTTACAGAGAATATGACATTCACTGCTTACCGTTACACATTCGGGACTTGATCCTATGACCTTGTTCCCTAGGTGCAACTATAAATAGTAAGCTCAACAACAATTGTAAAAAGGAGGAACTATCTAACAAACTTATGCTATATAATGTTCAAAGCTCAATAATATTTTATTTTCTTATTTATTGGTATTGTTACTGCTGCCTCCAGAAGCTCGATTTGCTCCAGGAAACAGGATTTTAACTGTCTTATCATGATTCAATGCTAAGTCTTATATTCTTTTTTAATTCATTTATCATTTTGAGATCAAATTGATTCAATTGCCTATAAAACTATGAATAAATAATTTAACCGTACCATCTTACGAGTAAACACCAACTCTTGATAATAAGGTAATACTAGAGACAGATCTAGGATTTAGGTTTTATGAGTTCAAGTTTTAAAGTTTTTAGCATTGAACCCATTATATTTTTAAAGTTATGGGTTTATATCGGTATATATTATAATATTAATAAATTTTCACATAAATCTAGGCTTCGCATTAAAATATTAAATTCAGTTAAAGTCAATGGAATACCGTGCATCCGCCTCTAGGCAATACAAATCAATGAACAACTTAGCGGAGGCTAACTAATAGGGTTATATATGTTTATCAATTTCATTAGAAACCTAGCAAATGTCATTTACAATTTTAATGCATATAAAAAGCTCTAGTAGGTTCTAGTGAGGTAGCAACGTTCTCCCCGGTAAAAATAATGTTGTGTTATGAAATAATATAAGAATAAGAAGAGTATTACAAAGAAAAGTAGAAAGAGAATTTTCATTAATTTCGGATGAATTACAATAGAATATAACTCTCCTATTTATAGGAAAAAAGTGACTTAGCCACCAAGTAAAATCCCTACAAGCTCTCTAAAATATAGATATTCACCTTAAATAAAATTATGTTTATAACATGTTATGATTTTTATATAGTATAGCGTCTCAAAATAATTGCCGGTAATTTTTTTTATATGGTAATATAATATATCGTATATATTAAATATAATTAATACATATTTCTTACATATTTAACTTGGAACATAATTATCTTTTACGTAATATGTTAAAATGTTAGGAACGCGAGTCTTGAACTAAAACTCTAAAAGGGCCTACATGAGACCTCGGTGTACATTTTGAGAAGGGATTTTTACGTACCTATACCATATATGAAACCTTATTACCCTTAATCTGCATAATTTGTTAATTACCTGTCCAGACCATGTTTTACCTACAAATTTTGTACCATTCGATTATTAGGCATTAAAAGGGCAGAATATTCCCTAAAAAATAGGCTAAAATTAAGGATAGAATCTTGGTGTTAATTGATTCTACATTAAATTTAATTTTTAAAAAGGGAAAGGAGATTTCTCATCTACATATTTTTCTCTAGAACTACAATTCAAATTCTCGAAAAAAAAAGAATGAATAATTCAAATTTTCGAGTTTCAACAACTCAAAGTTAAAAAAATATATTCTTCCATATATTTTCTACCATTGATAGCCACTAAAAGGTCTAAAAGCTTTGAATTCAAATTTGGGTTTTTAAAAATCATTATTTGTTTGGATTGAGTGTTGTTGTAAATAATTTGGAATATGTTTAAAAGTTTATATCTCAATTTTGAGGGGTTTTGGTGAAGATTAGACTTGGTTTTGACTGAATTTCTTATTCAAACTCGAAGAATAAGAAGAAGAAGAAGAAGAAGAAGAAGAAGAAGAAGAAGAAGAAGAAGAAGAAGAAGAAGAAGAAGAAGAAGAAGAAGAAGAAGAAGAAGAAGAAGAAGACATATTTTCAGAAATTGTAGATAAATTGTAGTTAAATTGTAGAATTGTAGATATATTGTAGATAAATTGTAGATTGGAAAGACTAAAACTTCTAAAATTATGTCGAAAATGCCAATAATGCTACAATTGAAATGAGAATTTGGATATTAAAATTCAATGTATCTATTTTGTAGATATTTTGTAGATTAATTATAGATTATTTGTATTCTGATTGTAGATGCATTATTTTCTGTTTTCACAAATCCAAAACGACTAAAGCTTTTACAAAATCTTCTGCAAAAAACAGTCTACAATCAATTTATCTATAATTTTTCTAATTTGACTACAAAATATCTAAAAATTCTTCTTACAATTGAAATGATAATTTGGATATTAAAATTCAATGTATCTATTTTGTAGATATTTTGTAGATTAATTATAGATTATTTGTATTCTGATTGTAGATGCATTATTTAATCTTCTGCAAAAAACAGTCTACAATCAATTTATCTATAATTTTTCTAATTTGACTACAAAATATCTAAAAATTCTTCTTCTTCTTCTTCTTCTTTCTTCTTCTTCTTCTTCTTCTTCTTCTTCTTCTTCTTCTTCTTCTTCTTCTTCTTCTTCTTCTTCTTCTTCTTCTTCTTCTTCTTCTTCTTCTTCTTCTTCTGCTTCTTCTTCTTCTTCTTCTTCTTCTTCTTCTTCTTCTTCTTCTTCTTCTTCTTCTTCTTCTTCTTCTTCTTCTTCTTCTTCTTCTTCTTCTTCTTCTTCTTCTTCTTCTTCTTCTTCTTCTTCTTCTTCTTAACAAATAGGTCAAAGAATTTCGAACTCTTTGTCATTATTATTTTCAGTGAGAATTCAAGCGGTTCGATCAAATAATTTAATATTTTCTTGTAAATTTGAAAATATGATATTTTTCGACGGTAGTGGGCAGTTGGGGATGATCATCGAGAGGAAGCATATGTCATCGTGAGTTTTGTGTGTGTTGTGAACAGTTGAGATGAAAGAAAATAGAAAGTGGGAAGATATAGTGCTATAATTATGTCTAACATAAATGAATCCTTAATTATATTCCTAATTTGAATTATGGTATATAAATGGTAATTTGGTATGCTTAAATGTAATAAACACAAACCTTAAACATTGAGGGTAATAAGGTTTCATATATGGTATAGGTAGGTAAAAATCCCTTGAGAAAACTACCTTCTACAGCCCCTCAAAATTTTAATAGCCCATATTTTTTTTACTTACAAGAAATGGTACTTCGGCCCAAATGTATTGCATCCAATAGCTCCAAATATCTACTTAGTATAGTGACAGTCCGTTTCGTATATTGACAGTCTTTTGTATAATGATATTCTATTTTGTATATCTTTTGTATATTAACATTCCTTTTAGTATATATTTTGTATAGTGATAATCTATTTTGTATAGTGACAGTCTATTCTATACAAATCTTATAATAATAATAATCTATTTTATATAAGTTTTGTATAGTGACACTATGTTTCATATATTAAATAGAATAATGACATTGTGTATGTAGGTAGAGAATCCTTGCACTTTTTCCCAAAATCAATATACCCCCACCCCATATAAATGTATAAATTTTCCATCTGGTTAATATATTCTTACATCTTTCTAATACCCCACTTGATATTTCTTTCATGTGATTTGGTTTTTGATACCAGAGGAAATCCTAAGTATATATGCCTTCACCACTCCAAGGTGCAATCTGAAAAAAAGAGTATGAAGTTTTGAAGCTTGAATTTTGATTTGTAACTTGTTTATGTATTTAATAGATTTTGAAGTTTTAATTTCTTTCCTGTATCTATCTTGTTCTCTGATATGTTATGTGGCCATTACCTTGTATGCTAAGTATAAATATGTATTTTTGTGCAAATTTTTAAATAAACACAGAAGGAAACAAAGAAGAATCAGATATTTAGAGGGCTAAAGAAGTTGCTTTTTTTAATATGACGAAATCAAAGTATGTAGACATGTCTTCGTGACAGTAACGTTTTTATGAAATCAAATGGAGTACCCTATTTTTTCAGATAAAATAAATAATTTCACATGTAAGATAAGCCTACATTCTTTGTCAGATCGTCATCTTTATATCTCCTAAAACTTTTAACTACTTTGTCATATCATTCAATGATCAAATGCATGGCTGGTTATCTTAAATCGAGGAATTTTAGAAGGAAAAATCCGAATGGACGAAGAAAGAAGCAGAAAGCGGCAGTTTGGGCTAGCCACTAGAATTGTTTTTGGGCTACAAATTGTATATTGCAAATTGAGAAAATATTACTTTATATACATTAATTCCAAACTATTTGCCCTTTAATGCCCAGACCCAAACTATTTACTACTCCTACCCATGCTCCCCAAACTATTTACCCCCCTTTCTTCTTCTTCCTCCTCATTTTACCTTCCACACTTTATACCCATCGTATTTTGTTCTATATAAAAAATAATCCTTGTAAGGCCATCACCAGATGCAAGGCCAAACATGACGGAAGTTGCTTTGATCATCAATTCTATTAAGGAAGATGATGAGAAATCCTTGTCCATATTCAACAATGAGGTCTGATTAATATTCACATGGTTAGTCCCAACAAGTTAATCCTTGTTTACCCATGCGTTTACATAACTACTATGCCAAGACTTGTCCTACAGTTGAAATTCCCGTTGGCTCAGTGTGACGAATCGACCCGCCATCTCATGTGTTACCGCTCCGTTTCCCCCATTTGATGCTTCTTCATGTTTTATTATCAGTGTTTGGTGTGTTAGAATTGATTTGGATTGGTTTTGGTAGAAAATGAGACACTTTAGTCTCTTTAAGGAAGGTTTGTTTTGGAAAAGTCAACCGGACGTTGACTTATGAGTTATAAGACTCGGATGCGATTTCCGGTGATTCAATTAGCGAGGGGGGGGGGGGACGATTTGTGACTTAGGAGTGTGATCAGAATTTATTTTGGAGGTCCGGTGTAGAATTAGGCTTGAATTGGCGAAGTTAGTATTTTGGCGAATTTCGGTTGATGGGTGAGATTTTGATTCGAGGGTCGAAATGGAATTATGAGAGTCGCAGTAGGTTCATTAGGTGATTTTGGATATGTCTACAAATTTTCAGGTCATTCAGACGTCATTTGGTCGGGTTTTTAATCGAAAGTGCATTTCGGAAGTTTTTAAAGAACTTAGTCTTGAATTCGTTGTGAATTGACGATTTTAGTGTTGTTTGATGTGTTTTGAGGATTGGAACAAGTTCGAACAATGTTTTAATATGTGTTGGTAACTTTGATTGAGGTCCCGGGGACCTCGGGATGATTTCGGATGGCTAAGCGGAACAAATTTGAAGTTACAAATTGCAGGTTTTTGGGTTGCAGCAGGTGTTTCTGCATCTGCGGAAAGGAGGCCGCAGATGCGGTCTCGCAGAAGCGAGCCGGGTCAAGTTCCGCAAAAGCGGAGAATTGGGTTGCTTAAGCGGTCCCGACGAAGCGATTTTGGACCGCAGAAGCGGAAAGTAACCTTAAGTGAAAGGTCCGTATAGGCGGACATTGACCGCATAAGTGGAAGGCACAAAAGCAGGATTAGATCTGCCGGAGCGGAAATAACTGTTAGGTTAAGCGAGAACATCTTCTTCCCGAATTTTTGAAAGAGTAACATTTTGGACTCCGAACCTTGAGAGCTTTGAGGCAATTTTGAAGACGGTTTCGAGGGCTATTATCAAGTATGAACTATTGGACTTAGTGCTTGATTTTATGGTGTATAAATATGGATTTAAACTGAATATTTAAGGAATCAAAAGTCAAAAAATGGTAGTTTAGGGCTTGAATTTAAGAGATTTAAAAATAAAAATTTGAGTGGTCAAATGGACCCCGATTTTGATGAATTTGATATGTATAGACTCGTGGCGAGACGAGGATATGGTGATGTGAATTTTATAATTTTGAGAAGTGGGTCCGGGGCTCGGATTTTGCTAGTTTCAAGTAGGTTCAGTGGTACCACGTCTGGAGGCAGGGATTCCTATGGTAGAGGTCATTCACCGAGGCCCTTTCAGTCAGCGCTCCAGGTATCTCATGGTACTCCAGGCAGTGGTGGTTCTCAGTAGTACTATTCAGATCAGCAGCCTATCAGTGCACCCCCACTTCAGAGCTTTAGGGGAGGACATTCAGGTCGACAGGGCCATCGGTCGCAGTAGCCAAGGTCTTGTTATGGTTGTGGTGACCTCGGTCACATTGTCAGGGTTTGCCCTCGAGCATTGGGTAGCTCTCAGCAGTAGGGTCCTAGCCCCATGATTCAGGCAGCAGGTGATCCACAACCCGCCCAGCCAGCTAGAGGCGAGGGTAGGGACCATAGAGGTGGAGGTAGAGACCGTAGAGGTAGAGCTCGGACCGGCAGAGGTAGAGGTCAGCCAGTAGCCGATCGTCCTAGAGACATGGTTCAGGGAGGTTGGGCCCAACCCCGGTGTTATGCTTTGCCAGCCAGGCCAGAGGCTGAGTCTTCCGATGTTGTTATTACATGTACTATTCTGGTCTGTAATGGGGATACTTCAGTGCTATTTGACCCTGGGTCTACGTATTCATATGTGTCGTCTTATTTTGCACCCTACTTGGCTATGCCTAATGATGCTTTGGGTATCCCTGTATATGTATCTACACCAGTGGGTGATTCTATAATGATCGACCGAGTTCATCGTTCCTGTGTAGTAGTATTTGAGAGTCTTGAGACCCGAGTTGACTTATTGCTTTTGGACATGGTGGATTTTAATGTTATATTAGGGATGGATTGGTTGTCCTTGTATCATGCTATCTTGGATCATCACGCCAAGACCGTGACCTTGACTTTACCAGATTTGCCCCGATTGGAGTGGAGATAGACTCCATGACATGCCATCCATAGTGTTATTTCATATGTTAAGGCTCGACGCATGGTCGAGAAGGGGTGTTTAGCTTATTTGGCATATGTTTGCATTTCCAGCAGTTCCTTCTATTGATTCTGTTCCTATTGTTTGGGAGTTCCCCGAGGTTTTCCCTTTAGATCTATCGGGTATGCCACCCGATAGGAATATTGATTTTTGTATTGATCTGGCTCCAGGCATGCAGCCCATTTCTATTCCGCCGTATCGTATGGCCCCGCCAGAATTGAAGGAGGTAAAGGACCAGTTGCAAAATTTGCTGGAGAAGGGTTTTATGAGGCCTAGTGTTTCTCCTTGGGGTGCGTCGGTGCAATTTGTGAAGAAAAAGGATGGATCGATGAGGATGTGCATTGATTACCAGCAATTGAACAAGGTGACGATAAAGAACACGTATCCACTACTGATGATGATGATTTGTTTGACCAACTACAGGGTGCGAAGGTGTTTTCAAAGATAGACTTGAGATCTGGCTACCATCATTTGATGATTAGGTCTTCTGATGTCCCTAAGACAATATTTCACACTCGGTATGGGCATTTTGAGTTTTTGGTCATGTCACTTGGGTTGACCAATCCCCCAGCAACATTTTTGGAGTTGATGAACCGAGTATTCAGGCCTTATCTCGACTTGTTTGTGATTGTCTTTATTGATGATATCTTGGTATACTGCCGTAGTCAGGAGGAGCACGAGCAACACCTCAGAGTGGTTCTTCAGACTCTGAAGGATAGTCAGTTGTATGCTAAGTTCTTGAGGTGTGAGTTCCGGTTGAGTTCAGTTGCATTTCTGGGTCATGTAGTATCAGTAGAGGGTATCCATGTTGACATAGAAGGGTGCCCAGTTCAGGTGGTCAGAAGAGTGTGAGGAGAGCTTTCAAAAGCTCAAGACAGCTCTGACTACGACACCGATATTAGTTTTGCCCTTAGGTTCATGGCCTTATACAGTTTATTGTGATGCTTTCCGTATTGGTGTTGGTGCAGTATTGATGCAGGATGGCAGATTCATTGCTTATGTTTCGAGGCAATTGAAGATCCATTAGAAGAATTATCCGGTCCATGATTTAGAGTTGGCAGCCATTGTTCATGCTTTGAAGATTTGGATAAATTACTTATATGGTGTGACGTGTGAGGTGTACACTGACCACAAGAGTCTGCAATACTTGTTCAAGAAAAAGGAGTTGAACTTGAGACAGTGGAGGTGGTTGGAGCTATTAAGGATTATGATTTTACTATTTTGTACCACTTGGGGAGAGCCAATATGGTGGCCGATGCATTGAGTAGGAAGTCTGCTAGAATGGGTAGTCTTACTTATGTTCCGTTCAGTCAGAGACCACTTGCTTTGGATATTACGGCCTTGGCCAATCGGTTTGTGAGGTTGGGCATTTTTGAGCCTAGCAGAGTATTAGCTTGGACGGTTGCTCATTCTTCTCTATTGGAGCGCATCCGTGATCGGCAGTTTATAACCCCCATTTGTGTGTCCTAAGAGACATGGTGCAGCGTGGATGTGCCATGAAGGTGACTTTAGATGGCGATAGTGTTTTGAGGTTGTAGGGGCAAGTTTGTGTGCCCAATGTCGATATGATTCGATAGTTGATCTTAGCGGAGGCCCATAGTTCGCGATATTCTATTCGCCCGAGCGCTGCGAAGATGTATCAGGACTTGCGGCAACATTATTGGTGGCGTAGGATGAAGAAAGACATTGTTGCATATGTGGGTCGGTGCTTGAATTTTCAACAGGTCAAGTATGAGCATTAGATGCCTAGTGGTGTGTTTCAGATTATTGAGCTTCCCGAGTGGAAGTGGGAGAGGATTACCATAGATTTCGTTACTGGACTTCCGGTGACTCGGAAGAAGTTTGATGCTATTTGGGTCATTATTGATAGGTTGACCAAGTCAGCACATTTAATTCCTGTTGCCACCAGTTATTCATTAGAGATATTAGCTGAGATCTACGTCCGGGAGATTGTTCGCCTTTACGGGGTGCCGACATCTATCATTTTGGACCGAGGTACGCATTTTACCTCGCGCTTCTGGAGAGCAGTTCAACAGGAGTTAGGCACCCAGGTTCGGTTGAGCACAACGTTCCATCCTCAGACAGAATACTAGTCCGAAAAGACTATTCAGATATTAGAGGATATGCTCTGAGCCTGTGTTATTGATTTTGGAGGCTCGTGGGACCCGTTTTTGCCTTTAGCAAAGTTCTCCTACAACAACAGCTACCATTCCAGCATTCAGATGGATCCATATGGGGCGTTGTATGGTAGGCGATGTCGGTCTCTAGTCGGATGGTTTGAGCTGAGAGAGGCTCGGTTATTGGGTACAGATTTAGTCTAGGAGTCCTTGGATAAGTTCAAGATCATTCAGGACAGGCTTCGTTCGGCTCAGTCGCGGCAAACGAGTTATCTGGATCGCAAAGTTCGAGATGTAACTTTCATGGTTGGTGAGCGAGTGTTGCTCCGTGTATCGCCTAGGAAGGGCGTGATGAGATTCGGGAAGAAGGGCAAGCTTAGCCCTAGGTTCATTAGCCCATTTGAGATTCTTGACCGTGTGGGCGGTGGCCTACAAACTTTCCTTGCCACCTAGCTTGTCAGCCGTGCATCCAGTGTTTTATGTGTCTATGCTTTGGAGGTTTCACGGCGATACAACCCACGTGTTATATTTCAGCATTGTCCAGTTGGTCAAGGATCTGTCCTATGAGGAGGAGCCGATAACTATTCTAGAACGGCAGGTTTGACGGTTGAGGTCGAAGAGTTTTCCTTTAGTGCCTGTCCAGTGGAGAGGCCAGCCTCCCGAGGCATCTACCTGGGAGTCCGAGTCTGACATGAGGAGCCATTATCCTCATCTATTTCCTGACTTAGGTACTTCTTTTGTTTTGTCCGTTCGAGGACGAACGATTGTTTTAGAAGTGGAGAATGTGACGATCCAAAGGGTCATCACCGGATTCTTCCTTTTTTTTTCCGCGCTTCTGAGGCCTTGAAAACCTTACTTGTAGTTGCCTCAGTCCGGGAGGTAGCCGGAAAGCTTTTATGTTGAAATATGTGAGATCTATAAAATTTGAAGAATTTTAATATTAATATGATTAAAGTTGACTTCGGTCAATATTTTTGGTAAACGGACCCGGACCCGTGATTTGTTAGTCCAGGAGGGTTCGTAAAAAAATATGGGACTCGGGCATATTCCCGGAGTCGAAATTCGAGGTCTAGAACCTGAGTAAAAGAATTTTTCTGGTAAATTGTTTTCCCGAAATTATTATGAAATATAGAAATGAAAATTGATTAAAAGACTATGGTATCGGGCTCGTACTTTGGTTCCGACACCCGGTACATGTCTTAAATATATGTTAAGTGCTTTCTATGAAGTTGGTCGAAATCGGATGTGGGTTGACGTATTTCTGATCTAATTATCTAAAGTTGGAAGTCTAAGAGGCTTGAAGTGAAAATGATGATTTTGAGGCTTGATTCATTGATTTTGATATTGTTTTGGCGATTTGATCACTCGAGTAAGTTTGTTAGATGTTATTAAGTTAGTGTGTGTGATTGGTTAGGAGCCCCGAGGGCTCGGGAGTGAATTGGAGGTGGTTCGGGGTGTTTTTACACTTAGGAAAGGATCAGATTTTGCTGTAGACATTTTGTTCTTCGCGAATGCGGCCCTAGGCTCACCTTCGTAGTGCTTTGATGTTCCCCTCCTTCGTGTTAGCGTCATCTCTGTCGCGATCGCGTAAGCCAAGTTCAAGGCGTTTGTATGGTTCGTTTTTCGCGTTCGCATCCTTTATTTTGCGAACGCATAAGTTAACCAGTCTACTCAACGCGTTTGTATGGGTCTCCCCGCTTTCGCGTAGTGCAATTTTTGGGCCCCTCAGCCTTTCCTCTACGCGTTCGCAACCCAACCATCGCGAACGCGATGGTCCATGTTTCTCTTCTTCGTGAACGCATCCTCCTTGTCGTGATCGCGTATGATAAAATCACCGAGCTATATTTTTAATTTCCAGAATCATAACACACATGATTTCTTCATTTTTCTCACGAGCTCTCTTCTCTCCCAAGCTCTAGGAAGCCATTAAAGCTCTCATTCTTCAAGATCACTTGGGTAAGTAATTCTCCACTCATTTCCTTCACCTTTCCTTCGTTAATTAGCAAGTTTCTAGACGTAAAATTATGAAATCAAAGTAAAAATTAAGGGTTTTGAGAATTTTGGGTGATTGAACCTCAATTCGGGGTTGAATCTTTAAACAAATTATATATTTGAACTCGTGGGGTTATGGGTGACTAGGTTTTGGTCCGAGCCTCATGTTTGGACTATGTGGGCCCAGTGTCAAATTTTGGTATTTTTTGAAGAATGCTAGAAAACTAATTTTTTGGCTATGAGATTATGTTGTTGAGCCTCAATTGATATTATTGAATTAATTATGCCTAGATACCATTATTTCGGAGTCAGATTTTAGAGGAAAGACGGTATTATAGAGTTGATTGCTATTCTTTGGACCGAGGTAAGTGTTTGATCTCACTTTGACTTGAGGGAATAGAATTAGAGTGTTATTAATTGCTATTTGCTAAATTATCGAGTACGGTGTATAGGCATGGTGACGAGTTTCTATACACCGGTATCTAGCATGACCGTAGGTCTATGTTGCTACTTGTTTTGGTATATTTTGGGACTCTTCCAAATTAATTAATGACTTCTACAAAATTTGAAGAGTTGAGGATAAATTGTGAATTCATGAATTCTTTGGAGCGTTGGCTCGAACGATAAAATACTATTGAGTAAGAAATGAAAGAATTGGCAAGAAATGTGATTGAATCCCTTGCCTGGATGACTTGAGTATATTGATTATCTCCCTTGCCGAGATGTAAACGTTGTTGTTATTGCTCTCTTTCTGGGACTTAGTTATTTATTTGTGTTTCCCTTGCCAGGACATTTCTTATTACTGTTTATTTCCCTCGCCTGTTTAGTTGTGATTGCTGTTTGGGTGAGGAAGAGTGATAATGCACAAAAGGTCATTTCATGTCATTGTTGATTATAATGGCACGAAGGGTCATTCCGTGCCATATTTTGAATATTTATGCACGAAGGGAATTCCGTGCTCCGATTTGATTATATTTGCATGAAGGATCATTCCGTGCCATGGAATGAGAGTTATGTGAGGGAAAACACGAAGGTTGATGCCGTGCATTTTATTTGATTGTTTTGGGTGAGGATGAGAGTAAAAGCACGAAGGTTGATGCCGTGCAACTATTGGATTTCCTGTTTTTTTTTTAATTATTGTTGTGTCTTGTTTCTTATTTACTTGATAATTTTTATATCCAGATTGTACTCCCCGATAGTATGTTTCCCTTCCCTGTTAACTATTTAGTTTGCAGTATTTTTTTCCTTCTATTGCATATATATATATATATATATATATATATACTAAACTGCACATGTTGATTTGGTAGTCCTGTCTAGCCTTGTCACCACTTCGCCGGGGTTAGGCAAGGCACTTACCAGTATATGGGGTCGGTTGTGCTGATGCTACTCTTCTATGCTTTTTGCACAGATCACGATATCGGAGCAACTTTTGGACCACAGCAGTAGCACGTTGTGTGAGAGCTGACTTCAGTCCAGGGACTACGAGGTAGCCTAGCTGGTGTTCGCAGGCCGGAGTCTCTTTCTATATCTTCTGTTTATTTTCATTGTATCGAGAGAGACACTATGTATTTTCCTATTCAGACTTGTTTGTAGCATTCATTAGTAGTTCGTGAGATAGAGACTCCAGTCTTAGGTAGTGAAATATTACATTTTCACGTTTTGGGTTTTCAACTATTTATGTTATACAAGACTTCCGCTTTTATATAAAGGTTATTATTGCTATTACTGTTGTGTTGTTATCTAGAATGGGTTAAATGTTTGGCTTGCCTAGCTCCAACAGTAGGCGCCCACGACCCCGATGGTGGGAAATCCGGATCGTGATAATTTTTGTTGGCTAATTTTGGTAAGTCTATGACTAATGGCTAGAGGTTGGTAAGTTGAAATTTACTTGGGACATTTGTGTAAGTTCCCCTATATTTAATTGCATATTCCCAATCTTTATTCGTAGTAAATATGGATAATCGAGCTTCCTTCTTAATTTCTTTTCTGTTCATTTGTTAGACCATAAAATTGCGTAGTAGTTTATTGTTTGACGGAATTTGAAGAACACGACTTTTTATTCATACGGACAGTTGTCACAGCAACAGAAATAATTGCATTCTAAGACGAAAATCTAGCAGGAAAGAAAATTATACGACAAAGAAAAAAGGACACATGCAAAAAGAAAAGAAAAAAGACCTACATGGATAATTGGCAAATATTTGAAGGAAATATTAGCACAGCACAATATATATATAAAGCACAGAAAAAGGAACCGACAAAAAGAACAACACAGATGAAGAGACCTGTATTGGTCCAAATTTCGTGACCAGATACGCGAGACAAAGGACGGGGTCGACCATAATATAACCACTGAAGGTTGTTCTCACAAAGGCTGATGCAAAAAACGGGCAACCGAGATGGAAAAGTAACGGTAGCATAAACTCAGAAGTGAACATAAAGAGACGGTCCGATCTCAGAGATCACAGGAACAGGAACATGGGCAGGTTCCTTATGAAAATCGCTTATGGACAAGGGATTTTTGGGAATTATCTCCTCTACGGTTGGAAAACTCTCACCCTCTTCAGCCACGAAATCCTCATCGCCGGAAGGAGGAGCCACTGACAAAGGAGTGGTGTCGAAAACTTCGTCAAGGGTTTGTGACATCTCAACAAGTGTGCTACTAAACCTAAAGAAAGAGGTGATGACTTGGTAAGGAGGAGAGAAACGAAATTGTAAAAACAAAACTAATAACAGGAACCGGCAAAGAAGATAGAAGAAAAATAGTGTTCATGCAAGGAGGGGAATGGTGGAAACTTATGAAAAAATAAAACCCTCATCTATTTATAGGGTTATATGGCTCGAGAATTGAAACGAAGGATTGTCCATGGCACTAAAACCAAAGCAATAGGCACATAGACACTGTCTCGGAAAGATGCATAATGACAACGCGCGTGGCTATGACATCATCCCATGGTAACCACATCTATCATGACTCCGCTGGTTGTGTTTTTCTCTCGATCTTTGTCGTCCCGGCTTGATTCAATAGCCAAATTCTCCCGAGACGAAAGCAAATGATGTCCGTTTATCGAGGATGTGGATGGCGACGACCTCACACTTGGAAGGACTAACTGTATAGGTCCAAATTTGGTGACCACGGTAACAAATGCGCGAGACAAAGGATGAGGTTAACCATGGTATATAACGACTGAAGGTTAATTGTTCTCATAAAGGCTGATACCAAACGAGCAACCACGATGGGAAAGTAATGGTAGCATAGATTCAGAAGTGGACATAAAAAATATATTCCTTTGGATATTCTTTATGATGTACCTTTTAGGGGATTTGGAAAATATTCCTTATAAATAGGAAGAATTAGGGAACAAAAGGGGATTTTTTACGGAACTTTGAGAGAGGACTATACTGTAAGAGTAGATAAAAGAGAATATTCAAAAGTTGTCTTATTTGTTGGTAATATTATTGAAGCACACGTTGTTCCATCTTGATCCATAAATCTAGAAATTCCATACTCATCTGAACTTCATACTTTTCCACGTACGTTGCAGACAGAGAAAAGGGACATCTCAATAACACAAATAGTTGGGTGACAGATCCCTTTCCATTAAATTTATTGACATGCGTATATTTATTGCATAGTTATACGAATTTGATACATCTGATCGCTACTTGTTTCATAAAATTTATATTGTATACAATCTAAAATTATTAAGTTCAACTAAGATTCACCCTTTTAATTAATTCATCATTTTAGCCCTCTTTTATCTATTGTCAAATTACGTCGACTTTATAAGAATCAGGTAATTTTAAAAGCCTTAGATTTAATTAGAGCTCATAATATTCAGTCAATTGTTTCATATTCAAGATTGTCTTAATTCCCATTCGAATTCTTAAAACATTACTTAAACTTCATCCATCGTGTTCTATATATTCTTTTGGATACCTAACAAATGCGACTCCATTTTCAGGACAAGAACTCGAAACCTCGAGGTACGATAAAAAAAAGGAAAACTATTTATTACTCCATGACAATGGTAAGAGAGATTATGATTCTTTGTAGATTTATAGATAATTTGGAAAATTCCAATATCCGCTCATGTGTGTGAACGTCGGATTCCTCGGATAAAGTGAAAAAATACTAAAAAAATCCTTTCATTTCTCTTTGACATGAGAGAATGTCGTTATCCCGTGGTATATATGATCATTAAGGGTATAATATGGGCTAAATGAAAATATATTTATAGGCTAAACTTAAAAGTCAATAACATAATTTAATTATTAATTTATTTTGAATTATTATATTGGACAGTTATATTAAGAATTACAATTATATTATTGTATGTCGTAAAATTAACTTAGAAAGTGTAAAAATATACTACATAACACAAAACTCATATATTAATTAATTCCAAATCAAAGAGTACAGAAAACATGGGACACCCCAACACATTGACAAGATACATATGGACACCATTGCTTCCACACATGGAAGCAATCCTGTGTCCTGATATGGAGTAGTAAATTCACTTTTCTTCTTAATACACAGAAGCGGGCATGGCCGCCTATATACATATAGAGTCAGCACAATGCCCTTATAACACAATTTCAAACGTACGATGCGAAGAAATAAAATCAAGCACTATTTTTCACTCTTATTTGTTACTTATAAGCTGGAAATGAAAACAAAGGAACAAGCTGATGAACTTGTTCTCAGTGCATCCCAGGAATCTTGTCCTTGATTTTCTCCATCATTCCCTTCTTCTCTCCTCCTTCAGTATCTTCAGTATTATAAGTTGTTTGTGCATGTTGACTGTATTGATCACCTTCTTGTTGGGCATGTCCTCCTGGCATCTTCTCCATTATCTTCTCCTTTATCCCCTTCTTCCTTCTTCCACCTTCTCCGTCATCCTCAGACTGCAAACCACATAAATAAAAATCACGTTAGAAGGGTATATATTTCACAAAGTAATAGAGGAACAAAAAACTCCCAATATCCATTTTATACGACACTTTAATATTTTGAAAATTTCATTGCACCTTTATAGATATACTTTAATTTTATAGTCATAAAAATGTGATGACACGTTTAAACCTACCAATTCTCTAACAGGAGTAATACTTTTTGAGACGTGCAAAAATCTCTCTTTCTCGAACTTTTATTGATGATACAAAACTTACAGAGCTAGAGCTGTCGGATCGACGAAGCTGTTGTTGGCCCTCATGGTGCTGGGCATGCATACCACCAGTACCCATACCCATTCCAGTAACTTGGGTTCCATACTCTCCACCCATGGCCCCCATTCCAGTACCACCCTGAGTGCCATACGCTCCACCACCAGTGCCCCCCATACCCATACCAGTACCTTGGTCTTGGGTTCCATATTCTCCACCACTCATGCCCCCCATACCGCCAGTACCTTGCTGAGTTCCATAGGCACCAGTGCCCATGCCCCCAGTTTCTTGGACCTGGTTTCCATATTCATCAGTCTGGCGCATTTGCCCCTGGCTACCGTATCCCTCGTTGTATTGTGCCATCTCTTTCACACAAAAAAAACCTTGAAGAAGAAAAAGCTACTAGAATATTGTGCTTGCTTTGGCTATATCAGATACAAGAAATTGTTGTGATGGAATGAGCTGCAGGGAGTAGGGATTTATAAGGAGAAGCTGGAAAGGCTACTTCGAGACATAACAGGTGTTAAGTGACTAATGGAGTTGAGGGTTTTAGGATAATGAAGAGTGATCGTGGCAGCAGAGAGTTGAATACAGGTGGTGAGTGTCGGCTGGGAGAGAGGAGTAATTAAAAGATTGGAAGAAGATATTTTACTGAAACAGTGCAACTTACGCAACTAGAACGAAATGAAGGTGACACTGAGCAAAGTAACGAGCATAGAGTGTAGGACAAGTGTATTGAAGGGTGCCGACTGAACATAAAGATGGAAGAAGATTTTTAACTGAAAAATTAATGTGACCCCATTCTGCTTTAGAAGGAGTTTAATGACAAATTATTGCTACATCCAACGAAGGGAAGAGGAAATTTCGGTTAGGGCGTATGAATTAAAGAGTACATACAAACAATTTGGACTGGAATTCCAATAGCCTTAAACGTGGCATGGTAAGAGAGGCAACACCTATGACTCGTCCTTCTGACATATATAACTGAAAATTAGGGTAAGCTCATTTTCCTTGGTTCCGTTTGATAAGAATTTGGTTATTTTTCCCTTTTTATCCGTGCACATAATTATTTATATTTAATAGTCGAAAAAATATACTCTCTCCTTTTCAAGTTATGTGAACCCATTTGATTAGGCACGGAGTTTAAGAAAAGAGGGAAAACTTTTGAACTTGTGGTGTAAAATGAAGCACATATATTTTGTGTGGCTATAAATCATTACATAAAGGTAAATTGTTTTCAAATAGGGAAATATGTCATTCTTTTTGGCATGGACTAAAAAGGAAATAGGTTCACATAAATTGAAACGGATGGAGTATTAAGTTTGTATAAATTTATTTATATAACATATAGAATATATGAACACACAAAAAAATATATTTTTTATCAATTATTTTAAAAATAATTATATAATATCATTTTTCTTAGGAATAATTTTAGATAAATTTCTGGATAAAAGATCAAAGCCCGTACGCAGATGTATCCAGCTAACTGAGATAACAAACATAATCCCTTCGCGCCTTTTGTTTTACGATTGATTCCAATTTTCTTAATTCCTATTGCAGAAATTAAGTGTGGTGTAGCCTTTGCTTGTCTATTTATTTATTTATTTATTTATTTACTTTTGGATATTACAAGTCTATATGGATCAAAACTTGACTAAATAAATTGGGCACGAGGAGATATTAATAGGACAAGTGTATTGAAGGGTGTCGACTGGACATAAAGATGGACGAAGATTTTTAAGTCATAAATTGATGTGACACTTCGCTGCTTTAGAAAGAGTTTAATGACAAATAATTATTGCTACATCCAACGAAGGGAAGAGGAAATTTCGTTTTGCGGGTATGGACTATGGAGTACGTACCAATAATTTGGGACTCGGACTTCGTGGCATGTTAAGAGAGGCAGCACCTGTGACTCATATAACTGAAATTAGGATAAGCTCATTTTCCTTGATCCCTTGTGATAAGAATTTGGGTCTTTTCACTTATAATTCTCTCCAAATTTTATTTGCATTCGATAGTCCTATATATATATTCGTGTAAGGGCTTTGATAATATCCAAAATATTTTCCTAGGAAGAATTTTGGATAACTTTCAGGATATTATCAAAGCCCGAATGCGGATCGATATATCTAGCCAACTGAGATAACAAACATAAGCCCTTCGCGCCTTTTGTTTTATGATTTGATTCCAATTTTCTTAGTTCCTATTGTACAAATGAAGTGTGGTGTAGCCTTTGCTTGTATCTAGTTATTTATTTTTGGATACAACATTACTTTAAACCTTTTTGGCTTCAAGTAGACAATCAATCACCTAGTTAATTGACAAAATGAGTCTAAGTTATATACGTGTAATAAAATTTAAATTATTACTGTATTATACAATTTAACTTGTTACAATAATTACAACATAAATACTTATTTCCAAATATTTATGTGTTATGATCTTTAAGTAACTTGATTTTGTAAGTACTTTATATAGTGTCATCGATGCGCATTTAACTTAAAGTCTTAAAAAGCTACACTGACATTTTGGGGAATAATTCTCAAATTCTTATTTGAACCATGGGGCTCAACAGTAGTTCTCATTGAATGATGAGAATTTTTCATATAGCACTATTTTTTTGGTCTAATTAGTCATTTATTAATACATTTTGATATATTACGTATTATAGATATCTTTTATATTTTTATACAATATATTTCATGTATTTAAGTTGTTGTATTCATTAATACAATAAAAAATATAGGCGTAAAATCTGGAATTCCAGCTAAGTTTGACATGTATTTAGCTGTATTCAAGCTAAGGCAAGGGAATGCAAATTTTCTATTTTTCTAGTTAGAATGGATTAGTCGTATCTATCCAATCAATAATTGTTTATGAATGGATACAACTGAATACAGCTGAATAAACTCTTGAATGCAACAAAATACAACTAACTTCTGCTGAATAAAATAGTTGAATATAACTGAATACAATTGTATAAAATACTTGAATACAACTAACTACTGCTGAATAAAATAGTTAAATACAACTAATTAGACCTGAATACAAGTGAATATAGCTGAAGAATACATTCGAATACAACTGAATATAAATAGGCGATTTGAGCAATCTAAAGAGAGAAACATCCCTATGACTTCATCGGCCGGCGGTCAGCCATTAATTCTGGCTGGTCAGCCCCTAACACGTCTACAAAAACGCCAACCCTTTGGTCTGACACTTTTCACATACCAGAATTTATCTAGTCTTTAATTCTTGAAAATACATCTTAAAAGCTTCCAAACAAAAAAATTTCTTTTTTTCTTCAAAAGGGTATGTCCTGAACATGAAAAGGCAAGAGAATAAAGATGATGATCCAGTGTGATGTGTGAGAAAGCTCAAGCTACTATAATTTGCTGTGCTGATGAGGCAGCTTTGTGTGCTGAATGTGATATTGAAGTTCATGCAACAAATAAACTGGGAAGTAACTCAGACAATGGCGGATAATAACGTTGGTGACACGGAGTAAAAAATTGAGAATTTGGGTAAGAAACAAGGGTATGTGGGAGAAGAGAGTCTGGTTGTATGCAAATAAAGAGATTGTATTGGTGTTTGCTGATACCCGACAATTATATGAGAGAAAATACAAAAAGGGTGAGAGAAAAATAATAGTTAGCATATATGGTGCCTTAATTGTAGGATGTAACTATATTTTAGATTTTTTGCTATAAAGGATAAAAGATATTTATAAGATGCAATATTTTAAAATGGTATTTATTATTGATAAATAGGGTACTAAAATTTTCTATAGGGTGTAAAAATTCCTTGAATGATCCAACAATCACTCTACTATCAAATTGTAAAAATAGCACGGGGCACGCTATTTGGTCGCCCTCATTTAACTTATACTCATATTTTTAAAATTATTTAACATATACCTAATTTTTATAACTTTAGACGCCTGCTTATTCCTGCTACCTGTGCGCTCCTTTCTTCGTCCTCTCTTTGTTAGTCTCTAAGAACATCTTGTTTTTATAATGCGATACTTCACTTTATCATTTGTATTTGTGAAGATGCTTATATCAGAATGCTTGTGGTGAACTGCTTTTCTCTGTGTTTTTCACGTTTATGGTTTTCAAATTTTATGATTTAGATATTGTTGGCAATCTGATTATTTTATAGTAGTAATACATTATGAAATGATAAGGCGATTATTTATCTAGTATGTTAGAAAGCTTTTTCAAAAATATCTGCTTATATAGTGCTGAAATTTTTACAAATAGGCTAAATAACATCAGCATCTTCTGCAATTCTGTTGAAGTTTTTGAAAATTTTTTATGACAAAACTAATGAATCCAGCATAAAAAAAACTTCAGCGCTGAAGTTTTTACAAATGTACTAAATAACTTCAGTATTTTTTGAAGTTTTTGAAAAAGCTTTATGGGAAAACTAATGAATCCACGACAGAAAAACTTCAGCTTCAGCTTTTTTAGTGCTAAAGTTTTTATAATTGAACTAAATAACTTCAGCATCTATTGCTGAAGTTTTTGAAAAAGCTTTACAATAAAATTTCAGCTAAAACATGCTGAAGTTCAGCAAATAAAGAACAAAACTTCAGCTAATAGAATGCTTAAGTTCAGCAATTACAAAAAAACTTTAGGCCCGTCTACTAGAATATTGAAGTTTGCGTGATTGTCTTTACTACTTCAAGCATGTGTGCCTGAAGTTTACACGAAAAGTGAGCACGCTTGTAAATTTTTTTTTGTCAAGTGGGTATAAGTTAAAACGTGACCAAAAAACGGGTACGGATGCAAAAAAAAAAAAAAAAAAAAAAACAAGAGAAAAATGAAAACTGTTTATGAAACGACGGAATTGAACAAAGATGCTGGAATTTTGGTACAGTTCGCCAGTGTTTCCTTCAATGACCCGATCTCATTTAATTTGGGATTATTCTACAAAATAGGGTAAAAAAATCTCTCTAAAACAATGAAATTAAGTAAACTTCATAAAAGTACCAATAGGTAGATCAAAAAAATTATGCATACTAGTCTATTTTGCAAGCGACTTAGTTCATTTAATCATCATTTCACTCAACATATAGTTTTGTTTCATGTGATGAGCATATTGTTAAAATTTGACATACCTTGTCCATAATCTCCCTTGATGATACAGAATATTCCCACCACCTTGCATTGACAATTGGCAAACTAAACCATATATGTACCAATAATTCAATTCCTATGGAGATTAGAAATCAAAATTTTAAAGATGGCAATATTATATTGCTCAAAGTTAATTTCTCCATCCATAAATTGCAGTGGCAGGATGCTACTGGGTTGAAGAAGAAGAGAAGAGTCAAGCATGAAAGAGAAGAACCAATTAGAGTAGCTAAGGAGACCTGCTTGGTAATTAAACAAGAATGCTAATTAACCATATATATAATTGAACAGCCTGAAGAAGGAAGCAGGCAAGTCATCCTTGGCTATCAAAAGGGTTCTTACCCTTCATGTAAGACCTCTCTCCTTAATTTTTAGATGTCTCTTCATGCTAATTAATTTGCTCTATTAATAATGACTTTTGAGTTCCATTCCCAGTAATCTATTTATAGCACATCTGAGAATAGAAATCTAATTCTCTCATTCTGCCTTTTACCCATTTTCTCAGGCAAATTGGCTCAACATAATTAGTACGTCTGTCCAGATTGCATGCATGTAATGCCACTTTACCTGGTTACTGTTTGACCCAAAAACTATCGGTTGTTTTACGGGTTAGGGACAATCAAAAAATAAGTGAAGGGTAAATCGGAATCAATATAATGGTAATATATCTTAAAGATCGATCTTTGGATTCGTGTATAAGTTTTTCTTATAAGAATGTGATGAAGCTTAGTCAAGTGTTTGAACAAGTAAACAATAAAAAGATAATAATAGAGAGAATATGGCAGAGAGAGAAAGTTGTATTATTAATGATTAATAATACTTGTCTTACAAATGAGGGGGACCCTTCCTTATATAGAAGGACGACCCCCTCGCCGACATATTACGTCGTCCTAAAGCTATTGCTATTACAACTAAAATACATGGGAGGGGGAATTGGGACGTCTATTCGGGCGAGCCTGCTGATATGCTACTAGGGATGAGGGCGTATCCTCTTCACCATACGGACACGAAGAAGGACGTCACCCAGTGTCAACGGCCGCGTAAGGAGGCGTGCCCGACCCATATTGCATCTGAATCAGCCGTACGTATATACATGCTCGCCCCATCTTACCCCCGATTCGCCCCCATAAAGTTACCATAAAAGGAAATATTCCCATGACGGTGAGCACATGAAAATAGCCTCATGTGATTTATGTCCTTTGATGAGAAAGAACTTCAACGAGGACGAAAAAAACATTTAAAAAAATGGAATATCGAATTTTTCAATAAATATGTGCAATTTATCTCACTGGAGTCAAATAAGCTACGGAAGTGGAACTAATTCCTGGAATCAAGCCTTTTTCTTTAGTTATGTTCCAACAACAAAGTTAATTATCAATATCTATTTTTTTTTTATAAAAAATTACCAAATAATATACATATAGTAATTTATTTCCTAAATAAACTGAGAGGAGCAGGTTTGCATTTTGACAGTGTAACAATATGGTTGTTGCTTGATGGACTCTTCTATCAATCTTCATGATGCGTGACTCAATTTAATTTCCATAATTATAGCGTGATTTACTTTTACAATTCTAGTCGCACCTTTTTCTAAGCCTAATATCCCTCTATATTAACACAAGAATAGGAGCGCAACTAGCTCATCAATGGTTTGTGAAAAGATATGAATCACACTAATGCGCATCCGATTCATTTAACTTGGTCTACTTTCTATAATTAGGGTGTTTTCGCATTGTGAGCTGTAATTAACAAGACGTTCATATTGTGTAATTAATTACTTTTGTAAAGAGTACCAGAAGAAGAGTATTATTCGGAAGCCTTCTGCTAGCCCAAGATCGTAAACTAAGATTGGAGGATTCAACTAAGGAAGAGGAAACTTTCAAAGGAGAAGAAAAGTTTTGGAGAAAACTTTGTTTAAGAAAGAAGGCTTTCTTGAATTTGGCTTAGTTACAAATGAACAAGACACTCTCTATTTATACTAGCCTATGGATGATTCTAGATATGATGCTACATAATGTACAAAGAAGATTCTAGCAACATTATCTTCTAACAACACTCTAGAATATCTAGATAAGTCTTATATTCCTACAACATTCTAGAACATCTAGATATGTCTACTAAATATCAAGGATACCATACTAGGACATTCTAGAGAATTTATATTTTTCCAAAAAATTAACTTTATTTTTTTTCCACACTCCCCCTTAAAGTAATTTTTTGGAAACTACTCCAAGCTTGTCACGGAAGAACTCGAATGAAGCTTTAGCAAGTGACTTGGTGAAGATATCCGCAATATTCTCTTGACTTCGCACTTCCAAAGTATTGATAGTTCCATCAAGAACCTTTTCCCGAATAAAGTGATGTTCCACCTCAATGTGTAGTTCTTGCATGAAATACTGGATTGTTTGCAAGCTTGATGGCACTTTGATTATCTCCATAGATTGTAGTTGGCTTTGATATAGGTAGATGCAAGTCTTCAACAAGCCTTTGTAGCCATACACATTCTTGAGCAGTAAGAGAGCAGCTGCTTTATACTCTGCTTCTGTGGTTGACAAGGAAACTGAGTGTTGCTTCTTACTACACCAAGAAACACTTGTTCCACCACATAAAAATATATAGCCCGATGTAGATCTTCGGTCATCCAAATCACCACCAAAATCAACATCCGTATAACCAACTAACACCAAATCATTCTTCTTCTGAAAAAACAAGCCCATGTCTGATGTTGAGTTGATATATTTTGGAATCCTCTTTGCAGCTTCTAAGTGAGGCTTTCTTGGCTTATGCATAAATCTGCTTATATATCCCACTGAGAAGGCAATGTTCGGCCTTGTAATAGTCAAATACAGGAGACTTCCAACCAGAGCCCGAAAAGGCTTGGGATCTGCAAGAAGTGAGCCTTCGTCCCGCCTTAACCTTGTACTTATCTCAAGAGGAGTAGAACTTATTTTGTTTTGCTTCAATCCAAACCTGTCAACAAGTTTCTTGGCATATCCTTCTTGAGTGACAAAGATACCATTGTTCATGTTTGTCACCTCTAGGCCAAGAAAATGGTGTAGCTCTCCCAACTTCTTGATATCAAATCTTATGGAAAGCTCATCTTGAAGCTTAGCAACTTCATCTTTATTGTTACCTGTTATTATCATATCATCCACGTACAAGAGAACAACCATATACAAGTCTCCTTGTTTTTTAACAAATAAGCTAGGATCTGATTGTGATGCATCATATCCACAAAAATGAAGATAGTGAGCAATTTTTCCATACCATGCTCGTGGAGCTTGCTTGAGGCCATAAAGAGCCTTCTTAAGTTTGCAGACATAATCAGGGTGTAAACTAGAGACGTACCCGGGTGGTTGCTCCATATAAATATCTTTGTCAAGCTCTCCATATAAGAAAGCATTCTGCACGTCAAGTTGCCATAACTTCCAATTATGCGAGGCTGCCAAGGCTAGCACAACTCTGACTGAGATCATCTTAGCCACCGGACTGAATGTTTCTTCATAATCTTCACCGTACTTTTGAGAAAATCCCCGAGCAACCAGCCTTGCTTTATATCTATCTATGGTGCCATCTGCTCGTCTTTTGATTTTGTAAACCCATTTACAAGAAATAGGTTGTATATCCTTCGGCTTTGGTACAAGGCTCCAAGTTTGATTTTTCATCAGAGCCTTCATTTCATCATCCATAGAAAGCTCCCACTCTTCGACTCCTTTAGCTTCTTCAAATGAGGAAGGTTCTTCATCATCAATTGGTCCTGCAAAGAAACATGAATACGTACTGACAAAATTTTCATCTCTGAAGCGAGCTGGCTTGATAATAGTTCTTTTTGGCCTTCCCGAACCACTTGAATCATCTTCTTGTTGAGTTTCATGTTGTTGAGGTTCGGGAATCCCCCTTTCTCTTAACTCCTCAGCAACTGTATTATCTAGAGAAGTACCTACGATGGGAAAGCTTGAATCTCCATTATTTAAGGTTTTTGAACTCACTTCATCCAATGCAGCTCCATAATATAAAGACAACAACAACAACAACAACTACCCAGTATAGTCCCACAAGGTGGGGTCTGGGAAGGGTAATATGTAGACAAGCCTTACCCCTACCCAAAGGGTAGAGAGGCTGTTTCCAATCGACCCTCGGCTTAGAAAAGGAAAGAGAAAGAAACAACAAAAACAAAAACAAAAGAGCATTAGTAATTAGTAATTCCGGCAGAAATCGCATAAATAGTTATCTAAACATAAGAATTATACATAAAATGACATGCAATAATATCAAACAGTAACTACCATAAATAACTACCATAAGGGGGACACAATCCAATGCATGAATCATCTATGAGTCGCCCTGACAAGCCTCACCCAACCCCGGGAAAGGAGTACAAAAAATTCTAGGGGCCCCTATCCTACAACCCTGATACTAGACCTCCAGACTTTTCTATCAAGGGCCATGTCCTCGGAAATATGCATCCTAGCCATGTCATGCCTAATCACCTCTCCCCAATACCTCTTAGGCCTCCCTCTGCCTCTCCTCACGCCGACCACCGCCAGTCGTTCACAACTTCTCACCGGGGCATCAGGACTTCTCCTCCGCACATGCCCGAACCACCCGAGCCTCGCTTCACGCATCTTCTCATCCACCGGGGCCACCCCCACCTTCTCTCGAATAACTTCATTCTTAATCTTATCTAACCTGGTGAGTCCACACATCCACCCGAGCATCCTCATCTCCGCAACCTTCATTCTCTGAACATGAGAGTTCTTCACCGGCCAGCACTCCGCCCCATACAACATGGCAGGTCTAACCACAGCTCTATAAAATTTTCCCTTGAGTTTCAGTGGCACTTTCTTGTCACACAGGACTCCTGATGCAAGCCTCCACTTCGACCATCCCGCTCCTATACGATGAGTGACATCCCCGTCAATCTCTTCGTCCCCCTGAATCATCGACCCAAGATATCTGAAACTGTCCCTCTTAGCGATGACCTGAGCTCCAATCATTACGTCCCTGCCTACTTCGCTCGGCTCGACGCTAAACTTGCATTCCAAGTATTCAGTCTTAGATCTGCTTATTTTGAAACCCTTAGACTCGAGAGTCTGTCTCCATACTTCTAGCCTCCCATTCACACCGACCCTCGTCTCGTCTATCAATACTATGTCATCAGCAAATAGCATACACCAAGGCACATCCCCCTGAATATGTCGGGTTATAGCATCCATCACCAAGGCAAACAATAGAGGGCTAAGCGCCGATCCTTGATGGAGCCCCATAACCACGGGGAAATGGTCCGAGTCACCGCCCACCGTCCTAACCCTAGTCTTAGCTCCATCGTACATGTCCTTGATTACTCTGATGTAGGCTTCCGGCACGCTCTTCGCCTCCAGGCACATCTATAGCACTTCCCTTGGTAGCTTGTCATACGCCTTCTCCAAGTCGATAAACACCATGTGCAAGTCCTTTTTCTTATCCCTGAACTGTTCCACCAATCTCCTGACAAGGTGGATAGCTTCTGTAGTGGAGCGACCCGGCATGAAACCAAACCGGTTCACCGATATAGATGTCATCTCCCTCACCCTCGCCTCGATCACCCGCTCCCATACCTTCATGGTGTGACTTATTAATTTGATACCCCTATAGTTGTTGCAACACTGGATATCCCCTTTGTTTTTGTACAAGGGCACCACCGTACTCCACCTCCACTCCTCCGGCATCCTTTTAGTCCTGTAGATCGCATTGAACAACCTAGAGAGCCACTCCACTCTTGACCTACCCATGCATTTCCAGAACTCCACCGGGATCTCGTCAGGCCCGGTCGCTCGGCCCCTACTCATCCTTCACAAAGCCCCTATGACCTCATCCACCCTAATGCGCCTGCAGTACCCAAGGTCTCTATGGTTCTCTGAATGCCCCAGCTCCCTAAGCTCTATGTTTCGATCCCCCTCCTCGTTAAGAAGATCTCGAAAGTACCTCTGCCACCTCTGCTTGACTTGAGACTCACCCATCAAAACTCTACCATCCTCGTCCTTGATGCACCGAACTTGGTCTAGATCCCGCGCCTTCCTCTCCCTTACTTTAGCTAACTAGAATAACTTCCTGTCCCCGCCTCTCTCCCCTAATTCCTCGTACATACGACCAAACGCCGCGTTTTTAGCTTTCGTAACCGCCAGCTTTGCTTCCTTCCTCGCCACCTTGTAGGTCTCCCTGTTCACTCTCCTTTCATCCTCGTTAGTGCTCCCTGCCAACTTAGCAAACGCCGCCTTCTTTACCTCCACTTTTTCTTGGACTACATCATTCCACCACCAGTCACCCTGACGTCTACCAGAATAGCCCTTGGCTACCCCGAGCACATCCCGTGCTACCTCCCTAACTAAGTTCGCCGTCTCCGACCGCATTGCGTCCGCTTCCCCAGAACTTCTCCAAGCTCCACCATCAACTAACCTCCTCTCTAACTCCTGGGGTTTCTCCTTAGTTAGAGCACCCCATGTAATTCGCGGTCGCCCCCGAGCACTCCTCCTTTTCCTCTTCACCCAGAGGCCGACATCCATCACTAGGAATCTATGAAGAGTCGAAAGGGACTCCCCCGGAATAACCTTGCAGTCCTTGCATAAGCCTCTATCGCTCCTTCTAAGAAGGAGGTAATCAATCTGGGTCCTCGCCGCCGAACTTTTGAAGGTGACCAAATGCTCTTCCCTCTTATGAAATGTCGAGTTCGCAATTAGGAGCTCAGAAGCCCTAGAGAAATCAAGCAGTGAAGTGCCTCATCCGTTCCTAACCCCAAAGCTAAAGCCGCCGTGAACCTCACCATAACCACGAGCATCAGCCCCAATGTGACCATTAAAGTCCCCTCCAATAACTAACTTCTCGGATTGGGGAATACTACTCACCAAATCGTCCAAGCCCTCCCAAAAGCGCCTCTTAACCTCCTCATCCAAGCCCGCTTGCGGTGCGTAACTGCTGATAATGTTGAGGATGCAACCCCCAATAACCAACTTAATAGATATTAACCTATCATTCACTCACCTAACCTCAACCACAGACTCCCTTAGATCCCTATCCACCAAGATGCCCACACCATTCTTACCTCTCACGGCCCCGGAATACCATAACTTAAACCCGTATGCATTCCTCGCCTTCGACCCTTTCCACCTAGTCTCTTGGACACAGGCTATGTTGACCCTCCTCTTCTGAAGAACCTTCGCCAACTCAATAGACTTTCCCGTCAGGGTGCCTATGTTCCACGACCCGATCCTTAATCTAAGAGCGTTCGCTACCCTCTTCCCACCCTTGCCTCCCGCCCTACCCGCAGAACCACTCCCAGCCCCCCTACTCACCCCTGCCAACACCCCCGCCCCCCGAGGACATGACCTTACACTACCATCCCCCGTCGCGGCCACTATCCCTCCAATCGATTACGGAGGACAGTTGCACACACGTACTATTGCGGAATACGCAAACTAATGCAAGTTAGGAATCGGCAAAGTAAACCACACACAGGATATTTAGCTAGAAACGTAAAAAGGTGTACAGAGTGAATACGAGGCCGGGAGGTACCAACTCCCGATGGAAAAACCTGGAAGTACGCTTTGATTCGCCCGATATCAACTACCGCTAGCTCTTGCACGTTTCGTCCGGTGATGCTTTGCTCTTCACGCCGAAAGCTTGCCTTGTCCGCCGTGGCTAGTACCTGAAAATCACACACATAACAAACTCCAAAAAAAGCGGGGGGGAGGGGGGGCTTCCTAGCTCGGGAAAGGGGAGGGGTTGCCTAAAAGTCACAAAAAGAAGAGGGTGGGGTAGGGGGTGTGAGAGAACGGGGAATAGGGAGGAGATAGTGTGTAGAGGGGAGAGAGGAGAGGAAGAGAGGTAACTTGCTGGGGGGGTCGCCGGAGAAAGGGGGTCGCCGGAGGGGGTCACCGGGGTTATGGGTGGCAAGGGGCAGGTAGGGGGTAGGGGCTGGGGTAGTGAAGAAAGGAGAGAGAGACAGAGGAGAGAGACACTTACTGGGGGTCGCCGGAGGGGGGGTCGCCGGGGGGGAGGGGGTCGCCGGAGGGGGTCGCCCGGAGGAGGGGGGAGCTGGGGGGCTGGCTGCTGGGGAAGTTACCGTTGGGAGTCTGTTGGGAGCCTCTGGAGAGAGAGAAGAGAGCGTGTTGGATCCATAATATAAAGACACTTCGTCGAATATGACATCTCTTAAGACAACAAAGAGATGGGTCTTAGGATCCATGCACTTCCATCCCTTTTTTCTTTCATCATATCCGACAAAGATGCATTTCCTTGCCTTGGCATCTAACTTGCTCCGCCGGGAATCTGGAATGTGAACATAACAAATAGAGCCAAAAATCCTGAGGTGTTTCACGCTAGGCTTTTCTCCAAACATTAATTCATAGGGAGACTTCATATATTGTTTGGAGAAAGCGGCATCCTGTTAATCACATACACTGCACATTTCATGCCTTCAGCCCAGAAGGCTCTAGGTAAATTTTTGGCATGAAGCCAGCTCTTACATGTCTCAGTTAAGTGTCGGATCTTCCTTTCAGCCACTCCATTTTGTTGTGGCGTATCAGCGCATGTCAGGTCTCTTTTAATGCCATGCTGACGACAAAAGGAAAGAAATTCATCAGATGTGAACTCACCGCCATTATCAGTCCGCAACCGCCTTATTCTGGAATTGAGTTCGCCTTCAACTGTTTCTTTGAACTCCACAAACTTACTAAAAACTTCTGACTTGTGCTTCACAAAATAAACCCAAGTAAATCTAGTAAAATCATCAATAAAGATTAGCATATAAGAATAGCCCGAGAATGAAGGAAGTTCTTGTTGGCCCCATCAAGTCACTGTGAATAAGTTCTAGTGGGGCATTACACCTTGACAAGGATCTGTCAAATGGAAGACGATGTGCCTTTCCATATTGACATCCTTCACAAACCTCCCCTCCACCAAAATTTCTTAAGTTAGGCAAACCTTTTACTAGATTCAACTTTACCATGGCTTTTAATTTATCCATGCTTAGATGTCCAAGTCTAGCATGCCAAAGGTGTGTATTATCATTGCCGCTCATTTTCTCAATATATGAATTAGAGGCAGATAAGACATATAAATCATTAACTATCTTACCTGAGTGAACGATATCTGCTTTGAGCACCTTGATATTTCGGAGGAACTTCACATCACGTGGGCCAAATAGCAAATAATTTCCAGCATCTACAGCATTTGCAACTGAAAATAGATTTTTCTTCATACCTGGAACATGAAAGACACTGTTAAGTGTGATAGCGTCTTTTTGCTTCTCATTGATCACAACAGTGCCTTCCTTCTCCACATTATGGACTGTATTATCAGCTGTAACAATGACGTCATGCCCGTTGTATTCGTGAAAGGTGGAGAATTTGGATTGATCTCCAGTAAGATGGTGCCCATATCCTGAATCCACGATCCAGTCTCTTTCAAAATTTATGGAAGCCATGGCATTTATTGCTCGAGTTTCCGCTGCGAAACACTTTCCCCAGCCTTCTTCTTTTTCTTCTTCTTCAGCAACTTTCTTGATTTGAGCCATATTGCTCTCCTTGACTCGACAATATCTTTTTATATGCCCGACTTTGCCGCAACGGTAACATTTTAAAAGCTTTTTATCGTTATTGGAAGACTCCCCCTTCTTTCCCGACGAGCTTGAACCACTTGAGGGCTGAAAGTGCATGCTATCTCTTGATTTCCCTTTATAGTTTCTCTTATCGGCAACAAGAGCATTTCCTTCTCCTTCTTTGATAGATACACCAGCCATCTGTTTGGCTAGTAGCTCTTGTGACGATAACAAATTCTCAAATTCTTCCAAAGAAGGTTGTTGAACCCATCCTTGAATCGATGTAACAAATGGAATATATTCTGACTTTAAACCACGAATAATGATTCTTCTTATTCGTGCTTCAGAGATAGCCTCGTCCGGATTTAATAGAGAAATTTTGGAACACAGATTTTTAACCTTCAAAAAGTACTCGGCGATAGAGAGATTACCTTGAGTGGTGTTAGCTAACTCATTCTCCAAAATCTGTAGCCGAGCTTCATCCTTCTTGTTGAACAGCCGATCGAAGGTCCTCCATATTTCATGAGCCGATTTACAACAACAACAACAACAACAACAACCCAGTATAATCTCACAAGTGGGGATTTACACCTTATAATATGATCAAATAAATTAGAAGAGATAGACCTCTTCAAGATAAATTCCGCCTTAGCATTAATCTGCTTCCACTTCTTATGCGTATTGTTATTTTTCGGTGCGTCAGCAGGAGGACTTGTGTTACTCTCATTGACAACTTCCCACAAGTCCTCACCAACAAGGTATGATTCCATACAAGTCTTCCATACCTTGTAGTTGGACTGGTTCAATAACTCCATCCCCAGTCCATTAGCACGACCACCCAAATCCATTTAGAGAAACCAGTTGAATCAACCACTAACCCGACCTTGAAATCTAAAAGCCGACTTATGGCTCTGATACCATGTAAAGAATAGCAGAAGAAGAGTATTATTCGGAAGCCTTCTGCTAGCCCAAGATCGTTAACTAAGATTGGAGGATTCAACTAAGGAGGAGGAAGCTTTCAAAGGAGAAGAAAAGTTTTGGAGAAAACTTTGTTTAAGAAAGAAGGCTTT
The DNA here is from genome assembly GCA_032618575.1 of Nicotiana noctiflora. NCBI lineage: Eukaryota > Viridiplantae > Streptophyta > Magnoliopsida > Solanales > Solanaceae > Nicotiana > Nicotiana noctiflora. Next base: position 146,717 of record JASVEL010003346.1, read on the forward strand.
CTTGAATTTGGCTTAGTTACAAATGAACAAGACACTCTCTATTTATACTAGCCTATGGATGATTCTAGGTATGATGCTACATAATGTACAAAGAAGATTCTAGCAACATTATCTTCTAACAACACTCTAGAATATCTAGATAAGTCTTATATTCCTACAACATTCTAGAACATCTAGATATGTCTACTAAATATCAAGGATACCATACTAGGACATTCTAGAGAATTTATATTTTTCCAAAAAATTAACTTTATTTTTTTTCCACAACTTTAAGACAATATATTTTCGCATTGTGAGCTGTAATTAACAAGACGTTCATATTGTGCAATTAATTACTTTAAGACAATATATTTTCGCTTCCCTAACTAAAACTTACACCAATATCATTTTGGATGGTTGGCACTTAATTGGCTGTATTTATTATTTGTGCCGAGACGTAAAAGTCTCTGCCATCGCTTGATCTAAGGATTAATTAATTATAGTCCTACTATACAAGATATTCCATCTAGCTTTATCATTAGGGTTAAGGTCCAAATATACCCCTGTACTTTGCGAAAATGGTCAATTATACCCCTCGTTACAAGTTTGGCTCATATCCAACCTTGCCGTTACATTATTGGCCCGGATACCCCCTAAACTTTTAACGGAGCAAAATAGCCCCCTGAACTTTACGATAAAGTCTATATATAACCCTCATTTTTTTAACAAAATATTTTTGTAAAAACTAGATATTTTGTTAATTTTTTTTTCCTGTTTTTACAACAAAACTTTAAAAACACTGAAAAACGAAGAAAAAATATTTTTCAAAAGCGAAAAATAATTTGTTGAAATATTTTATTCAGTTTTTAAAAAACAAAAATATTTTGTTAAAAACTGAAAATATTCTAATTCCTCGGTTTTTATATTTTTTTCCAGTTTTTACAAAAAAAAATAATTTTTGCAATTTGTTTAAAGTTTCACAAAAAGAAATGTCCTTTTCTTTTGGAAATGTTCTAATTTCTTTTTGTAAAACTAAAAAAAAAATTGCAAAAATGACAGTCCTTATCTTCCACATCTAATATGCAGTGCTAGCGTGTCCAGCATCATGCCTCAACTCCATTGCCATAAGCTGTGGTCTCTCTCCTGGATTGATTTATCTTCTTTCTCCATTATCCTACCTTTTCCTTGCTACTCTCCTTTTGTAAACAAGGAAAATTTCTGGATGATTTCGGTCATGGTTTATTTTGTTGTCATAACACCACAAATTACCGACTAAGCTAACCCCATTGGTGGAATTCATCTTTTGCTGAATGGACACAGTGCTCATTTCTTCAGGCAAAAGCTGGTGCTGGTTCGGCAACTCTCTCTATGGTTAGCGCAACTTTGCACTCTTTATTTCATTTTTCCTTGTAAATTTTTGCAATTTTTTTTTAAGTTTTACAAAAAGAAATTAGAACATTTCCAAAAGAAAAGGACATTTCTTTTTGTGAAACTTTAAACAAATTGCAAAAATTATTTTTTTTGTAAAAACTGGAAAAAAATATAAAAACCGAGGAATTAGAATATTTTCAGTTTTTAACAAAATATTTTTATTTTTTAAAAACTGAATAAAATATTTCAACAAATTATTTTTCGCTTTTGAAAAATATTTTTTCTTCGTTTTTCAGTGTTTTTAAAGTTTTGTTGTAAAAACAGAAAAAAAAATTAACAAAATATCTAGTTTTTACAAAAATATTTTGTTAAAAAAATGAGGGTTATATATAGACTTTATCGTAAAGTTCAGGGGGTATTTTGCTCCGTTTAAAGTTTAGGGGGTATCCGGGCCAATAATGTAACGACAAGGTTGGATATGAGCCAAACTTGTAACGAGGGGTATAATTGACCATTTTCGCAAAGTACAGGGGTATATTTGGACCTTTTCCCTTATCATTATATGGAGAATTAGAGGTGGCAAATAGATAGGATAAGTCAAACTAGGGCGGTGGGATTAGGATTAGTTAGGATCAAAATAGATGGTTTGGCATGAAATTATTTTTTTGAGTTGTGAATACTCTCAATGTACTGATAATAATGTAAGCAATGGTTTGGTGAGAACTGAATATTAATACCAACCACGAGATGTGTCTTAGGATAGAGATTTAATTTAAGTTGCAACTTGCATATATGAACTTATCCTGCATGCACTAATATGCATGGCCATAACAAAAATTATGTTTTATTTAGATACAAATCCGTAATAAATATGAACAACCATTTGCAATGCATATATTTACGTGATTTGAGTAGATAGTTGTAAATGGGATGAGTAAGGCGAAGGTATTTAGATGATTACGAAGGTAATATAAGTAATGCTGTAATATTCGCCTTTCCATAAATTAAACCAATATGCTTCTGGACTTTGACCTCTCCCAATAAAGCTAGAATAAAATCCTAAGCAGATTTGTTTGATTTGTGAGAAAGGCATAGGTCTAAAAAACAATATGATTGTTAACTTACCCGTGGAACAAGTGAATTATAGCTTCCATGCAACTTTCATTTCATTTGGCCAGAAAATAATCTAGGATTACAGTTTATGGGTTTCTAAACAACATCATAGTTTCAGCAGTGATATCAAAAATTTATTGATTATCTATTTTTTAGAGAGTGCATCTCTTGGCAAACAAATTACCCAGCTGATGAAATGCACCATGAGATCGTCTAGAGGCGACATGCGAGTTAGAATTTCAAGTTTATGAGTTTTGAACTTGTAATTGAACAACGCATTAGTTATTACTGGGTTTGCAATTGAATATTTATACATATTTACTAAATTTTTCAACAAAAATTCAAGATCTAAACATAAATTATTGGGTTCATTCTAACCCGTACATAGCACTCTCCCTCCGCTCCTCCGTGCATATAATAAAAGATACCAGTAATAGGGAAAATACCCACTTTACAAGAATATGACGACGCATAAAAAAAACACAAGAAAATTGCAAAATCCCGAGTATTTTAACGATTTGCTGGTATTGTAATTAAAAGAGATCCTGGGCCATCTTTCTTGGTTTTAGACTTCTAGTTTATTAGCCCAATCCGAAAATAAAATTGCAATGGATCCTAGCTAGTCCATTTACAAGAGCGCTTGACATAAAAAATAAAAAATTGGGAATTTTTCATAAAGCACCATCTTTTTTTCTAATTAGTTATTTATAGCAATCCTTTGCTATATTACGTGTTATAGATACCTTCTATATTTTTATTCAATATATTTCATGTATTTAAGCTGTTGTATTCATTAATACAACCAAAAAAATAGGCGTAAAATCTGGAATTCCAGCTAAGTTTGACACGTATTTAGCTGTATTCAAGCGACATCAACATTAAATACATCCAAAAATATAGGCGTAAAATTTTGAATTCCAGCTAAGTTTGACATGTATTTAGTTGTATTCTAGTAACACTAACATTAAATACAATACCGTATCTGCGCTAAAAACAGAAGGAAATAAAAATTTAACTCAATGAACTAAAACGATCCCTCATTAATTTGTATTTAAAGATACATAATAAAGATTATAGCTGAATAAAGAGAAATACATATGAATAATATAGTTGAATACAACAAAATACACCTTAATTCATCTGAATAAAATACTTGAATACAACTTAATAAACCCTTGAATGCAACAAAATACAACTAACTTCTGCTGAATAAAATAGTTGAATATAACTGAATACATTTGTATAAAACACTTGAATACAACTAACTACTGCTGAATAAAATAGTTCAATACAACTGATTAAACCTCAATACAAGTAAATACAACTGAAGAATACATTCGAATACACTTCTAGCTAGGATTTCTCTCTCTGCTTCTTCTTCATCTTCTCTCTTCCCCACTTCTAGCTTTTCTGGATCTTGTAACCCACTCGCCAATCTCTCCAAAACTCATAAACATTTTCATATAATCTTTTGATCCTTGTGTTTCATCAACACATTTCATCCAAATTTACTCTTTTATACCCGTTTGTTCCATTGATACATGAACACTCCTCCAATCGGGCCACCGGACCTCCTAATTGCCTCCGACGACCCATGAGGTTTCTCCACTGTGGTTGCAATATGTGAAGTACGCGAGTGTGGTTGCTCATATTTCGGCTCGGACAATGGCTGATGATAATGTTGGTGACCCGGAGCAAAAATTTGAGAATTTGGTTGGAAGAAGAGTTAGGAAACTAGGGTTTGTGGGAGAAGAGAGTCTGGTTGTATGCAAACAGAGAGAGATTGTATTGGGGTTTGCAGATACGCGGTAATTATGTGAGAGAAAATACAAAAAGGGAGAGAGAAAAATAATATTTAGCATAAATGGTGCCTTAATTGTAGGATGTAATTATATTTAGATTTTTTGCTATAATGGATAAAAGGTATTTATAGGATGTAATATTTTAAAATGGTATTTATTATTGATAAATAGGGTACTAAGGTTTTTGCGTAAAAATTCTTACAAAATATTGGATAAATTATCCAAATAAACAATTACATTGCTCGTTTGATTAGCGGGATAACCATAATAATCCAAAAATAGAATTTGAGATAGTATTTATCCTATGTTTGGTTATGAGTATTAATTACTCCCTAAATATATATTATACTTAAATGATGGTGTTAGTTATCCCATAATCTATATTGGATAACTAATCCCATGAGATAACTCGGTTCATGGAATATCCGTATTTATCCCACGATTGAATCAAAAATTAGAGTTTGGTCGCATTTTTTTGTTTTTCCTTTCCTTAATCTCATTGCCGCACACCCTTTACATGGTTATTGCATCTTTTTGTTTTTCCTTTCTTTGATTAGGCAGGATATGGCTAGAATGGGGATTTCCGAGGACATGACCCTTGATAGGAAAGTTTGGAGGTCTAGTATTAGGGTTGTAGGGTAGGGCCTTCTAGAATTCTTAGCACTTCTTTTAGGGGCTGAGTGGGGTTTGGTAGCAATCTCTATAGTTAATTAATGTATTGTGTTGTGCCTCTTATGGATTATTGCATGTCATTCTACTTTTGGTTTTATGTTTAGATAATTATTTATTTGATTTATCCCGGATTTACTAACATTGTTTTGTTTTGTTTTGTTTGTTGATTTTCTCTCTTTTTCTGAGCCGAGGGTCGGCCGGAAACAGCCTCTCTACCCTTTCGGGTAGGGGTAAGGCTTGTGTACGTATTACCCTCCCAGACCCCACTTTGTGGGAACATACTGGGTAGTTGTTGTTGTTGTTGTTTTTAGGTTATCGAGAGATTGAATTCCCTTTCACCCATTTAGAGAATTTGGAATTTGGAGGGGTCTCATTTTTAAGCTATCAATTGGTGCCCTATGTAATATAATTGTTCGTCTCAAAATGTTTACAAACATTTATGAATTCAAAACAATTATTGAAAATCAAGGGCCAATCATAACAGGTCGTAACATATCTGAAATTCGATAAGGGAAAAGATAATGAGAACATATGTAGAGACAACATAAGTTATTAGTGATCTTTATTCATGATAATGGGTTAATCTGCCTCTTCATGAAGAGGTTCAGATCTTTACAATCGTGTTTTCATAGATCTACTGTTGTTTTATGTATTTTTGGTATTGGGTTCCTACTCTGCGCTGTGCTCTGTGTTTCTTAGAGCCCCCATGGGGAGAGAGTGGAACCCCTTTTTCTGATGACTACCTCAGTATTTATAGATCTTTGTTGTACCGGTTGACTTTCTTGGAGATTGGGTCCATGTCAGGAGATTATTTCGGGCGTACCCGGAAAGCGTCGACCCTGGCCAAAACTTCTAGGCGGGTGCGGATAGTATCTTTTGTTCGCGGGAGGCCTCGCCGCTTATTACGTTTACGTTGGTCGAGGGAAATTATTAACCCAATTGATTACGTTTACATGGGTCGAGGGAGGCCTCGCCGCTTGTTACGTTTACATTGGTCGAGGGAGGCCTCGCCGCTTGTTACGTTTACATTGGTCGAGGGAGGCCTCGCCGCTTGTTACGTTTACATTGGTCGAGAGAAATGATTAACACAATTGATTACTATAAGGTCTAATTATAGCCCATACAATAATATAGATGATAATAGATTAACAACTATTAAGATTGATTCAAAAAAGGTACGATAAATGAGCTCCAAGTCTTTGGAATTTAAGTTTACACGATATAGTTAGTATACTTTTTATTTTTTTGGAGTGAATAACCTTGTTCTGAATGTGGATCGGAATTATATATTTCTGTTCAGTAAAAGCATGCGGAATCTTGTGATTATGGTTGTCCACATATGGTTTGATTTCTTAACTTATAAATATCATGGCCTGACCTAATATAACATGCAATCAGATCATGAAGTAATAGAGGCCAAATAAAGTAGACTACCCTAATTTTTATGCAGATTATGCTCCAACCACATATCCCAATATTGTTAATCACATGCCTATAGTTGTAAAAAGAAAAAGAAGAAGCAACACTAATTAGACCAAATCAAAGTACAACAATCACGTAAGTACGGACTAATTGGATACTTATGACTTTGATTGGGGCGAGGCCATTAGTCTCCAGTAATTAACAGGTTGTACACGTTACATGCCACTTCTCTTAAGAAGTAATAATCTAATTAATTAAATGAGAGGCCCTTAATTGGCTTGAATTTTGAAATCCCTCTTTACTTTATTCTGGCAAAAGACTAGATGTCACCGACAGATATGGATCTTTAATTAATTTTTGATTAGGCATCTTTACCTATATCTTAAGGGGTGTGCGACAATGAGATAAAGAATAAAGAAATAGAAAAAGAACCTGACATGTACAATTGCTTAATTATAGTAACATTTTTGTTACAAGAAAATTTTAGTGGACTAGCATATGCTTTGTTTCTTTGTAGTATTATCCCGAAAAAACGACGACCCTAATTAGGTTAAGTGTAATTTGTTTGTCTAAACTCATGCTTTTTTTTTTTACAACAACAACAACTATCTAATATAATTTCACAAGATAGAGTTTAGAGAGGATAATACGTACGCAGGTCTTACTTTTACCCAAAATGACAGAGAAACTGTTTTTAATTGACTCTCGGCTCAGGAAAAGGAAAATAAAAGCAAAAGAAAAAACATAAGTACTATAGAATAGTAATAATAATGAATTATAGAATGTACTCGTGAATGCTTACATGTGCATAACAATAACTTAGAAGTTGGCGTGAGTAACTAATTAAGAGAGTGTTTGGTTAATTTTATAAGTTAGTCAAATTTGTTTTGTAAGCACGTATTTGGTAAAATTAAAAATGCTTATAAGTCAAAAATCATTAGTTGGTTCAGCACTTAAAAGTGTTTTCCAACACATAATATTTATCAGCTATTCTAAATCAACTAAGTCAAACGGGCTCTAAGTCGGGAAGATAATTAACGATTAGTGATTTTTTGATATTCAACACGGAAAGAATATCTTGTAAATAATTAAATGCTATAATTCACACTGCATATACCTGATTATAACAATTTTCTTTTCTCTATAATAAGCTTAATTATATAAATTGCAGAAACAGTTTCTTCGGGGACATCCGATAAAAAAAAGTTATATACTATAAATTGCAGAAACAGAAAACGATTTTGATAGAGTAATCCCTATCCTTAAGGAATTCAAATCTATTAATTTACTGGAGTATTGTTATAAAATAATAAAAGAACAAGAACAATATTATAGAGAACGAGAGAGATGGAATTCTTATTGAATTTTGGGATGAATTACAATGGAATAGAACCCTCTATTTATAGGAGAAATATGACTTAGTCACAAAGTAAAACTCTCCACAAGATAGACATTCACTCCAAATAGAATTATATTCTTAACACTCCCCCTTGAATGTCTACTCAATAAGTAATGTGTCTCATTAAAATCTTAACTAAAATAAAACTCAATGGGAAAAAAAATCTAGAAAAGAAAAAAGAGTACATATGTCTAATAATACGCCTTTTGGTTGCCTCGTTAAAACCTCGCAAGGAAAACCCAGTGGGACAAAACCTTGTAAGGGAAAAAGAGTGCAACGCGCATGAACTCCCTCTGATGAGAGCATCAATTCACATCCTTGAGCCTTCACATCCCAATCTTGTACACTGGCTGAATCTCTCATGATCTTCTAGATCACTTGCCTCTTTTATTATGATCATTTTGATCATCTGCTCATTGTCTTTATCAAGAAGTTTATTTGAAACCGATTGTCTATACGCTTTAAGCTTACCATAGACTTTGTCCTTCTAGGACTTATTATAATATAAGCATTTGCAGTGAGAATATAGTTACTTTCTTTGGGTCAGCAAATGCATCTGGCATGCTTTGCAATAAATTGCACATGAATTATCCTTTTATGAACTTCAAGTTCATATTATTTTATTCGAGGATCTAAATGTATAAATGATAATTTATTTCATGTAACTTTTTTCAACTGTTGTATCTTGTCTCCCCCTCATGTTAGAAAAACTAACTTGTTTCCTCAACTTTGAGAACTCATCTTTGTGCGTTATGGTGTTAATCAAAATATACACCGCACATCAATAATAATAAGATGGAATTATTTAGTTCCTGACCCTGAACCACTTGTGAGGGGAAGAAATAATATACTTTCGTATATAATGTATATCAAACCGATATATATATATATATATATATATATATATATATATATATATATATATATATATATATATATATATATATATATATATATATATATATATAAACTTTGTTCTCATAAGAAATAGTTTAGCTATTAAGTGGAGTCACTCAATAAATTATTTTGCTAAACCAACTGTGATATAAACCAACTTATCAAGATGAACTTCTTGAATAGAAAATCTGGAATATGATCTAAATTAAATTATTTAGCAAGTTACCTCGCACACACCGGCGAGGTTGCTGGTTAATAATAATTGCACATGTAACCATCTCATATATGCATCTTATGTGGTATACATGGCGGGTGAATGGGCCTATATTCACCTTTGATATTTCCAATATTCATGGGATTCAATCCCACTTTTAGTTGGTATATTAATTAATGAGAACAAACATATAAAAGAATTCGTAAAGAACTTTCTAGTTCTTTAATATTTACTCATGTGAATTCTCTTTATTTTTGCACATCATACTTAAATTGATATGGGTAAATCTATTATGCCAACTGAATAAATTATCAATATTGATAAACTTCAGATTTACACCATGATGTGTCCAATTATGAATAAACTCCAAGTTTATTATGATATGGGTTTTTATATCAATATCTACTTCATTGTGGTATTCTTTGTTTATGTAGTATAAATTGGAGAATAAAGTGGGTAACTTTTCACGTACATATTACCCCGCTACAAGTTGTAGTAATAGAAGATATTAAATCTTTTCTTTATTTATAGTCTCAATATAATCAACTGCTTTCGCGTATAGTTTGGAAACTGAATAAGTTTCTTTGAGACGTACTACAACACAATACCTTATTGGTAATTAATTGTGTTTCTCCAAAATAGTGGTAATTGGCTCTTCGAGAGCTCTCAATTAATTGATAGTACCACATAATCATCAACACCTATATGGTGAATATCTCTTTCAAAGAGAAACTTATACCATTATGGTCATGGCCAAAATTATATGCAAGATATGTTTCTTGCATTATTGTTGTCCTTTAATAATCACATTGCCAAAATATTTTGGCGTACAATAGGTACGTGACCAATGGCCATTCATGCCATAATAATGATATTATTTTCTTATATCATCTCAAACCTCCTTCTAGAGGTGAGTGTGATATATTCAATACCAATTGCATGTTCATATTCTTTCAAGAAGGAATATGTCTTCATAAATCAAATGTTGTCACATTCCCATCATGACTGGACCATAATCATCTATATGTGCTATATAAAATCTCACGACAAATCGATGACAAATATTACCGTCATAGAGTGAAGGATTATTTTGAGAATCCTTATTATTCTCATTATCACAATGGTGACGATTATAATTTTTTCTATTGCCACGTCCACATCCATTGATACCTTCACGGTAATATTTTTGTCTTCTTTCAGACTTATCACATACTGCTATCACATTCTCTAAAGGGATTGAGAATGGAGCAAATTCAATGGGACGGATTTTCAATCTTTTGTCCACAATCATGCATGAATTTATAAATCATGACAAAGCATAGAAACTTTGCCACTTTGGGTGGTTGTAATTTCTTAAACTTCATTAGAGTTATAATTAAACTTTGTTGTCTTTGCTTGTATATAAAATCAAAGTATAGAATAAAAGAGAAAACGGTAAAATACTTACCTTTAATCCAAAATTTAATCATGAAGGAAGTCCATGGAACAATTGACAATCATTGTGCTCAATCCCAAAGCTTCTACTCAATTGGTTAGAGTCCCGTGCTGATAACGTGTTATGAAATAATAAAAGAACAAGAACAATATTGTAGAGAAAGAGAGAGATGGAATTCTTATTGAATTTTGGGATGAATTACAATGGAATAGAACCCTCTATTTATAGGAGAAATATGACTTAGTCACAAAGTAAAACTCTCCGCAAGATAGACATTCACTCCAAATAGGATTCTATTCTTAACAAATAGGTATTTTCAACAGCCATTTTATTTTGAAATATAAACATGTTTAAGATAACTTTTTTTAAATATTAGTAAGATGGATGAATATAATTATTTAATTTTGAGACACTTGTTATATAAGCTATACAATTTTGACTTTTTGTCCGTTAACTTTTTTTCTTTTTCAAAACTTAGTTGAAGTGGTTAAAAATGTTTTTATTTTTTAATTTTTTTAATCTTTTATATATATTCTAACAGTGCATTCCCTTCTCATCTCAATCATAATTACACCATAACATATGCAAGATCCTTTTAAGAAATTCAATGTAATTTAAAAATTTAAATGGTTGATGGGATTAACTTATGAAATGTTGTGAAAGATGTCTCATCATGTTAGTGCAGGTAAATGAAACTCAAACCGTGCATGTAAATTTAACTCTAATCTAAATTATGTCAAATGGATAGGAAATATTCTGCTCAAGAATTTGCAAATTTCTTGAACACAGTTTATGCATATCCTATAATAGAGAAGGCGAGGAAAAAAAGAAAGTAAAAACAACTAAAAACCACAGCCGTGGAGTTCCATGATGATGCTAGTGATAACGACTTAAGTAATCTTCTAAACAATTATTAGCCATAGTTAGGTTTTGTTTGTTGTATTTATTATATTAAGATATTATTTTGCCAATAATTCAAGCTTGATTTTTCCATTTATAGATATTTTCTTTTCCAGCACGTCCTAGAAGCCTTGAACCCTTAGATTAAGTAAATGACAAAGAACCTCCACCAGAAACTTCCACCATAATATTCTCCATTTATTAAAGTTTAATGATCACTTCTTCAAAAATTACCAAGTGATAGATAAGTGCAAACTTTTATTACTACTTGCAATAAAGTAGAACCAAAATTGATCTTAAAGAGTCCGCTAAAAATATGTATTTACTTTTTATGTTTAGCCCGCTCTAAAAATTATTTATATTCTGTAGTCCGAAAAAATATATGTATTTATATATTTTTTATATATAACATATATAATTATACACATATAAAAAAGTATATTTTTTCGACTATTATTTTGAAAGCAACTATAGTATCATTTTCCCTAAAAATATAACGAGAGGAATTTCCTAGCTATATATATAGCTGGTTCCGATCAAAAGTAATTTAATTAAAGGAATAAAGAGAGATTAACTATAAAACAAAGAGAATAGCAGTGTGTTACACACAAGACTAATGGGATTATCTTTATATTTAATAAAATAAAAAAAGAGACAAGCAACTTAATAGTACTAATATAGTAGCAACAATCCATTCACAAACCAAGAAGGTGTCGACAACAATTTTATCAACCCTCATTTAATAAGTACTTCTCTTCTCTTTAAAATCCAATTATTTATTAGTGAACCTAACCAAACACCTCCATCTAGAGCCAAGCCAAGAATCTACAAACAACAATTTCTTTTTTGTTTCCTTTCTCTAATTGATTTTTCATGACCAAATGATATAGATCAGTACATGAAGACATCAGCAGAAGCCATGATTGGCTGACTCACATGTAGCAAATTCCAAGGATTCAAGAAATCATCTTCATCATTAACCTCTGTGTCCTCAATTATTGTTGCTGCTGAGTTTATGCAATTAATGATCTCGTTTAGGGACTGAAGCCTGTGGCTTAATTCTGCCATTTGTGCTCTAAGAACAGAGTTTTCTGCTTCCACGTTCAAACAAACCCGAGTCACCATGTTTATGTTTGTTACAATTTGATTATTTTGATCCTTGAGTTGATTCACTTGAACCATTAGATCACTCAAATGCTTTTGCTTCTTCATTCTTGATCTTCTTGCTGATTCTCTGTTCGATATCATTCTTTTGCGTTTTCTTTGGTCCATTAGTTGCTGAATATCCTCTGACCCTGAAGATGTTCCACTAGGAGAAAAAGCCATAATAATTGCACTGTAACACGTTATAACTGAATAAAGTATAATAAGTATATATATATATATGAGTAATAATAACTAAATTAGAATCAAGGTTATAGATATTTGCTGGAGCTTAATATAATAATGTCAGCGAGAAGAAACTAAAACGGAAGTTATATTCATGAGAACACGTAAAACCAGTAGAGAAAGGCAACAGAGAATGATTGAACTAAGTGAGTTCCACGACGAAGGGTTGAATTAATGGTAAAACCAGAAAGAAGGACTTCACTTATTACTGGAGACATGAGTCCCAAACATCAAGAACCAAGGCTCTACAGCTATGCATTAAAATAAGTGAAATTATAATAGGAAGACAATAACGTAACTTTCTGAAAATAGAGTAACAGATTTTAAAGCAGAAGATGAGAGGAATTAGGGATGAGGAGAAGGATCAGAGAGAGAAATATGATTAAAGCAGAGTTTCAGAACATATATGGAAGAAATGAAGAAAGGAGGAAGGGGTTTTTGATAGAAATGGAGATCCATTTTATAGACATGTTAATGGTCATTGAAGGGAATAAAAAAGTCAAATAATGAGACCATCTATCAAATATAAAATTCCAAAAGACCTAAAGTTTATTACGTAAAGCTTTTGAATAAAGAGTGGCTTTCTATTGGTTAGCTTTCTTTTAATTAAGGAAGGTATGGCAGAGAGACGGACACATTTTTTTAGTTTAATGGGTTTGATATTTATATTTTTACCATCTAACCCACTGTACATAAAAAATTATGGGCGTAAAATGTAATATTTATTGAGATTTTGATAATTTTTTACTTAAGTTACATATTTAAATTATTGGTTCAATCGACCCGTACATGCGCTTTACATACATACCACTTGATTTTACTATTTTTAAGATTCTACCACACATGCTGTAAAGTGTGTAATTTACAATCTTGTTAAAGAACATTAAAAAAAACTACAAAGTTACCTCACCATTTCGAAAATAAAGTACGCCAAAAAAGGTTGAGCTTAAAATATGTGTTTTTCAAAGTTATGTGGCATATATCATTGAATCTATATTATAATTAAGATTATTTCCGGATAACTTCTTAGACAAGTTAATTTGCTCAAGGAGATCCTTTCAGTCTCTTCCTATATTTCTGAGGAGTTGGTTGTGATCAATTTCATCAGCATGATCACGCAAAACAAACGCTGTTGATAAATCTTTTTTTTTTTAGCTTCAAATTGAGGAGAAGAAAGTACGTATTAGTTTTGAAACTTCAATGGAAAATGCCGACAACTAGCAAATTGAAATGGAGGTGAAATTAGAACAGATCAAGTCCTAACATAGAGCAATATATTAAAAAAAAAAAAACTAAGGTCACCGACATGGGACAAATTAACAATATGCCGTACGATAATATCAGACCCTTTAAGAATGGCGAAGAGGTATTTTATGTCAAGATTCAGGTTGCATTTGCGTCTCTCAAACACCCACCGACTTCTTCATTCATGGTCTGGAATGGCTGTTTAATTAGAATTTTCTAGTGTTTAACTAGTACTAATACTGGTCAGAGACCAATGAGTTGGCCTAAGGCACGTGACAAATTAAAGAAAGCTAGCAGTACGCAATAACATGTCTTATTTTTATATTCGATCGACATTATAAGTGTATTGCACATTAAGTGAGAGAATGAACAGTTAGTCTCTTGAAATAATCTTAGGTAAGTTCGCACCATGAGATCGTTGCTGAGGTTGAATTAGATTCAAAGTTTATTTTCTTAAATATGTAGATTAGTTGTAAACTCATCCAATGTTTTTTTGAGTTATTGCTGCCATATTACGTCGTTAATGCTTTAGATATTCAGGCTGTGGGGAGACTCATGAGGGAATTTTTAGGATAGAAATGAGCACGTTTGATAAAACTTCTGAAAATGATATTAAAAATTTAATTCAGAGAAATGGTGTTATAGTTTTTCTATTATTGGAAAGATTGATTAAATACAATTTACTGGTTATCGTATACTAAAAAAAGTACTTAAATGAGTTTCTCACACAATAAATTAAATGTCAATCACAAAAAAGTAGTCTTTTGAAAAGCTAAATTGAAAATTTTGGCCAAATAGGCTCTAAACAAGTTGGATTTATCTGTACGTAGTTTCCTGCATAGGCAAGTGAATATATACACGCTCCTTTTAGTAGGTTGGCTTCATCGGGCTAGAATCTGCTCTATATTAATTTTTTAGAAGTATTTACGCGGTTACGCCCTAAATTTTACTTTATGACACAACCTTGGTGCCTTTTTTTTGTTTATGTCGGTATAACTTTGTAAGTTAGCTAGTCGCAGAAGTAGAGATCGTACTCAGATTCAAATCTCCTTTTCTATAGTGTATATATTTTTTAAAAGGTACGAATCTTCCAATTTAGCTGGATGACTTTTATTAGTTCAATCTATGGATGACTTTTATTAGTTCAATCTATAGCAAATAATACATTTGTATATGATCAAAATTAGGAAAGACCCATATTAACGTTTTTATGGCGTTTCAAGCCCGACTTCGATGGACTCGAAGTATAGTCTAAGGTTCGGCCCCGAAGCACTCGCCTCGAGAGGATATATCAAAGACTTATCGTAGTGTACCTCGATGCAATATGAAAATCGACAATCGTCATGGAAAGCCGAAAAAGCTCCCAAGAACATGTGTTAGACCTGACCAGGTCTGCAAGAATACTACAAATTCTTACTGAGTTATTATACAGTAGTACCAATAGCCATTTCCCTATCATTATTAGATATGTACTATGTTGGAATCCTCCCTCCTATCTAAAGAGGGCCCTAGTCATCTTGTGAGGGGATTGATTATTTTTTAATACATACATTATCAAATACAATAGAACACTCTCTGCTTCTCTTGACTAAACGTGCTCAACAATTACTCTACATATTTATTGCTTATTCACTCATTGTTCATTATTCATTTATTGTTCATTTATTGTCCATTCTTAACTGCAAAAGACTATCTTTGAGGCCCTCATTATTATTTTATTTTTCATTAATTGTTCATTGCTACCAGCCTCATCTAGACCTTGAGGTCCCTGCTTTAGCCAATTCGAGGCTCAATCTTGCAATAGCTTTGGTTCGTATATCTTATTCTCTTTACTTTTACTTAGCATTTATTGCCTAATAACTAGTATAAAAATAAGTTATATATTTTTAGAACCATAAAATTAAATATAATTATGAATACCATGTAAACAACAATATTAAAATATTTTTTTTAACCTTTGATGACATACTTTACAGAAAGATGATGACATGTTTATTTCTGATTTGTTATCAATCAAAAACTGACATGTGAATTGAAATGAAGAAGTAATAAAAATAAATGGCAAAATACCTTAGTACCCCCTAAACTATTTGAGAATTATTACTTTCCTCCCTAAACTATTTCTGGTTCGAATTACCCCCTCAACTTGGCCTTTTGAGAATAATTACCCCCTAAATGCTTATGTGGCAAAAAGTGTGGGTACACTCACCTGCCATATGGATTTTTCTGTCCATGTGGCATTTTCGTGAATTTTTTTTTATTTTTAAGAATATTATTTTTTAGATAATTTTTTTAAATACAATTTATAATAAAAGTTGGACAGAATGACATTAGTTATGCTAAATATTTTTATTTGTACAAAAATAATAAAATTTTAGTTAATCTTTTTTGAATATTACTTGAAAATAAAAATTTATACAATTGAAATAAATAGTCAAGACATCTAAAAAGTTATAAAAAATACATAGTTGAAATAAATAATCATTGAATCAAAGAAGAAATAAAAAGAGTGTACAATTGCACTTGTAATTTCTTGTAATTGTATACTCTTTTTATTTATTCTTTTGCGATGCAATGACTATTTATTTCAACTGTGTATTTTTACTTTTTTTTAGGTAAAATCCGTAAAACAAAATTGGAGCACTGTAATTTAGAGATATATAAAAAATTATAGCCAAAATAATTAATTTCAAACTATATTTTATAAATTTTTAGATGCATTGACTATTTATTTTAATTGTATAAATCTTTATTTTCAGGTCAAATTCAAAAAAAGATTAACTAAAATTTTATTATTTTTGAACAAATAAAAATATTTAGCCTAACCAATGTCGTTCTATCCAAATTTTATTATAAATTGTATTCGAAAAGGATTATTTAAAAAATAATATTCTTAAAAAGATAAAAATTCTTTTTTATTTTTCACGAAAATGCCACATGAACAGAAAATCCACATGGCAGGTGAGTGTCCACATTTTTTGCCACATAAGCATTTAGTGGGGCAATTATTCTCAAAAGGCCAAGTTGAGGGGAGTAATTCGAACCAGAGATAGTTTAAGTAGGAAAGTAATAATTCTCAAATAGTTTAGGGGTACTAAGGTATCCAAAATAAATTTGTCAATATAATGACCTTGGGTAAGAATTAGCATAGAAACTTAAGTGGAGGAAAGGGTTTACCACCATAAAACAAATTAAAGCTTTGGTGATGACCAATCGTTTTTGTTTTCATTCTTTTCTACCTTTGTGACTTGTCTTTTTGTGTCAGTCTCCACAACTAAAGTACCACAATAAGCATATTCGTCTATCAAGGTGCTCAATTTTCTAATTAATTAATATAATCCTCTCTTTACTCATTAAATAACAGTTACTCTCGTTTTCATTAATCATAAAGATAACATTATTATTTTTAGTAATTGATGGACAAAGAGTTCTCTGTCTTGTATCTGAAGAGTTCCTTTTTGTGACGTTGCCTAGCCAACAACTTGAAGTTCTTAATTATTTCCAATATACGTAACTAAAGTAATGATTGTTTGGATGGGAAATACTCCCTCCGATTCAAAATAATTAATTTTTTGGCTTTTTTTTGGTCCAAAATAAATTATTTTTTCAGATTTTAAGAGTGAATTAATTATTTTTTTTTCTATTGTCCTTGGATTAAATAGTATTGAAATATGTGTTAGAAGTATTTATGTGAGATATTAAAAATTAATATAGTCAATTTTATTGTTAATTAATGTTAAAAGGTGAATTTCTTAATCTTTGTAAAAATATCTCAAAAATTACTTATTTTGAACTGGAGAGAGTACTTATCTTCTTTTTACTCGATATATAATTAATTATTTTCCCTATTACTATGAGAAACTCTTTGTTAGATCGTAGTAGAACACATAAAGAAGATAAGACTAATGTTTCACTACTTCTTTGAATAATAAATGCGGTTAAGAAAATTATGCATTGATTGAAGCTATATGAAGAAAGTGACACAGTATCTCAAGGGAAAGTTTTATAGAGCTGTGGTTAGACCAGCAATGTTGTACGGGGCAGAGTGCTGGCTAGTGAAGAGCTCCCATATCCAGAGAATGAAGGTAGCGGAGATGATGATGCTCAGGTGGATGTGTGAGCACACCAGGTTGGATAGGGTCAGGAATGAAGTTATTCGGGAAATGGTGGGGGTAGAGGAGAAGCCCTGATGCACCGGTAAGGAGTTGCGAGCAGCTGTCAATAGTTGGCGCGAGTCGTGGCAGAGGGAGGCCCAAGAGGTATTGGGAGGAGCTGATTAGGCGGGACATGACTGCTATGCGGATTTCGAGGACATGGCTCTTGATAGGAAAGTTTGGAGGGGCTTCTATTATTTTGCAGGATAAGGATGGGTCGTGGGGAGGGATGGGTCGGGGGGAGGGTTCCCGATAGGTTAATATCTCTGTGAGTACTCCTAGAATTACTAATGCCTTTTGTTCATATTGTTGCTTTATTTACTTTGCCTTTTTATATGTCAGTTTTTTGTGGTTTATTCTAGAGTCGCTAATGCTTTTCCTTTTGTTTTGTTTTTGTTTTTTCTCCTTTTCTCGATCTTTCGTCAAGGGTCGATTGGAAACAGCCTCCCTGCATAGGGCAGGGGTAATGCCTGCGTACATATTACCCTCCCCAGACCTCACTCTGTGGGACTATACTGGGTAGCTGTTGTTGTTGTTGTTGTTGTTGAAGCTATATGAAGAAACTAGTGGGCCAGGTTAGCTGGGAATTGGACTGGATCAATCTGGGACCGATAAAGGGATGAGGGATGGGCTTTAGGAGGACGGAATGGAAAAGGGAATTTTTACCTATGTATACCATATAACAAATCTTATTACCTCCCATGTTTAAGGTTTGTGTTTATTACATTTAAGCATACCAATTTTTAATTTATGTACCATAATTTAAATTAAGGCTTTAATTATACTCTCATTTAATATAGGCGTGCATTTATGGATAAAATCTTCCAATTAATCACTTTACCCGCCTCAAGTTTGGAAAACTGTAATTTGGGGAAGTTGGGGATAATTATGACTTTTTGAAAAAAACTGTATTTTTTCCTTTTCTGAAAAATCTTTCTTTGCGTGTGTGTTCACGTTGTTCTGATCACTTTAATGCAGCAATTGACCATGGAAAAAAGTTCAATCAATGATGATGTCCTTAGGATAAAATATAAAAAGGAAGTGAGGACAGAACAAATCATCGTGCAGAAACCTGTTTTATTTATAAAAATATATTTATACGAGTAGATTATTTAAATTTTAATTTGACTCCACATAAATATCTAGTAAGCACAACTTACCAACCTATAAACAATAAGGTAGGTAACTAGTTGGAACGGATAGAGTCCATCAAAAAGTTATATACCATCGGCATATAAAACTTAGGTTGTGAATATTTGTAACAAATATATAATCTTCGTACAAAATCTATTAAATTACTTTCCTGAAGTTTTGTTGTAGACGAAGAGAAAATTTTGCTGTCAACTTTTTTTTTGACATAAGATTGTAGTTTAGTTGTAGTATAAATGTATTAATTTTGTAGATACTCTTACAAACAATACAACTATATACAATACTTAATTTATAGTTTATTTGTAGAAATTTTATCTACAAGATATCTACAAACTGAATATATTGAATTAATATCCCAATTCTCATTTTAATTGTAGCATAATTGGCATTTTTCTACATATTGTAGAAGACTTGTAGAAGTTTTAGTCTTCCCAATCTATAATTTATCTACAATATATATACAATTTATCTACAATTCTATAATTTATCTACAATTTTTGTAAATATGTCTTCTTCTTCTTCTTCTTCTTCTTCTTCTTCTTCTTCTTCAGTCAAAATCAAGTCTAATCTTCACCAAAACCCCTCAAAATTGAGATATAGACTTCTAAACATATTCTGAATTATTTACAATAACATCCAATCCAAACAAATAATAATTTTTGAAAACCCAAATTTGAATTCAAAGCTTTCGAGCTTTTTAATGACTATAAATGGTGAAAAATATATGAAAGAACAGATTTTTTTAATTTTGAGTTGTTGAAACTCAAAAATTTAAATTGTTCGTTCCTTTTTTTTTTTTGAGAATTTGAATTGTAGTTCTAGAGAAAAAGGGAGAGGAAAAAACGTAAAAGAAGAAAAAAAAAGAGAAGCAAAAGAAAGAAAAGGGAGAGAGGAACGTAAGAAAAAGAAGAGAGACGAAAATAAAAGCAAAACAAGAAAGAAAGAAGATAGAGAAGGGGAGGGAACGAACAAAAAAATTGAAAAAAAGAAAAGAAAGGAGAACAACGAGAAAGAGCAAAGGCTATAAGAGAGAAAGATCAAAACAAAAAAATCAATTAATACCAAGATTCTCTCCTTAATTTTTGCCCGTTTTTAGGGAATATTTTGCCCTTTTAATGCGTAATAGTAAAATGATACAAAATTTGTAGATAAAACATGGACTGGACGGGTAATTAACAGACTATGTACATTTAGTGTAATAAAGTTTCATATATGGTATAGGTAGGTAAAAATCCCTTGGAAAAATTGCACTGACATCTTATTTAACCGATCTCATTTAATTTATACTCATTTTTTAATTTTTTTAACTTATATTTACTTTTTAAATAACTAGAAACAATTTCCTCCTCTTTCTTCTTCTTATTCTTTGGGTGACAATGATTTTATATGATGTTTGTGAAGTTATTTTAAGGTAATTTAGGATTTCTTACAGTATATGACACTTTATTTTTACTATTGCTTAGAGCTGCTTCTTCTTCTTCTTCTTCTTTTTCTTTTTCTTGATTGCAAAATCGGTTCGTTTGATTTATTATTGTTTTGACAAATTGATTATTGAGATTTGTTCTTGATAATATTTGGAGGTTATGTTTCAAATTTGAGCTTATTTGGAGTAGATTTAGGTATAAAATCGCATATTGAATTATTATAATTCGAGAATAAGTTTTTATTTCTGGGCAATTTGCACTTCAGGTCTATTTAGGTTTAAGTGCATGAAAACGTTGATTGCATTTCAGACCTTTTGGCCTTAAGTGCATCTGAAGTGCAATTTTTCATTTTAGACTTATTGGCCTAAGTGTAGGAAAAATATTTGTTGCACTTCGGACCTTTTGGCCTTAGTACATCTGAAGTATAATTTTTCACTTCGGACTAATTAGCCTTAAATGCACGAAACCATTGGTTGCACTTCATACCTATTTGGCTTTAAGTGCATTTGAAATGCATTATTTTCACTTCAGACCAATTGTTTTGAACTTCAAATTCTATAAGTCTCAAGCTGATCGTAAAACGGATAGACTAGTAATTTCTTTTATAAAGTAGGTATAAATTCAATTATGATCCCAAAATCGAATGTAGATGCAAATACTCTTGCGATGTTCGAGCATTGCTTGGGCCCACAAGATCAGCCCACTAAGGATCGTATATGTAGGATTGTTCCCATCGTAATAGACCTTATTTGCTTTCTAACTTTGACGGTGTGGTTGTTACTATCATTAGTCTTGTCCATTTATAAGTAGCTTATTATAGCTTATTATAAAAATTGATTAATTCATAAAATATTACTAATATTAACAAAATATTACAAATATTAGTCAATTAGTTATTTGTAGAAGGAAAAAAAATTACTTTCTTTTGAGTGGTGTTATTAGAATAAATTGGGTACATCTTAAGGAGTTTGAATCTCAATTTTGGGATGATTTGGTAGAATTTTAAGGTGGTCTTAATTGAAAATTCAAAAAATAGAAGTTAAACATGAAAAAAATGATATGTGTATTACATAGTACATCACTTGTCTATCACATATGTATCATATTTGTATCAAATATATATGACATGTATATTTATGTATACCTGATTATGTGATACAGGTGTCACACAAGAATTTTTTGAACTCGATTTTAGATACGAATTTTAATACCAAATCAGTCCAAATCACCTCCAATTTTCTTCAAATTTTGTGTATTGCTTGTCTATATGTTCTCGATGAATTTCAACCATACACATTGAAAAATGTCCTTTTTTGCTTAGATTTTGGAATCTTGTATCTTTTTTTTTTTTTTTGTATTTCATTACCTCGTTTGCTACCTCGTCGCTGAGAATTTCTTAAGGTCTTCCATCTAATGTTGCTGATCGTGCTTACAAATATGAAAGGAGATCTTTGCCGTGTTATTCTTGGAGAGAAAGAACATTATTTACTTATTTATTTGAGTTTTTAATTTTTATATGTATTTGACTAGTTTTGATAAGTTTATGATTAATGGCTAGAGGTTTATATCTTAGAACTTATTTGAGACATTTATGAAAGATTCCCTAATATTTATGGTTTTTAATTACAACTGTTACATTATTCCTGCTCACTCTTGAAATTTGAGCAGACGAAATTTCATGATATTTCTAAGTCATTAGAGGCATTAACTACTCTTTAGATTTCGTGATCATTTTAAATTCTAATACATGAACCTGTAACTTCCAAACAAAACATATACGACTTAAATCAGCTTACTTTAGTAATTCTGTATGTTACATTTAACTACTACGTAATATACTGTACCAGTATAAAGATTTTTTACAATGTTTAGAGTATGTTAAACCGTTGAAGTAGGTAACATACATACTTTTCCTGTTACTAATCCCAACTTTTACCATCAGTATCTGTAGTCATATTTTAGATAACCTGATAGTATACAAAACAAGATGAGTAGGTTGCCTGATTTAGTCCTCAGATCAACAGACACCAAAAAAATATTTCCCATCATCACATGATGGAGTATTAATAATCATACAAATAAAGATGATGAAATGAAGTCTCCAAATTATAAACTAAAGTGATTCTAATATTGATCACCTTGCTGCTCCAAATATTTCTCATAATACAGAATCAAAAAAGGTTTAACTTACCATTCTTTGCTTAGGTCCTCTACTTTTGTGTCCCAAGCAGATGTGAAAATAGTCTAAGTAGACAGAAACTAGTAAAATGTGTTGATGTAAGCTGCCTCAGGATGGTAATGAAGGATTTCTCTCAGCATCATCTCCCGAATCAATGGTTCTGCCATATTCTCATCGATATCCAGATTAAGAGGGAATTGAGCGGGAAGGTTGCACGTTGGATCATAAAGACTTGATAGGTAAGGATGATAGAGAGCTTCTGTAACTGTTATTCTCTTAGAGGGATCAAAAACCAGCATTCGCTGCAATAAATCTATTGCTAAAGGATCAGCCTGAGGGAAGAGAGAAGAAAAATGAGTTCCTCGAGAAAAAGGAAGTGATCGGATGAATCTTTTAGCCCTTTGGTTATCAATGAAATGAAGATCAGTTTCAGGCTGACTACCAAGGATATTGAGAATAAGTGTAAGCTGGTTAAGGCACTCAGTTCCTGGGAAGAGAGGCTTCCGTCCAAGGATTTCCGCAAAGATACATCCAACAGACCAGACGTCAATGGATGTTCCATAATTGTCGCAGCAAAGAAGGAGCTCTGGTGCACGATACCAACGAGTGACTACATATTCAGTCATAAACTGCCCATTGTCTCTGCTAGTCCTAGCCAGTCCAAAGTCGCAAATCTTTAACTCACAGTTAGCGTTCACAAGGAGATTCCCAGGTTTCAAGTCTCGGTGGAGAATATTAGCTGAATGGAGATACTTCAAGCCACGAAGGAGCTATGCAATGACAGGAAAAGTTGTTAGCTAGAGTGCATTAGAACGATGAAATAAATATCAAGAAAGGTGCATTAATAATATCAAGCTTGCTTGATATAAGCTTTAGACTACTGATACACTGATGATTAGTGCTAGCAAGAGAATAGCATGATCGCAATGTCTCTAGTGACCATAATACTTTCTTCCCGTCATTCATTTGGCACAAACAGAGAAGTTGTGCAGACAAGGATGATCTTTATTTATATATCTCAAAGATTAGAATTTTAAAACCAATTTTTACTACCTTTAATACATACATAATTTACCTTCTCCCTTTTGCGGAAACTGGTGTTGTTTCATTCTATAGCCATGAATGCATGATGCACAGTGTGAATATTCAAAAGATACACATCCAAGACAAGATCAAGCTTTAAAGCAGGGTTTATTTAGCAGAAAGTATCTCCATAGATGTCATATTTCAAACATCATTTGTCTTCCTAAATTTTCTTTTACCTTGTACTGAAAAATTATAATTCAGTTTGAGTACTTTCCAGCTTACAATCCAAGTTTTATGAAATTCTTCCGCAACTTCTCAAAATTCCACCGGACAAGTGCAAAAGCAGAATAGTCTTCTCAAAAGTTAACATCGAAATGACTTCTTAGATTACCATATAATGCATAAACATGGATGTTTTATTAATGTTTAGCACTCTTGAATCTTGAGATTTCTTAAGTAAAAACGAAGATATGTACAACTAGAGACAGAATTTTCAAGTGTTGTTTTCAATAGAACATTATAGATCTTTCCAGCATACTTCATTAACAAAAGGATCCAAATGAGATTAAACTAATTTTGTTCTGAATAAATGTTTCAACGGTGACAACATTCAACTTTACGTACAGCTTGTACACTGTATAAATTGCAGAACCGGTAGGAACTACAAGTTTTCAAGCAGCAACCTTCATAAGTGCCACCTTAATATGTCCATTACAAGTCAAAAGGATCAAGCTTATTGCACTTTATGTTTCATGAAGTAACAGACACTAAAACAAGATAGACAAATAGGAGAATGATATAGCTAGTTAAGTTTTAACAACTTGATATCCGTAAAAATGTCAAAAAATGTAAACGTTTTGCTTAGGAAGGTCAATTTCTTTTTCGTTTTTTCCTCTCTTTCTCCCTTCATTTCCCCCTCTAGATATCACTGAATGCAACCAACAACTAAACATCAAAAAGATAAACATGCAATCAACTGCTCAAAAACTTACCATAAAAGGGAGAACTAGAAAAGTATATACTACTTAAGTTATTAATGTAGAGTAAATGCAATAATGACAACAAACAGAAATGAATTCACAAGCTAAGGCAATACCTGAAAAAGAAAATACTTGCAATGATCATTGGATAAAGGCTGCGACGACTTAATGATATGGTTAAGATCTGTATCCATCAACTCATAAACCAAATAAATATCCTTGAAACTACTTCTATGAATAGGCATCATTACATCCTTCAAAGCAATCACATTCTCATGCCTAATGTGGCGCAAAAGCTTCAATTCTCTTAGTGTTCTCAGCGCATCAATTCTATTCGAAAACACGTTATTGATCTTCTTGATAGCAACTCTCTCATTAGTCTCCCTATTTACTGAGGAACAAACCACACCATAAGCTCCTCTTCCAATAGGTTTAATTGGAACATATTTAGTATCAACTTCAAATACAGTTTGCCACATTGTGTAATAGTGTTTCCCTCGAGGCCTAATTCCATTTGGAGGCTCCACTTGAGTTGCCATTTCTCTGTTATTTTGCATAGTCAGAACAGCGTAAAAAAAAGATTCAATCTTTCAATATCTCACAACCATTACAATATATATATATAACTCCATCTAATCTATATACCACCACACAACAACTTAAATAAAGCAACATGTTAATGCATCAATAGTTACAGAAAGCAAAGAATAAGAACAGTAGTAAGCAAAAATAGAGGGAAAAGGGTAATAGAATATATACTTTGTTTTGTGGCAATTCGATCTTCTTCTGATCCGATGTTCTTTTTGCTGAGATTATTAAATTCAGATATTTGCACTTTTCTTTACCTTCAATCTTGCACCAATTTCAGAACAACTTTATTCAACTTTAGCTGTGTAAAAGCATCCGCATCAGCGTTCCCAAAGAAGTAAACCGAAAGTATCATAAATTCTGAGAATTACAGAAGGATCATGCTCAACCCAAGAAAAGAGTTGCTTCCAATTTTCTCAGGAGCCAAACATGCCCTTCACGCAATCAAAATTTACCAAGATTTTAGGAAACCCATATAGATAGTTAACAGCTGTGATTAATAGTTTGGTAAGCGTGAACTCAAAGCGATTAATATTAAAAAAAGAAAGAAGCAGAGGAGGAGGACAATAAGGGGAATTTGAGGGAGGAGAGAAGGACGATTATCTCAAGAACACGACAGCTACCGTATCTGTACAAAACTAGTTCACATTCATGCACAATATAACACTACAATAAAGAACTCAAATTTAATATCGCTAAATTAATATTACTGGCTTCTAACTAACTTATGAATATTGTGTTGATATTTCGGTTTCACTATCACTAAAATTAGATAAATTAATTATAATATCTTAAACATTGTAGTTGGTCAAATATAATTATACTAAACCAGGTGGATGGTACATTATTTAACTTGGGTCAAATGAGTGAGATATTAAAGCCGTTAAGCAACTTTTAACCTAAGTGGAGTCTAATGTCTATCCTTTTGGTTGTTGTAATAATCAAAGTGAAGGAAATATGGTTTATGGGAAGACGCCAAATTAAGTTGGAAAAAGGGTTGCTTTGTGGAAAATCAAAAGTGGTGGATCAATGTTTGAACAAAAAGTGGAGAAACATTCCACAATGGGAGTGTGTGTGTGCTTACGATGACGGTGCCTTAAGCTGAAGGGCATTCTGCGTCGAAATGACCCTACTATCCCCCCTAAGCGGCCGCTGCTTTCTACTTTCTACTTGTATTATTGTAGACGTTAATATGGCCTCCAACTCATTTCCTTTTTCAATTTGTGTGTAGTCATTTGATTTAGCACGAAATTTTAAAAAAAAAAACTTTTTAAATTTGTAGTGTAAAATAAAGTATATATATTTTATAAATCATTGCATAAAGGTAAATTATTTTCAAATAGGGAAATAGATCATTCTTTTTTGCACGGACTAGAAAAGACATATGTTCACATAAATTAAAATAGAGAGAGTATATTTTTAGCTACTTTTAAAAATAATAATCAATAAAATATTTTTTTATATACAAATATATTGTATACGTATAATATAGATACTCCATCCGTTTACTTTTGCTTGTCCATTATACTAAAAATATATTTTTACTATTGTTTAACCAAAAATATATCTTTCGGTCAAAATCTAATTTTAGAAGAACACGGGTTACTGATAACCAATTTTATCTTCACTTTCTCACCGATATAAAAGGAAAATAATAAGAATAACTAAGGAAATAACTGATTGCAAAGTCAATGCAGAGAATTTCAAGAAAGCAGAAAAGTAAAGTGTATATTTCAATATTGCCTCATATGTCCTTACAAGTGATCCTCTTATATAGAGGTTTACAAATATAACATTTCCTTCTATTTATAGCTAAATCATTATGAGCTTTAATAGTATTAATGATTCGTTATAATTGGTAATTGTAACTGTTCACGAGGATTCTATAACGATTCTAATTCCCCCTCCTCATTAATTGAAGGTTCAGGAACCTTCTTTTTTTTACTGTCTTGATTCATTCTGCTCGCGTATCTGCATCGACTAATTTATGCTTTGCCCGTACCTTTTGTAACTCTTTCATCTGTTATATTACAATGTTTCAGCTGTCTTCTTTTTATTGTTCCACGTATCGTGTCTTATCCGCCAAATGTAATTTTACGTGTATTTGTTATTTCTACCCATACAGATAGTCCCCCCACTTGCCGAATATTCTGCAAAAGTGGTATATATTTATAGCGCGAATTTCTTGTTGCCGTTTCCCAAGCATCATTGCGTTTTATTTAGAACTCGACGTATCGTATGTTATTTCCATTTAATGCATGTTCCACATGGCCTTCGATGATTAGGTCTGTGATTTCTCAGCATTTTTTAGGGCTTTCTTGCGGCTGCATCAGTCACGAAGTGACTAATTCATTATGACATTCCATCGTGACTTACTTTATATGATGGTTGCTTCTTCTTATAAGTACCTCATATACCTTTAGTTTCACGAAACCTTCATCCTACATTGTTCTTCTTCTTCACTCGTTCTTATTCTTCAGCACATATTACTTTGTTAGTTCCTTAAACAACAATGTCTTCATCAAATCCTGATCCTCGCAAAGTAGTAATTGTCGATGAACTTCCCCTTTCAACTACCCATGTTAAGAGTATAAGAAATTGTGTAGCCTCGATTCTATTTCTAATCATGGTTCCCCCTCTCAAAGTAGTGCTGCCAATCCATCTTCTTCTACTACAACCCCAAGATCTTCTTCTAAAGATAAAGATTCAACTGAAGCCCTTCGTGAACCCACTGTTGATGAAATTATTCCTCAAGAGCTATCCTTTGTGACTAATGATAAATCCATGAAGAGTCATATCTCTTCCATGGTTGTTTCCCTTGATCGTGTTGATCGTTACATAACTCTTATTACCACAGGTCTTCTCGCTCTGGTTCGAAGAGAATGTAATTAGAAACCCGACTTCCCAATTTTAGTCCCTGGTTCTAACCAAAGAATAACTTCATACCAATTCGGCTATTCCTTCATTTATACATATCCTTTTACCCTAAATTTTAAACCTCTTATTAATCCGGTAATCATTTAGTTCTATCGTTACTTTAATATATTTTTAGGACATATTGGACTTATTATTTGGAGAGTGGTTGCATGCCTCCGGTATTTATCAAACTAGGCTTCATAGCCTTTTACTTTTCGTCACCTATTCTATTTTTACTCTCCCAAACTATTTCATGAAGGAGTTTTTTCCCTTGTGGCCAAAAGTATGAGAGTATTAGTTAGCCCTGAGGATGATAGAGATCGAGGCTGGTATGCTCGCTTCGTTGCTACTGCCACTAGTGCTCTGGTGGGTGATGAAAACAAGCCTTTTCCAAAAACGTAGAATTTTGCACGTAAGTTTTGTATCTTACCTTTTTCTTTTCTCTAAATTGATTCTCGTATATTCTTACCCTTATTTTTTCTGCAGCTATGGAAGTTTTTCAGGAAATCTCCAACTTCTATGCTTGTGTAGGAAGTTGCTATTTGTCTCCCTATGAAGAGAAGATCTTGGAAGTATCTCTCTCGAAGATATGAAAAGTTAAAACACACGGTACTTTTTCCCGCTTAGTCTTTTTCTCTTTCTCTTTTTCTAACTTAAGAGTTTCTTACCGTGACTCTTTTTTTTTGTTAGGATTTTCCATTTGTGGTGTTAGTGTCGCTTTTGTTTCATCTACAAGTCACACGGTAAGTCTTGATCTAGAAATGATTATGAGCTCTTCATAAAAAAGAAAGGCAAATGGAGCCTGTGGCTTTGAAGGTGAAGAGGAACAAGACGAGGTTTCCTTAGTGCGCAATCCTCGGGCTAGGAGGCGTGTTCTTTTAGATGATAAATCCACCACTCCTCCAAGTTCAGGTCCTTTGAATGAGCTTGAAAAAGTTGCTTTAGTGAGTTATGATGAAGAGATGAATGCCCCCCATCGTGATTCTACTGATCAACTATTTTCTCGTGTTTTGATAGTGAAGATATTGGTCTCGTTTCTGAAGAATTACCCCTTGCTTCCCTTCCAGTGTCAGCCCCCATTCGTTCTTAATCTACCGTTCTTATTGCTATTGGTACTGTTCCTGTCGTGGCTACTTTCATTATCTCAATTCTCCCTGTTGCTACTACTTTTCATGTTGAAGTTGGTACTTCTAGTAGTCATAGGGTGATGAAAAAGGTTACCGTTAAAGTCCCTAAAGATGGTAATCTATTGAAAAAATCTGGTCAAGCCGACGTGTAGTTATAACCTTTACTTGGCCTAGTTGAGAAGTCAAAGTTGGAAAGCCACAATTCCTTGAAATGGATGAATGATATTGTTTATTCATCTTTGAAGGTTCAAGTCATAGCCCTTTCCTTTCTTTTCCTCATGGTTATTTACTTTTGTGTGACAAGTACTTCTTTCTTTTATAGATCAACGTGATAGGCACAAAGCTTATGAAGAGAATTGTTCACAGTGAGAAGCTAGTAAACGATTATCGTACTAAATTAGATAACTGGAAGGAATAATATGAGGGTCTTCAATTGGATAAAAAGGTTTTAGCTGAAGATAAGTGTGCTTTGGAACATGTTACAAGCAAGGATGATGGCGACAAAATTGGCAGTTGAAAAAGCCTCTTTAAGTCAAGTTGGCAAAGACAAAGACATCCTTGAGTATTCATTTGTAGAGCAACTTGCTAAAGCTACCGAGGAGATAAAGGGTTTGAAAGAACTCCTTAATAAAAAAGAGACTTATGCCGAGGAGCTAGTTCAAACACTCACTCAGGTTCAAGAAGACCTCTATGTCTCTTCTGATAAATCCAGTTCTTGGAGAGTTCCCTCGCAACTTTGAAGGTTTCTTATGATTCTTCTTTGATTGAGAAAGAAGAGTTGAAGGATGAAATTTACCAGTGGGAGAAATATTATGAAGCCCTCGAAGATAAATCGACACTTGACGCAAGTTGGGCCTTTTTGAATACTCGCCTCGAGATTTTGATGGAGGCTAGCCAGGATGGCTTTGACTTGAATGCTGAGATCACCAAGGCTAAGGAAAAAATTGAAAAAAATCAGCAAAGTCAGAACTTTTCCTCACTTGAGGGTAGAGTTCCTAAAGGAGATGAGCTTACTCCTAGTGAAGTTGGTATTCAAGCTTCTTCTACTTGAATTGAATCTTCTCCCGATGTTGATGATGCCATATACGATTCTACCTATCCCGCTGCTAATAATGCCATATTGGACTCTGCCCCTTAGTGTTCTTTCAGAACTTAGTTCATTTTTTGAATTTCTGATGGGGATTATTTTTTTGTACTTTTTTGGAATGGTAAGTTAGTTTTCACCCCTAGTTCGTTTTGGGGTTTGTTTATCAAACAAATATTTTAATGTTAACTAAGTATATACTTAGTTTTAACCAAGTTTAATATATTATCTTTCGTTTAAGTTGAGTTTTTATTTAAACTCTTTGATTTGCAAAAAATGCTTTAATATTTTGTGATTTTTTCATACGCAAGAATTTTATAAAAGAGGACCCTTTTATAAACGACACTAATAAAGAAGACATCTCAATTTCATATTGATGTAAGTATATAAGAGAAGTAGGAAAATACATATTTTGAATAAACTTCATGAATAATTTGAAGAAGTTTCACACTTTGAACTTTCATATTACATATAACTTTACAAGTATTCAACTAACTTTTTGTACGACATCTATATTTTTCTTATAACAGATTTCAAAAAATTCAAGGGTATATCTTGAAACCCATGACTAATCATTGACCTTAACCTAATTACTCGCAAGATCTTGTAATTTATGTGCGTGAGTTTACACTTTATCAAATCTTCTTACAAAGACTTTTGAATCAGGCTTGTTTTTTGGGCTCTCGATTGGCTCTTGACTTTTGATTTTTGGGTTGATCCAGGATTGAATTTTGATTTTTAGTCATCTGTGCCTTCATATTTGTGGTCCCCCAAGTATTAGAGATTTAAAGTATAAAATTTCGAGCATTTGATTATTTCTTCTATTTGGTCCATCTCATGAAAAGGAAAATACAGACGGGAATCGAAGGTATATTAAGATGATGACTGCTTAACCCTTTTTATTTCCATCAGAAAGGTTGTAACCCGGGCTTGGGAATAATTTTGTATCCCCCGTGTCTTTCAGGTAATATCATCATCTGGTTTGGGCTAGCTTTTTTCCTATCATCTACAATTGTTAGTGTAATTTAACACAACAAAATAAAATCATACTTGAATGATACCTAACTGGGGGTTCTTTGTTTGTTTAGAAGAATACTTCTTTAAATGAACAACATTCCAATTTGATGGGGGTACTTTGTCCTCCATTGTTTCTAACTTATATGCACCTTTCTTAGCAATGCCTCGAATCCTATAGGGTCCTTCCCAATTTGGACTCAACTCTCCTGCATTAGCCAATTTTGTCGATTGAAAACCTTCTTGAAGTATCTAATATGAGCTTTCCGATTGTAGTATCACTCAATAATTTAGTTCTATGCAGCCATCCTTATTAGAGTTGCTTCTCTCCTTTCTTCAATCAAATCTAATTTATTCACATCTCTTCCTCAGTTGATTATTCAATGCTTGGGTATATCTTGTACTTGGTTCACCCATTTCAACTAGGACTAAGGCTTCAGCACCATACACAAGTGTGAATGTAGTCTTTCCCGTATGAGTTTTTGTTATCATTCGATAAGCCCATAAGACTCCTGGTAATACTTCTGGCCACTTACCTTTTGCCTCCTATAATCTTTTCTTCAAATTATTATAATAACTTTGTTTGTCGATTCGGCCTGTCCATTTTCCACAATATGGTAAAGGTATTGAAGTTATCCTTTTAATTTGTCAACTTTGAAAGAATTCTATGATTTTTACACCTATGAAATTACGGGCCATTATCACATATGATTTCTTTTATAACTCCAACCGGTATATGATGTTTCGATAAATAAAGGCCCTGACTTCTTTTTTCTACACCTGTTTGAAGGCACCTGCTTCTATCCACTTGGTAAAATAATATGTTAATACTAATAAAAATCGACCATACATATGGCTTGTGGCAGTGGACCCATGATATCCATCACCCATTTCATAAAGCCATGGTGAATATTCGGATGTAATAACTCTGCTGGGCGGTGCATGTTGTTGTCATATCATTGACATTTATCACACTTGGCCACAAAACGTTTCGCATCTACTTTCATTTTTGGCCAATAATATCCTGCTCTAATTAGAGTTTTTACCAAGATTCTTCCTCCTGCATGATATCTACAATGTCTCTCATGTACTTTTCTTATCATATATTCTATTTGAGAAGGTCCGAGACATCTTGCTAAAAGCCCTCCAAACATTTTTTGATACAGGTTGCCACGAACCAAACAATAACGAGCAGTTTTTCATCGAAGTGATTGAGCATTTTTCTTATCTTCAGGTAAAATCTCGGACAACAAGAAATTAACGAACTCGCTTTTCCAATACCAAGTTAAATTATTGAAATTTACCTCGTTTTTATCCTGATCTAGTGTCGAATAAAATAAATGTATTACGGTAGCTTTTTCTTCATTTGTTACGTCTGTAACAGATTCGAGATTAGCCAATGCACCAGCTTCTACATTTTCCTGCCTGGGTATTTACACAATTTTCCACGATTGGAATTGTCTGATCGATTTTTGTGCCATTTTAAAATATTATTGTATCCACGTCTCTCTACCTATATAAGTCCCCTGCATTTGATTGACTACAAGCTGCAAGTCACTTTTGATCTACTCTATTCCAAGTTCTCGCGCCAATTCCAGGCCTGCAATTATAACTTCATGTTCTGCTTTATTATTAGTAATGAGATGGCACTTTATTGCATGCCTTATGGTTTCTCTTGAAGGTGGGAGTATAACAATGCCTAAACCCTCTCATTTACCATTCGAGGAGCCATCAATAAATATGGTCCAATTACCGAGATTAGATCCAATGAATGCTTATAGTTCCTTTTCTTCTCCAGGAACTATCAATGGGCTTAAATCCGCCAAAAATCTGTCAAAACCTATGATTTTATCGTAGTTCTAGGTTAGTACATGGTTTAATATTCACTAAGTTCTATAGCCCATTTGGCTAACCTACCTGATAGTTTTTTCTTATGTAATATTTCCTTAAGGGGTAAGCGGTCGCTATAGAGATAGGGTGACGTTGAAAATAAGAACTCAACTTTTTGGATGCCATAATTAGTGCTAAAGCAAGTTTTTCCAAATGAGGATATCAAGTTTCATCATCGAAAAAAGATTTACTAATACAATAGATTGGAGATTATTTACCTTTGTCTTCACATACTAGTACTACACTTACCGCCACTTCTGATATAGAGTGATAGATGAGTAGCCTTTCCCCATCCTTTGGTTTAGCTAGTAACGGTAGGTTTGACAAGTATGCTTTTAGATTTTTGAGTTCTTATTGACATTCATCAGTCCACTCAAATTGGTTTTGCTTTTTCAATGCTAAAAAGAACTTAAAACTTTTCTTCCAAGATTTGAAAATAAATCTTCCGAAATCAGCTATCCTACCTGTCAGCCTTTGCACCTCTTTTTTGCTTGTGAGTATGTCTGGTATTTCTTCAATGGCTTTGATCTGTGAAGGGTTTACTTCTATACCTTAGTTAGAAATAAGGAAACCTAAAACTTACCTCATGACACGCCAAAGGCACATCTTTTTTGGATTTAACTTCATATTGAATTTGCGCAAAATTTGAAAAGTATCTCACACATGTTGGAAATGTCCCCCCGTCTGTACTGACTTGACTAGCATGTTATCGATATAGACTTCCATAGTTTTCTTAGGTATTCTTGAAATATTTTTTTTACCAACCTTTGGTACGTGGCTCTAACATTCTTTAGTCCGAAGGCGTGACTTTATAATAGTAAGTCCTCATGTCTTTGATAAAGAAAGTTTTTTCCTCATCTAAAGGATCTATCTTTATCTGATTATTGTCACGACCCCAAATCCGGTCGTGATGGCGCCCAGCACATTGCTGAGCCAGCCTGACCAATCAATATCAACCACGGAGCTAGAAGCTCTCTTTAACCCATTTAAACATTTCAAAATATGAAACAATAGTAATACTTATACCAACAACGGGGAAACCAAGTCCCAAAATATACTAACTCCCATAGACCGAAGGGTCAAGAGTCATGAGCCTCTACTGAACATGAGTGTATAAAGGTTTACAAGATACCAAGTGCGGAAAGAAAAGTCAATACAAAATCCGAAGACAGTAGGAAGGAATATCGGGTCCTGCGGACTCTGCAGCTACCTCGTATATCCCACGAAAGTCGCCTCGAACAGCTACCAGATTACTGCTGAGAGGTACCTGGATCTGCACACAAGGTGCAGGGAGTAAAATGAGTACTGCCAGACTCGGTGGTAATAAACAAGGGTAAGACAGCGCAGATAAGAAATCCGCAATAAAGCACTATGTAAAACTATAATCGGCTACCCTGTCATAGAATCAATATTCATTGTACCTGTACCAACAAATACCAATAAATAGCATAACAGCTAGCGGATGTAGCTAAATGCAATGCAATGCATGATATGACCGCTACGGCGCGTAGCCCGACTCCAATTTTGGGTACCCGTGCTCACCGTGGGGGTTCAGACTCCGGAGGGGCTCCTACAGCCCAAGCACATCTCATAGAGATATTCCTGCGACGTGCAGTCCGATCCAATATATATCTCGCTGCGGCGTGCAGCCCGATCCACTACTAGTCAGCTAATATGCAGATATAACCTCGCAGGCTCAAAAGTAGTTTTTGAAAACTCTTTTATCATTTTTCAGTTGGAAAACAGTAATATCAAGTTCCAGAGATTGGAATTAGCATGATAACAAAAATAGCTGCGGACTAGTAGTAAACTAGCATGTCTATATGATAAGACAATGATAACGATCCTCGCGGGATCCAATAACTGGCTCACGGCCCACAAGTATACTCAACCGTCCAAG
Source organism: Nicotiana noctiflora (assembly GCA_032618575.1). Lineage (NCBI taxonomy): Eukaryota > Viridiplantae > Streptophyta > Magnoliopsida > Solanales > Solanaceae > Nicotiana > Nicotiana noctiflora. Next base: position 181,989 of record JASVEL010003346.1, read on the forward strand.
AAGGAGGTTCAACGGCTCGAGAATAGCCAATAATACAGTATCAACAGGTCGGACTAATATATAGTCTCCAGTTCATGATCGACCCCGCACTCTCAAGAGAGTGCGTGTCTCGCCGCTATACAGCGTCACAAAGTGGTATACCGGGGTTTCGAACCCGCTGGTCATCACCCACATCTATTACTCACCTCAATACGGCGTGACGACTACTCCGCAATGCCCTTGCCACGAGAATCAAGCTCCGCACGCGTAGAATCTGATCAAATACGGTAGAAACACAACAAATTAGGCCAATGGGACGACACCCAATCAAAACAACTCAATTTACATCAAAATTCCCAAAGTTGTCAAAACCCGACTTTCGGTACGCTTGTCGAAAAATTACAAAAGTCACATATTCGGAACCCTCATCTCGATACGAGTCTAAGCATATCAATTTTACCAAATTCGGACTCCATTTGGCCATTCAAAACCTTGATTTTCTAAAGTTCAAGCCTAGGGCTAAATCCTCCATAAATTACCCCAAATTCCTCCATTTTCATGATATAATTGCATAATATTACCAATACTAATCATAGTTTAAGTCCATAGTTGATTACCTGATGATTTCCTTTGAATTTCTCTTCAAAATCGCCCAAATCGCCTCTAAAGCCGAGACCCAAATGTGTGAAATGTTCTGAAATTTTTCTAACTTCTGATACACTTAACTCACAGCGATTTTCGCTTCTGCGGATAAAATTCCGCCCCTGCGGAACCGCTTCTGCGACCTTTTGGTCGCTTCTGCGAACCCAGGCCTATTTGGCCAATCCCGCTGCTGCGATCCATGGACCGCCCCTGCGCGTCCGCTTCTGCGGAATTTCTCTCGCTCCTGCGGGTTTTCCCGCTTCTACGACTAGGCGTCCGCCTCTGCGGACTCGCCTAAGCGGCTACCCTTCCGCTTCTGCGGTCCTTCACCTCATGGCCCTGGGCCGCTTCTGCGGCTCGCCTTCCGCTCCAGCGATGCCGCCCCTGCGGGCCCAGCTCCGCTTCCGCGATCAACAACGCTTCTGCGCTCCAGTATCCGCTTCTGCGGACTCGCTCCTGCGCCCCCATTTCCGCAGGAGCGAAAACAACAGAACCAGAACCCCAAACCTGCAATTTTCCACATTTTCTCCCGTTTAACCATCCGAAAACACCCCGAGGCCCCCGGGACCTCACCTAAACACACCAACGCATCTTAATACCTTATTCGAACTTGCTCCGATCCTCAAAACACGTCTAATAACACCAAAACCCATAATTCACATCAAATTCAAGCCTAAATTCCTTAAAACATTCCGAACTACACATTCAATCAAAAACCCGACCAAACGACGTCCGAATGACCTGAAATTTTGCAGGCACATCCAAAATCACCTAACGGAGCAACTGCAACTGTCGGAATTCCATTCCGACTCTCGGATCAAAATCTCACCTACCGTTCGGATTTCGCCAAAATTCAACCTTAGCCAATTCAAGCCTATTTCTATACCGGGCCTCCAAATTCAATTCTGATCACTCCCCTAAGTCACAAATCACCTTCCGGAACTAACCGAATCATCAAAATCCGATTCCGAGCCCTCTAACCCAATAGTCAACTCCGGGTTGACTTTTCTTATTCAAGTTTCCTTCACAAAGGCTATATGCCTCATTTCCAATCCCAATCACTCCTAACTCACCCGATAGACTCTAACACTGATATAAAATCATAAAACATGTATTTACAACATAACGGGGTGGTAATTCCCGTGACGACGGGCCGGGTCGTCACATTCTCCCCCTCTTAAGCAAACGCTCGTCCTCGAGCGGGTCAAGAAACATACCTGAAGTCTCAAACAAGTGAGGATATCTGCTCCGCATCTCCCGCTCGGTCTCCCAAGTGGCCTCCTCTACGGGTCGACCTCTCCACTGAACCTTAACTGATGCAATCTCCTTAGACCTCAATTTTCTCACCTGACGTCCCAAAATGGCAATAGGCTCCACATAATAGGATAGATCACCATCAAGCTGAATGGTGCTGAAATCTAATACATGAGACGGATCTCCAATGTACTTCCGGAGCATAGACACATGGAATACCGGATGAACGCTGGATAAGCTGGGCGGCAAGGCCAACTCATATGCCACCTCTCCAACTCTCCTAAGTATCTCAAAAGGACCAATGTACCCGGGACTCAACTTTCCTTTCTTCCCAAACCTCATGACACCCTTCATAGGTGAAATCTTCAACAATACTCTGTCACCAACCATGAAAGACAACTCTCGAACTCTACGGTCCGCATAACTCTTCTGACGAGACTGTGCTGTACGAAGTCTCTCCTGGATCAACTTTGCTCTATCTAGAGCATCCTGGACTAACTCAGTCCCTATCAATCTAACCTCACCAGGCTCAAACCATCCCACGGGGGATCTACACCGCCTGCCATACAATGCCTCATACGGGGCCATCTGAATACTCGACTGATAACTGTTGTTGTAGGCAAACTCAGCAAGTGGTAGGGACTCATCCCACGAACCACCAAAATCAATCACACAAGCTCGCAACATATCCTCCAAGATCTGAATAGTGCGCTCAGACTGTCCGTCTGTCTGGGGGTGAAATGCTGTACTCAACTCAACCCGCGTACCCATCTCTCGCTGAAATGCTCTCCAAAACCGAGAAGTGAACTGAGTACCCCTGTCGGATATGATAGACACTGGGAACTCCATGCAACCGAACAATCTCTCGAATAAAGATCGCTGCCAACCGCTCCGATGAGTAGGTAGTACTAACTGGAATGAAGTGAGCTGACTTGGTCGGTCTATCCACAATCACCCATACAGAATCAAACTTCCTCGCCGACCGAGGGAGTCCAGTAACAAAGTCCATAGTGATCCTCTCCCATTTCCACTCAGGAATATCAATGCGCTGAAATACACCACCGGGCCTCCTGATGCTCGTACTTAACCTGCTGACAGTTGAGGCACCGTGCTACATATCTGACAATGTTCATTTTCATCTTTCTCCACCAATAGTGTTGTTTCAAATCTTGATACATCTTAGCGGCTCCTGGATGGATAGAATACCGCGAGCTATGGGCCTCCTCCAGAATCAACTCACGAAGGCCATCAACATTGGGCACACATATCCGGCCTTGCATCCTCAATATGCCGTCACTATCAATGGTGACATCTCTAGTATCATCATGCTGAACTCCGTCCCTCAGGACAGCCAAATGTGGATCATCATACTGGCGCTCACGAATACGATCATATAGAGATGACCGAGATACAACACAAGCCAATACCCTGCTGGGCTCTGAAATATCTAACCTCACTAGCCGATTGGCTAGCACCTGAACATCATAAGCAAATGGCCTCTCCTCTACTGGAATATATGCCAAGCTCCCCATACTGACCGCCTTCCGGCTCAAAGCATCGGCCACCACATTGGCCTTCCCGGATGATATAATATAGTAATGTCATAATCCTTCAGCAACTCTAGCCATCTCCGCTGTCTCAAATTAAGGTCTTTCTGTTTGAACAAGTGCTGGAGACTACGATGGTCGGTATACACCTCACAAGACACACCGTACAAATAGTGCCTCCAAATCTTCAAAGCATGAACAATGGCGGCTAGCTCCAAGTCATGAACAGGATAGTTCTTCTCATGTGGCTTCAACTGCCGAGAAGCATAAGCAATTACCTTACCTTCCTGCATCAACACACAACCTATCCCCACTCTCGAGGCATCACAATAAACGGTATATGAACCTGAAGCTGATGGCAATACTAACACTGGAGTTGTGGTCAAAGCTGTCTTGAGCTTCTGAAAGCTCTCCTCGCACTCATCCGACCACACGAATGGTGCACCCTTCTGGGTCAATTTAGTCAATGAAGAAGCAATGGATGAAAATCCCTGAACGAACCGGTGATAATATCCCGCCAAACCAAGAAAACTCCTGATCTCTGTAGCTGAGGTCGGTCTAGGCCAACTCTGCACCGCCTCTATCTTTTTCTGATCAACCTGAATACCATCACGAGACACCACATGTCCCCGAAATGCCACGGACTCGAGCCAAAACTCACACTTGGAGAATTTAGCATATAGCTTCTCCTCCCTCAATCTCTGCAACACAATACTCAAATGCTGAGCATGCTCCTCCTGACTACGGGAGTAGACTAGAATGTCATTAATGAACACAATCACAAATGAATCCAAATAAGGCATGAACACACTGTTCATCAGATGCATAAATGCTGCTGGGGCGTTGGTCAGCCCAAAAGACATCAAAAGAAACTCATAGTGACCATATTGGGTCCTGAATGCAGTCTTCATAATATCCGAGTCCCTGATCTTCAGCTGATGATAGCTCGAACGAAGATCAATCTTAGAAAACACCCTCGCACCCTGTAGCTGATCAAACAAATCATCTATGCGCGGTAGAGGGTACTTGTTCTTCACTGTCACTTTGTTCAATTGCCTATAATCAATACACATTCGCATGGAACCATCTTTCTTTTTAACAAATAATACCGGCCCACCCCACGGAGACACACTAGGACGGATGAAACCCTTATCTAGAAGTTCTTGAAGCTGCTCTTTCAGTTCTTTCAACTCGGCTGGTGCCATTCGATAAGGAGGAATGGATATGGGCTGAGTGCCCGGCACCAAGTCAATGCCAAAATCAATATCCCTGTTCGGCGACATGCCCGGCAGGTCTGAGGGGAATACATCTGGGAAGTCCCTCACAACAGGTACAAAATCAATGCTAAGAGACTCAGCTCCCACATCTCTCACAAAAGCTAAGTATGATAAACACCCTTTTTCAACCATCTTCTGAGCTTTTAGGAACAAAATAACACGGCTAGGGACGAAATCGGTCGAACCCCGCCACTCAATCTGAGAAATACCAGGAATGGCCAACGTAACTGTCTTAGCATGACAGTCCAATGGTACGGAGACAACCAGTCCATACCCAATATAACATCAAAGTCCACCATCCCCAACAATAACAAATCGGCCTGGGTCTCCAGACCCCCAATAGATATAACACAGGATCTATAGACATGATCCACAACAATCGTATCACCCACGGGGGTGGATACATGAACAGGTAAATCAAGACTACCACGAGTCGCACCCAAATGATGTGCAAAATAAGAGGACACGTAAGAATATGTGGACCCCGGATCAAATAGAACAGAGGCATCTCTGCGACAGACAGAAATGATACTCGTAATCACTCGCATCGGAGGCAACTGCATCACGCCTGTCAGGAAGTGCGTAGAATCGCGCCTGGCCTCCACCAGATCTCTCCTCGCCCCTGGGGCGACCACGAGAAGACTGACCTCCACCTCTACTAGGCTGAGATGGTGTTGAAGAGGAGGGCTGATCCCTCTACTGAGTCCCGCCCCTACGTAGTCGAGGGCACTGTCTCCTCATGTGGCCAAACTCACCACACTCATAACATGCACCTGGTGCTGGAGAAGTAGGTGTTGCACTCTGGGCTGGGAGGGCACTAAGTGATGACTGACCCTGCTGAAACCCCTGTCGACCACGACCATAAGAACCTCTGCTCTGTTCAGGGAGGCCTGAATGAGAAGGTCTAGATGAGCGACCTCTGCTCTGCTGGGAATGCTCTCTGGACGGAGCACCACTGAAACTACCGGAACCACGAGGCCTCTTGGCCTCCCGCTCCTCTCTCTCTCGGCGACGATCCGCCTCAATGGAGCGTGCCATATCAGCAACCTGCTCAAACGATGATGACAGAACTCGCTCGCCGGTCATAAGAATACGGATAGAGTAGTTGAGGCCATCAATGAACCTCCTGATCCTCTCCCTATCGGTGGGGATCATCCATGTGGCATGCCTAGCCAACTGAGTGAATCTAAGCTCATACTGGGTCACAGACATGTCGCCCTGAATCAACCACTCGAACTGGCGACGTAGCTCCTCGCGACGAGATTGAGGTACATATTTCTCTAGAAAGAGAGTAGAGAACTGCTGCCATGTGAGAGGTGTTGCTCTTGCAAGCCTACGCCTCTCAAACTCCTCCCACCAATCAAATGCGGGACCGGTGAACTGAAATGTAGTAAATGAAACTCCGCTGGACTCAAGAATACCAGCCGTACGCAGCATCTTCTGACACTTATCCAAGAAACCCCTGGGCATTCTCGCCCTCAACGCCACTGAAATGGGGTGGCTGAAGTCTACCAAATCTCTCGAGACGACGCTGCTCGTCATCGGGCATAACTTGAATCATATGCTCTGGAGCTGGAGCTGGTGCAGCTGGAGGAATAACCGGTGCAACCACCTGAGCGGGGACCGCCTCTGGCGTCTGAAGTCCCCGAACAACCGGGTCAGGTGTGCGAGCTGCAGGGGTCTGCTGTCGACCCCCTGACTGAGATGTCGCTACAGTAGCGGTAGCTGAAACTACCTGAGCCAAACCGGAACACACTGATAATATCTGAGCAAGAGTCTCCTGAAGACCGGGAATAGCAATAGATATAGTCTGGCCCTGAACTGGGGCTGCTGGGGCGTCAACCACTGGGGGCTGCTCTTGAACCGGTACAACGGGCGGGTCAGCTGGCACTGCCTCAGCCGCCCTACCTCTACCTCTAGCACGACCGCGCCCACGGCCTCTAACAGGTGGCAATGGAGGTCGTCCACCTCGTCCCGATGCTCGCGTTCTCGCCATCTGCGAGAGAATAGAATATAGAAGTTCAGTTCTCAGGGACAACAAGATCGCACGACAGAGTTCAAGAAAAGTGAAGTTTTCCTAAAGGTTCGCAGCCTCCCGAGGATAAGTACGGGCGTCCCCGTACCGATCCACAAGACTCTACTAACCGGCTCAAGACTCATGAGGCCTAGTAAACCTAGGCTCTGATACCAACTTGTCACGACCCCAAATCCGGTCGTGATGGCGCCCAGCACATTGTTGAGCCAGCCTGACCAATCAATATCAACCACGGAGCTACAAGCTCTCTTTAACCCATTTAAACATTTCAAAATATGAAACAATAGTAATACTTATACCAACAGCGGGGAAACCAAGTCCCAAATATACTAACTCCCATAGACCGAAGGGTCAAGAGTCATGAGCCTCTACTGAACATGAGTGTATAAAGGTTTACAAGATACCAAGTGCGGAAAGAAAAGTCAATACAAAATCAAAAGACAGTAAGAAGGAATATCGGGTCCTGCGGACTCTGCAGCTACCTCGTATATCCCACAGATGTCGCCTCGCACAGCTACTGGATCACTGCTGAGAGGTACCTGGATCTGCACACAAGGTGCAGGGAGTAAAATGAGTACTGCCAGACTCAGTGGTAATAAACAAGGGTAAGACAACGGAGATAAGAAATCCGCAATAAAGCACTATGTAAAGCTGCAGTCAAATACCCTGTCATAGAATCAATCTTCACTGTACCTGTTCCAACAAATACCAATAAATAGCATAACAGCTAGCAAATGTAGCTAAATGCAATGCAATGCATGATATGACCGCTACGGCGCGTGGCCCGACTCCAATTTTGGGTACCCGTGCTCACTGTGGGGGTTCAGACTTCGGAGGGGCTCCTACGGCCCAAGCACATCTCATAGAGATTTCTGCGGCGTGCGGTCCGATCCAACATATATCTCGCTACGGCGTGCGGCCCGATCCACTACTAGTCGGCTAATATGCGGATACGGCCTCGCGAGGCTCAAAAGTAGTTTTTGAAAACTCTTTTATCATTTTTCGGTTGGAAAACCAGTAATATCAAGTTCCGGAGATTGGAATTAGCATAATAACAAAAATAGTTGCGGACTAGTAGTAAACTAGCATGTCTATATGATAAGACAATGATAACGATCCTCGCGGGATCCAATAAGTGGCTCACGACCCACAATATACTCAACCGTCCAAGAAGGAGGTTCAACGGCTCGAGAATAGCCAATAATACAGTATCAACAGGTCGGACTAATATATAGTCTCCAGTTCATGATCGACCCCGCACTCTCGAGAGTGTGCGTGTCTCGCCGCTATACAGCGTCACAAAGTGGTATACCGGGGTTTCGAACCCGCCGGTCATCACCCACATCTATTACTCACCTCAATACGGCGCGACGACTACTCCGCAATGCCCTTGCCACGAGAATCAAGCTCCGCACGCGTAGAATCCGATCAAATACAGTAGAAACACAACAAATTAGGCCAATGGGACGACACCCAATCAATACAACTCGATTTACATCAAAATTCCCAAAGTTGTCAAAACCCGACTTTCGGTACGCTTGTCGAAAAATTACAAAAGTCACATATTCGGAACCCTCATCTCGATACGAGTCTAAGCATATCAATTTTACCAAATTCGGACTCCATTTGGCCATTCAAAACCTTGATTTTCTAAAGTTCAAGCCTAGGGCTAAATCCTCCATAAATTACCCCAAATTCCTCCATTTTCATGATATAATTTCATAATATTACCAATACTAATCATAGTTTAAGTCCATAGTTGATTACCCGATGATTTCCCTTGAATTTCTCTTCAAAATCGCCCAAATCGCCTCTAAAGCCGAGACCCAAATGTGTGAAATGTTCTAAAATTTTTCTAACTTCAGATACACTTAACTTACAGCGATTTTTTGCTTCTGCGGAAGAATTTCCGCTCCTACGAGTCCGTATCCGCGACCAAAGGGTCGCTTCAGCGGTTCCTCAGGCCTATTTGGCCATTTCCGCTCCTGCGATACATGGACCGCTCCTGCGGGTCCGCTTCTGCGGATAACATTTCGCCCCTGCGGTCCTTTCCGCCTCTGCGATCAAGAGTCCGCTCCTGCAGACTCGCCTATGCGTTCAATAAATCCGCTTCTGCGGTTTTCCCCCATTTCCATCTTGACCGCTTCTGCGGGCTCATCTTCGCTCCTGCGACGCCGCTTCAGCGGAGACGATTCCGCTTCTGCGAAGACAAGCACTCCTGCGCCTCCTCGTCCGCTTCTGCGGACTCGCTCCTGCGCCCCCATTTCCGCAGGAGCGAAAACAACAGAACCAGAACCCCAAACCCGCAATTTTCCACATTTTCTCCCGTTTAACCATCCGAAAACACCCCGAGGCCCCCGGGACCGCACCCAAACACACCAACGCATCTTAATACCTTATTCGAACTTGCTCCGATCCTCAAAACACGTCTAATAACACCAAAACCCATAATTCACATAAAATTCAAGCCTAAATTCCTTAAAACATTCCGAACTACACATTCAATCAAAAACCCGACCAAACGACGTCCGAATGACCTGAAATTTTGCAGGTACATCCAAAATCACTTAATGGAACTACTGCAACTGTCAGAATTCCATTCCGACTCCCGGATCAAAATCTCACCTACCGTTCGGATTTCGCCAAAATTCAACCTTAGCCAATTCAAGCCTATTTCTACACCGGGCTTCCAAATTCAATTCCGATCGCTCCCCTAAGTCACAAATCACCTTCCGGAACTAACCGAATCATCAGAATCTGATTCCGAGCCCTCTAACCCAATAGTCAACTCCGAGTTGACTTTTCTTATTCAAGTTTCCTTCACAAAGGCTATATGCCTCATTTCCAATCCCAATCACTCCTAACTCACCCGATAGACTCTAACACCTGATATAAAATCATAAAACATGTATTTACAACATAACGGGGTGATAATTCCCATGACGACGGGCCGGGTCGTCATAATTATATCCTGAATAGGCATCTAAAAAACTCAACAACTCGTGTCCTGCAGTAGAATCAATTAATTGATCGACATGCGATAAAGAAAATGAGTCTTTAGGACAAGCTTAATTCAAGTCGGTATAATCTACACAAACTCATTATTTCCCTTTTTTTGGTACTACTATAGTATTAGCTAGCTAGTTAGGAAATTTTACCTTTTGTATGGACCCAATTTTTAAAAGTTTTTGTACCTCATCCCGAATCACCTAATTTTTTGAAGGATCCTTGCTTCATTTTCTTCTATTTGACAGGTGGATATGATAGATCTTCATGAAGTTTGTGGTTCATCACCTCTAGTGGTATACCTGTCATATCTTAATGCGAACAAGCAAAGCAGTCTATGTTATCTTTTAAGAATTTAATTAACTTACCTTTCATTTTTGTGCTCAGGTTCGTTCTGATGTAAAATTTTCTATCTGGACAATGTATAAACAACACCACTGCTTCAAGTTCTTCTATTGTTGTTTTTGATGTTTTCATTCTCTTCTGGATCTTGAATGATATCGAGCCTTGAATCTACGTCCATTTTCCCACCTTCAGTTGAGGTTTGTGCTGCTAAATCCTCAATTGAATTCTGTAATTGCTATTTTTTGTCTGCACCATCACTCATTATGCTTGAATCCACCACTGAATTGATACTTCTAGAAGACTGCTGATCACCACGGATTTGTCTAATCCCCCATTGTGAGGGGAACTCAATGATTTGATATAAAATAGATAGAACAACATCCATATCATGAATCCAAGGTATGCCAAGTATCATATTATATGCCATGTTTGTATCTATTAGTTGAAAATTTTCATCTTTTACAGCTCTTTCTGCAAATGCGATAAGCACTATTTTCCCTTTTGTAACAATGCTTGAATTGTCGAATCCGAATAAGGTACATGATTTGGACACCATTTTGTCATCAACTTGCATCTCGTTTACCACCCTTATACGGAGCTACCTGAATCAAATAAAACTCATTTCATATTAGTATTATGTAGGGAATTCTCATAAGATTTCCTTGAGTCTCCTTATGGCGTCTGAGATTTTTTCATTTAAGTTACTTGCAAACGCCATGGTCGCCCAATTATCAGGTACACGCAGTAACATCATTCTTTCACGCTGAAATCTATCCACAAATTTCCTGAGTAGCTCCATATCTCCTTGTTTTATTTTGAATATGCTTTCCATTCTCTTCTCAACTTTTTTAGCTCTCGAATGTACTTTTATAAATGAATCTGCAGGCTCAGCAAACGAATCAATAAATTTTCTGCTAAAATAGACTACCATGTTATGTCACGACCCGGATTTCCCACCATCGGGGTCATGATGGCGCCTACTAAATGGAAGCTAGGCAAGCCAAATATTAATTTCATCTCCATTAATTACTAATTCTTATTATTAAAAATATATAAATTACAGCGGAATAATCAAAATTAGCGGAAGACTTAGTCAAATATGATAAAGAAAAGCCAAATCTGATACACTACCCAAGATTGGTGTCACAATACTCACGAACTTCTAAGAATAATACACATAATTGTCCGAAAGAAAATACAAGCCTGTTTATCTCGATTACATGAGATAACAGAATGAAAAGCATAGATAGAAGAGACAACGGGTCCTGCGGACGCCTGCAAGGCTACCTCGTAGTCTCAGTAGTCGAAAAATCCACAAGTCTCTACTGTCGCTGCTGCTGTCCGTAACCTGTATCTGCGCAAAAAAGAGCGCAGAGTGTAGTATCAGCACAACCGACCCCATGTGCTGGTAAGTGCCTGGCCTATCCCAGCGAACTAGTGACAAGGCTAAGGCCAGTCACCCACCTAAACCTGTACAGTTGCAATATAGGCATATATATATAATACATTATAAGGAAATACTATGCTCTGAAATAACGGTCAATAACTCACGATATCCAGAATAATCTAATCAACAGAATAAATCTTACTTTCATGTCTCAATTCCTCTCTCATTTCATATCTCGTGGTAGGCGTACCACCCGCTGCCAACTATCACAGTAATTATATCTTGTGGTAGGCGTACCACCCGCTCCCAATATATCGGTAATTATATCTTGTGGTAGGCGTACCACCCGCTCCCAAATATATCAATAATTATATCTTGTGGTAGGCGTACCACCCGCTCCCAAATATATCAATAATTATATCTTGTGGTAGGCGTACCACCCGCTCCCAAATATATCAATAGGCTACCGGCAACTATGGCCAATGCCAAGATTTAAGTCATTTTGTGGTCGGCGTACCACACGATCCCAATTCATAAATATATATATATATATATATATATATATATTACCTCATAAATATATATATATATATATATTACCGGCATTTAGCCAATAATCTCTATATCGATGATATTTATAATTACCGGTTTTAAACCAATAATTTATAATAATTTCAATAATCTGTCTTCACTACCGGCATAACACCAATAACTCTTAATCAACAATTTATTCATAACTGAATTCCATTTCCTACAAACTAGGATAGAACAAACACTTACCTCGAAAGTTCACGAACGATTCAATCCGTAGCAATGCCTTTTCCTTTCGAATTTGACTTCAATCCAACCGTATCTATACACAATTGATTTCATATCATCAATTCTACTTAACAAACTAGTTCATATTGCTAAATAGGATTTTTACAACATTCTGCCCGAAATAGAAAAATCGACCCCGGGCCCACATAATCGAAACTCAAGTTTCGAACCAAAATAAGTTCACCCAATCTTCCATGAGTTCAAATATACAATTTGTTCTTAAGTTCAACTTCAAAACGAGTTCTAGATCGCAAATTCTTTGAAAACCCTTACTATACTAAATTCTCAATTTTTCTACCCATTTACACCTAATTAGGCTTAGGAATTCAAATAATATTGATGGAAAATGAAGAAAACGAGTTAAGAATCACTTACCCAAGACGTTTGATGAAGAATCGCTCAAAAATCGTCCAAAAAGCTGTGGAGAAGAGAGTTGAACAGAAATGGGATTTTTATCCCGTTTCTGTTCTATTTTCTGACTTAAATTCGCTGGGCATAAATTTGTTCATCGCGTTCGCGACACCCCGGTCGCGTTCGCGATGAAGAAGAATTTTTACACATCGCGTTCGCGTGAGGCTTGACGCGAACGCGAAGAAGGAAATTTTTGGGCTTAAAGGTTGGCCTACGCGAACGCGTAGAGAAAAGGGTTGGTTCAATTTTTACACTACGCGAACGCGTGAAGTAGTACGCGATCGCGATGAAGGGAAACAGCTGGGCATCGCGAACGCGACCGGAGGGACGCGAACGCGTTGAAGGAAATAAGTTGACCATCGCGAACGCGACCGCCTGGACGCGAACGCGATGAAGAATTGTCTACTGCAGATTTCTACAGTTTTTCTTAAGTTCAAAAACACCCCGAACCACCTCCGAAACACTCTCGAGCCCTCGGGGCTCCAAACCAAATATTCACACTAACTTAAAAACATCATACGAACTTGCTCACGCGATCAAATCGCTAAAATAACATCAAAATCCATGAATTGAGCCTTAAAACTCAAGAATCCCTTCAAATTTTCATAACTTCCAAAATTTCCAATTTAAGGCCGAAACACGTCAAACGACGTCCGTTTTCAACCAAACTTTCCAAGAAGCGCTTAACCAATATATATGACCTGTACCGGGCGTCGGAACCAAAATACGAGCCCGATAACAGTACTTTTTAATAAAAAATCAGTTTCATTTTCCTTAAACATTTTCAGAAAACAATTTAACAGAAAAATTCTTTTACCGGGGTTCTAGACCTCGGATTTCAATTCCGGGCATATGCCCAAGTTCCATATTTTACTACGGATTTTCTGAGAGAGTCAAATCACGGATCCGGGTCCGTTTACCAAAAATGTTGACCAAAGTCAACCATATCAATATTAATATCAAAATTCTTCAACTTTTTCACATATTTCACATATTTCAACATAAATATTTTCCAGCTTTGTGCCGGACTGTGCACGCAAATCGAGGCAACTATAAATGAGGTTTTCAAGACCTCCAAAGCTCGGAATGATTAATAAAACAAGTGATGACCCTTTGGGTCGTCACAATCTCCACCTCTAAAACAACCGTTCGTCCTCGAACGGACAAAAGAAAGAAGTACCGAGTCAGGAAACAAGTGTGGGTAACGGCTCCGCATATCAGACTCGGACTCCCAGGTCGATGCCTCAGGAGGCTGACCTCTCCACTGAACACGCACAGAAGGATAACTCTTCGACCTCAACTGTCGAACCTGCCGGTCTAGAATGGCTACCGGCTCCTCCTCGTAAGATAGATCATTGTCCAATTGGACAGTACTGAAGTCTAACACATGTGTGGGATCGCCGTGGTATCTCCGAAGCATAGATACATGAAAAGCTGGATGCACGGCTGATAAGCTAGGCGGCAAAGCTAATCTGTAAGCCACCCCTCCCACTCTGTCTAGAATCTCAAATGGGCCAATATACCTAGGGCTGAGCTTGCCCTTCTTCCCAAACCTCATCACGCCCTTCATAGGCGACACTCGGAGCAATACTCGTTCACCAACCATGAAATCTACATCTCGAACCTTACGATCCGCATAAGTCTTCTGCCTAGACTGAGCTGAACGCAATCTCTCCTGAATAGTCTTGACCTTATCTAAGGCCTCCTGAACTAAATCTGTACCCAACAACCGAGCCTCTCCCGGTTCAAACCATCCAACTGGTGATCGACATCGCCTACCATACAACGCCTCATACGGAGCCATCCGGATGCTAGATTGGTAGCTGTTATTGTAGGCGAACTCTGCTAATGGTAGAAACTGATCCCACGAGCCTCCGAAATCAATAACACAGGCTCGAAGCATGTCCTTAAGAATCTGAATAGTCCTCTCGGACTGGCCATCCGTCTGAGGATGAAATGTTGTACTCAACTGAACCTGAGTGCCTAACTCCCGCTGGACCGCTCTCCAGAACCGCGAGGTAAACTGCGTTCCCCGATCAGAGATAATAGATACTGGCACTCCATGGAGACGAACAATCTCCCTAATGTAAACCTCCGCTAACCTCTCCGACGAGTAGGAGACAGATACTGGAATAAAGTGTGCCGACTTGGTCAACCTATCAACAATGACCCAAATAGCATCAAATTTCCTCCGAGTCAAAGGAAGTCCAGTAACGAAATCCATAGTGATCCGCTCCCATTTCCACTCGGGAATTTCAATCCTCCGGAATACACCACCAGGTCTCTGGTGCTCATATTTCACCTACTGCTGACAATTTAGACACCGAGCGACATACGCAACGATATCTTTCTTCATTATGCGCCACCAATAGTGCTGACGTAAGTCCTGGTACATCTTCGCGGCGCCTGGGTGAATAGAATACCGCGAACTGTGGGCCTCTGCTAAGATTAACTCTCGAATCCCTTCGACATTGGGCACACAAACTCGACCCTGCAATTTCAATACCCCATCATCATCTAGATTTACCTGTGTGGCACCTCCCCGTTGTACTGTATCTCTCAACTCACGCAAATAAGGATCATCAAATTGCCTCTCACGGATACGCTCAAATAAGGAAGAACGAGCGACCGTGCAGGCTAACACCCTGCTAGGCTCGGAAATGTCTAATCTCACGAACCGGTTGGCCAATGCCTGGACATCTATAGCTAATGGTCTCTGACTGACCGGAATATATGCAAGACTACCCATGTTGGCAGACTTTCTACTCAATGCATCGGCCACCACATTAGCCTTACCTGGGTGATATAAAATAGTAACATCATAGTCTTTTAGCAACTCTAGCCACCTTCTCTGCCTCATATTCAACTCTTTCTGCTTAAACAAATACCGAAGACTCTTATGATCGGTGTATACTTCACATGCTACACCATACAAATAATGCCTCCAGATCTTCAATGCGTGAATAATCGCCGCCAATTCTAGATCATGCACTGGATAGTTCTTCTCATGAATCTTCAACCGCCTCGAAGCATAGGCAATAACCTTGCCATCCTGCATTAACACTGCACCAAGCCCAATACGGGAAGCATCACAATAAACAGTATAAGGTCCCGTACCTGTGGGTAAAACCAATACCGGTGTTGTGGTCAAGGTTGTCTTGAGCTTTTGAAAGCTCGCCTCACATTCATCGGACCATTCAAATTGAACACCCTTCTGGGTCAATCTGGTCAGTGGGGTTGCAATAGAAGAAAATCCTTCTACGAATCGGCGATAATAACCCGATAACCCCAAGAAACTCCGAATATCTGTGGCTGATGTCGGTCTAGGCCAGCTCTTGACTGCCTCAATTTTCTTCGGATCAACCTGAATACCTGCTGCCATCACAATATGACCCAGGAATGCAACTGAACTTAGCCAAAATTCACACTTTGAAAATTTTGCATATACGTGGCTATCTCTCAGAGTCTGTAAGGCCACTCTGAGATGTTGCGCATGCTCCTCCTGACTGCGGGAATATATTAATATGTCATCAATGAAGACTATTACAAACAAGTCTAGATATGGTTGGAACACCCGATTCATTAATTCCATAAAAGCTGCTGGAGCATTTGTCAACCCAAAAGACATGACCAGAAATTCATAATGTCCATACCGAGTGCGGAACGCGGTCTTAGGGACATCAGATGCCCTAATCTTCAGCTGATGATAGCCAGATCTCAAATCTATCTTTGAAAATACCTTGGCACCCTGAAGCTGGTCAAATAAATCATCAATTCGCGGAAGTGGATATTTATTTTTGATAGTCACCTTGTTTAACCGTCGATAGTCAATGCACATTCTCATCGAACCATCTTTCTTCTTTACAAATAATACAGGTGCACCCCACGGCGAAACACTGGGTCTAATGAAACCCTTTTCAAGTAAATCCTGCAACTGTTCCTTCAATTCTTTTAACTCTGGCGGAGCCATACGGTATGGGGGAATGGAAATGGGCTGAGTGCCTGGAGCCAAATCAATGCAAAAATCAATGTCCCTATCGGGCGGCATACCTGGCAAGTCCGAAGGAAATACTTCAGGAAATTCGCGAACCACAGGCACAGAGTCAATAGAAGGAACCTCAGCACTAGAATCACGGACATAGGCCAAATAAGCCAAGCATCCCTTTCCAACCATACGCTGAGCTTTAACATAAGAAATAACATTACGGCTAGTATGACCCGAAATTCCTTTCCACTCTATACGAGGCGAATTCGGCAGGGCTAAAGTCACAGTCTTGGCATGGCAATCTAAAATAGCATGATACGGAGATAGCTAGTCCATGCCTAGTATAATATCGAAGTCCACCATATTTAGGAGTAATAAATCAGCACGGGTCTCGAGACCCTCAATTACTATAATACATGATCGATGAACTCGATCAACCACAATAGAGTCGCCTACTGGTGTAGACACATGAACGGGAACACTCAGTGGATCACTGGGCTGAATCAAGTATGGTGCAAAATAGGAAGACACATACGAATATGTAGACCCAGGGTCAAATAATGCTGATGCCTTTCTATCACAAACCAAAATAATACCTGTAATGACGGCATCGGAAGACTCAGCCTCTGGTCTGGCGGGAAGTGCATAACATCGGGGCTGTGCCCCACCACCCTGAGCAGTATCTCTAGGACGATCAGCTGCTGGCTGGTCTCTACCTCTATCGGTCTGAGCTCCACCTCTATGACCTCTACCTCCACCTCTGTGTCCTCTACCTCCGCCTCTAGCCGGCTGGGCAGGCTGTGAGGGAACTGGGGCCTGAATCATGGCACTGGTGAGATCTGTCGGAAGCTCGAGGGCAATACCTTGCAATGTGCCTAAGATCACCGCACGTAAAACAAGCCCTCGGCTGCTGAAAATGGCGAAGTGGTGATGCACTGATAGGCTGCTGATCAGAGTAGCGTGGCTGAAAATTATGATCACCTGAAGTATCATGAGAAACCTGAAGAGCTGACTGATAAGGCCTAGGAGGATGGCCTCTATCATAAAAATCTCTATCTCCAGACGAGGTACCACTGAATCTACCCGAATTACGAGATCTCTTATCTGATCCATGTCTCGCTCCCTGTGACAGAGCCATCTCGATCCGACGGGCTGCATTAGCCGCCTCCTGAAAAGTGATTTCAGTTCCTGCACCCATAGCCATCTGTAGCCGAATTGGTTGATTCAAGCCATCAATAAACCTCCTCACTCTCTCCCGCTCTGTGGGAAGTATGATAATAGCATGACGAGCCAGGTCCACGAACCTAGTCTCGTACTGTGTGACAGACATAGAACCCTGATGAAGACGCTCAAATTGTCTGTGCATAAACTCCCGCTGAGTTGCTGGAAGGAACTTCTCCAAGAATAATTCTGCAAACTGCTCCCAAGTCAAAGATGACGATCCCGCTGGCCTGGTTAGACAATAATCTCTCCACCAAGTCTTGGCGGAACCAGATAACCGAAAAGTAGCAAAATCCACACCATTTGTCTCCACAATACCCATAGTACGGAGAACTTCGTGGCAGCTGTATAGGAAGTCCTGTGGATCCTCCGAAGGAGTGCCACCGAATGTGGTAGTGAACAGTTTGGTAAACTCTGTCCAATCTCCACAACGCATCGGCGGACATGGCTGCACCATCGTTAGACGGAGTCGCGATAATAGGTCGAATCGCCTCAACTGGCTGAATCACAGGAACCTGAGCCTGGGGAATCACTGGCTCCGGAGTGCGCGTAGCAGGAGTCTGATTACCTCCTCCAGCCTGAGAAGTGGCTGGTGCTACTGGCAATAAATCTGCTCTGGTGATATGATCCATAAAACCTGCTATCCGGACCAAAGCATCCTGAGGATCCGGTGAAAACAAAACTCCTCCTGGGACCTGAGCTGGGCCTACTGGAGCTGCTGGGGCTGGAACCTCCTCCTCGACATGAGTCTGAGGTTCTGTCACTTGGGCCGCTGCTCGGGGATGAGCTCTGCCCCTACCTTGTCCTCTAGGACGACCTCGACCTCGGCCTCTACCCCTAGCGAGAGCTGCCGCTGCTGGGACCTCGGGCTGCTGGTCAGTAGATGAGGATGCACGTGTCCTTACCATCTGCGGAAGAACAGAGTAGAAGTTCAATTAACATTCAAAAGATCAAGTCGCACGACCGGAAAGAATAAAGAGAATATTTTCCTAACTCTGTAGCCTCTGGAGGATAAATACAGACGTCTCCGTACCGATCCTTCAGACTCTACTAAGGTTGTTCGTGAGTTGTGAGACCTATGCAACCTAGAGCTCTGATACCAACTTGTCACGACCCGGATTTCCCACCATCGGGGTCATGATGGTGCCTACTAAATGGAAGCTAGGCAAGCCAAATATTAATTTCATCTCCATTAATTACCAATTCTTATTATTAAAAACATATAAATTACAGCGGAATAATCAAAATTAGCGGAAGACTTAGTCAAATATGATAAAGAAAATCCAAATCCGATACACTACCCAAGATTGGTGTCACAATACTCACGAACTTCTAAGAATAATACACATAATTGTCTGAAAGAAAATACAAGCTGTTTATCTCGATTACATGAGATAACAGAATGAAAAGCATAGATAGAAGAGACAACGGGTCCTGCGGACGCCTGCGAGGCTACCTCGTAGTCTCAGTAGTCGAAAAATCCACAAGTCTCTACTGTCGCTGCTGCTGTCCGTAACCTGTATCCTGCGCAAAAAGAGCGCAGAGTGTAGTATCAGCACAACCGACCCCATGTGCTGGTAAGTGCCTGGCCTATCCCAGCGAACTAGTGACAAGGCTAAGGCCAGTCACCCACCTAAACCTGTACAGTTGCAATATATATATATATATATATATATATATAATACATTATAAGGAAATACTCTGCTCTGAAATAACCGTCAATAACTCACGATATCCGGAATAATCTAATCAACATAATAAATCTTACTTTCATGTCTCAATTCCTCTCTCATTTCATATCTCGTGGTAGGCGTACCACCCGCTCCCAACTATCACAGTAATTATATCTTGTGGTAGGCGTACCACCCGCTCCCAATATATCGGTAATTATATCTTGTGGTAGGCGTACCACCCGCTCCCAAATATATCAATAATTATATCTTGTGGTAGGCGTACCACCCGCTCCCAAATATATCAATAATTATATCTTGTGGTAGGCGTACCACCCGCTCCCAAATATATCAATAGGCTACCGGCAACTATGGCCAATGCCAAGATTTAAGTCATTTTGTGGTCGGCGTACCACACGATCCCAATTCATAAATATATATATATATATATATTACCGGCATTTAGCCAATAATCTCTATATCGATGATATTTATAATTACCGGTTTTAAACCAATAATTTATAATAATTTCAATAATTTGTCTTCACTACCGGCATAACACCAATAACTCTTAATCAACAATTTATTCATAACTGAATTCCATTTCCTACAAACTAGGATAGAACAAACACTTACCTCGAAAGTTCACGAACGATTCAATCCGTAGCAATGCCTTTTCCTTTCGAATTTGACTTCAATCCAACCGTATCTATACACAATTGATTTCATATCATCAATTCTACTTAACAAACTAGTTCATATTGCTAAATAGGATTTTTACAACATTCTGCCCGGAATAGTAAAAATCGACCCCGGGCCCACATAATCGAAACTCAAGTTTCGAACCAAAATAAGTTCACCCAATCTTCCATGAGTTCAAATATACAATTTGTTCTTAAGTTCAACTTCAAAACGAGTTCTAGATCGCAAATTCTTTGAAAACCCTTACTATACTAAATTCTCAATTTTTCTACCCATTTACACCTAATTAGGCTTAGGAATTCAAATAATATTGATGGAAAATGAAGAAAACGAGTTAAGAATCACTTACCCAAGAAGTTTGATGAAGAATCGCTCAAAAATCGTCCAAAAAGTTGTGGAGAAGAGAGTTGAACAGAAATGGGATTTTTATCCCGTTTCTGTTCTGTTTTCTGACTTAAATTCGCTGGGCATAAATTTGTTCATCGCGTTCGCGACACCCCGGTCGCATTCGCGATGAAGAAGAAGTTTTACGCATCGCGTTCGCGTGGGGCTTGACGCGAACGCGAAGAAGGAAATTTTTGGGCTTACAGGTTGGCCTACGCGAACGCGAGACAGTCCACGCAAACGCGTAGAGAAAAGGGTTGGTTCAATTTTTACACTACGCGAACGCGTGAAGTAGTACGCGATCGCGATGAAGGGAAACAGCTGGGCATCGCGAACGCGACCGGAGGGACGCGAACGCGTTGAAGGAAATAAGTTGACCATCGCGAACGCGACCGCCTGGACGCGAACGCGATGAAGAATTGTCTGCTGCAGATTTCTGCAGTTTTTCTTAAGTTCAAAAATACCCCGAACCACCTCCGAAACACTCCCGAGCCCTCGGGGCTCCAAACCAAATATGCACACTAACTTAAAAACATCATACGAACTTGCTCACGCGATCAAATCGCTAAAATAACATCAAAATCCATGAATTGAGCCTTAAAACTCAAGAATCCCTTCAAATTTTCATAACTTCCAAAATTTCCAATTTAAGGCCGAAACACGTCAAACGACGTCCGTTTTCAACCAAACTTTCCAAGAAGCGGTTAACCAATATATATGACCTGTACCGGGCGTCGGAACCAAAATACGAGCCCGATAACAATACTTTTTAATAAAAAATCAGTTTCATTTTCCTTAAACATTTTCAGAAAACAATTTAAGAGAAAAATTCTTTTACCGGGGTTCTAGACCTCGGATTTCAATTCCGGGCATACGCCCAAGTTCCATATTTTTCTACGGATTTTCTGAAGCAGTCAAATCACGGATCCGAGTCCGTTTACCAAAAATGTTGACCAAAGTCAACCATATCAATATTAATATCAAAATTCTTCAACTTTTTCACATATTTCACATATTTCAACATAAATATTTTCCAGCTTTGTGCCTGGACTGTGCACGCAAATTGAGGCAACTATAAATGAGGTTTCAAGACCTCCAAAGCTCGGAATGATTAATAAAACAAGTGATGACCCTTTGGGTCGTCACATGTTAGTGCTCCTTTCGTGCGTTTTTCGCCAAATATTTTGAGCCGCACCGACTCAATTTCTTTCTTGGTTAAATCATTGCCTTTCATGCCAGTTGTAGTGCAACTACATGATCTCGTGGGTCATTTGTTCCATCATACTTCAGAATATCGGGCATTTTATACTTCTTTGGAATTAGCAAGGGAGCTGCACTTGGCTTCCATGGCTATTGTGAATATTTATCAATATCCACTCATTTAATCACAAGTGGAACACTAGGTATTTGTTCTATGCGATCATTCTGCTCCTTGATCTACTTGTGCAAAGTTAGTACTAAACTTTGTATATCAGAATCATTTGGTGTACCTGACCTTCCATTGCGAGATTCTTGAGAGTTCCTCCGTTTCCTGAATTAAAAGTCCCGAGCGTAGGTTTTTGTATAGTTACAGTGTTATTTGGAGGTGGTGTTGCTGGAGCAGTTGGCAATCCACTGATAAAAACTTGAAGATCATTGTTGACGTGTTCCATAATTAGTTGTTTTAATGCGTCCTCGGCAGTTTGCTCATCTCCTTGTTGATCCTTCGTGTGTGATGTTGATCTTTGAGGTGTACCCTCTCAGGACTGTCAAGGAGAACTTTGAGGTAAAGGGATTGGAGTTCCTCCCTCCTATTGTTTTTATTGGTTTAGTTGGTTGTTTTCGTTGGCAGTCGACATGATTGTTTGGCAGAAAATAGAGTTTGGAAAGTGAAAAGATTATTAGTTTCCCGGTAACGGAACCAATTTGTTTAACTAAAAATATGTCTTTTGGTCAAAGTCTAACTTTAGAAGAACATGAATTACTGATAACAAAGTTTAGCTTCACTTTCTCACCGGTATCAAAGGAAAATAATAAGAATAACTAAGGAAATAACTGATTGCAAAGTGAAAGCAGAGAATTTCGAGAAAGCAGAAAAGTAAAGGATATATTTCAATATTGCCTCATATGTTCGCACTAGTAAAATTCTCTCCTCTTATATAGAGGTTTACAAATATAACGTTTCATTTCATTTATGGCTAAATCATTATGAGCTTTAATGGTATTAATGATCCATTATAATTGGTAATCGTAATTATTCACGAGGATTCTGTAACGATTCTGATTCCCCCTCCTCATAATTGAAGGTTCATGAACCTTCCCTATTTACTGTTTTGATTCATTCAGCCCATGTCTCTTCATCGACTAATTTAGGCTTTGCTCGGACCTTTTGTAACTTGTTCATCTTTTATATTATAATGTTCCAGTTGTCTTCTTCTTATTGTTCCACGTATCATGTCATATCTATCAAAGGTAATTTCACGTGTATTATTTATTTTTCACCAATATAATTTTTACTTGTCCACTATACTGAATCAAGAGAAACACAATATTTTTTTCTGCTTCACCCTTATCATTAATTACTTATTCCTCAAATCATTTCCTAAGATTTTTGAAAATACTATCATTATTATCAGCAAAATTATAAAATGCATACTTCATTTACTTTTTCTTAAGGGAAGTACAAAATCAATAATGCATAAATAAAAGTAAAGGGATGAAGTATTTTACAAACTTTTTTAGTCATGGAATGCAATTGATTTTGAGCGAGTGACAAAAAAGAGTGAGAAGGGAAGGAGAAACCTCAAGCTAATGAAAAAAGAAACGGAAAGGTTTTAAAAATAACTAAATCTAATCTCTTACTTGAATAAATGCAAGGTAACAGTTTTAAGAGTGAGTTACCACTTAATGAACAATCCTCCGACTCGTTCCCAATTTTATTCCATTCATCATCCATGCTTGAAATCTTTTATATTTTTTCGGTTTTATCTTTCATAGTGGCAGCTGTTCTAATATAAATTTTGTTTCCGAAACGAAAGAAGGCATTGCCTATTTGTGCAAGACATATGGTTAGATAACTTGATAATTTCGTTTTAGAGGAGAAAAATTATGTATATATCGTGGACTAAAAAGTTTTTCGGAAGTATCACCCGAAATTGGAAATTTGTCAACTCTAAACAGTAGTAACATTTATAATTACACAAAGAAAATTGTGTCCTCAACTAGTAATTAGTAGTAAATTCAGTAGAAGTTACTGCAAGTCTTACTTCCTTTACTTGGACGGCACCATGATATTTATCTTTTTTCACGAAACATTAATTATTCTATTCTCAAAGAAGCATCATGATATTTATCTTTTTTGCATCCCACCCACATGATCGAGATATTGAAAAAGAAATGCTTCATATCTTAAAGATTTCTACTAGCTTCTATATATCGGTCGAAACTATTAATCTTTGAACACCTTCACTTAAGTAACACTAGTTATGTAAGACAACAGTTTAAATTTATATTGGTTCAGCTGCTTTGGAGTAATAATACTGTAGCTTGGTGTGAATTGGTCATATTAATTTGCATATTGGATTTTTCCTGCAGCTCATAGTTTTTCGTAAACAACAACCCAGTATAATCTCATAAGTGAGATATGAGAATGATAGTGTGTATGCAGACTTAGCCCTACTTACTATGTGTATAAAAGTTGTTTTCAAATAGACCATCAGTATCTTCTCACCAAGAACTTTCCACCTTGATTTTGGGGTGACTCGAACTCACTACCTCTTGATCGAACATGGAAGTCGCTTACCGTTGGTACAGAAAATTAGCCTAGATTCATTTAACTAGATATACGAATAAGACAACTTGAGACCACTTAATTTTGATAATTCAATTCTTCTCAACTTTGCAACTTACTCAATAAAAACTTGACAACTAAGGAGGAAGTAGGTATATTCGTTTGTATTTCTACCCCATAATTAATCTAGAAAAATCGGACAATTCTTCTTTCAATTTTGGTGTAGTACAACTGACGCTAAACTAAATGCCGCCCTTTAATTACAATTTATTAGTCATAGAGGCCATTCTCTGCTTAATGGATGTCATCACGAATCCACATACGACTAATGATTTGACTACTATTCAAATTATTCTGTGGCATCGGGCAGTATCGAGGAAAATATTACTATTTCGTGTCTACATTATCTGTTTTTAAATTTTTTTATACACATAGTAAGAAAGATATTTCACAATCTTAATACCAGCGACGGAAAATATGGAAAAATATGACTATAGACTAGCTAGCACCATTGAATGTATAATACCACTAAGCACTGATCAAATTTGAATATTTTAAAATGATAAAGAGAAAATTAAACATCTTCAGCTAATATTTTTACAAAATTTCTTCGACAAAGGTCAACCCCGTTGCCAATCACAGGTTAAATAATTGTCATTGTTAATGTATTTTCAATAAGACAAGATTGACATAATATAATAAATTAATAAATTCTGGAATAGATCCTGGATTAAAATTGTTTTAAAATTGAAAAAAAAGGAGAAAAGATGGTAAGATTGTTTCTACGGATAAATTTTTATAAATCACTATCTTTTTGTGGTTTGAAACTCAAGGGTAAGTTTTATTGAGTTGTGGTTAGACCTACCATGCTGTATGGGACAGAGTGTTGGCCGGTGAAGAAATCTCATGTTTAGAGGATGGAGGTTGCGGAGATGAGGATGCTTAGGTGGATGTGCGGGTTCACCAGGTTAGACAAGATTAGGAACGAAGTTATTCGGGAGAAGGTGGGGGTGGCCCTAGTGGATGAGAAGATGCGAGAGGCGAGGCTTCGGTGGTTCGGGCATGTGCGGAGGAGAAGCCCCGATGCCCCGGTGAGGAGTTGTGAGCAGCTAGCGGTGGTCGGTGTGAGGCGAGGCAGAGGGAGGCCTAAGAGATACTGGAGAGAGGTAATTAGGCAGGTCATGGCTAGGATGCGGATTTCTGAGGACATGACCCTTGATAGGAAAGTCTGGAGGTCTAGTATCAGGGTTGTAGGGTAGGGGCTTCTAGATTTTTTGTACTCCTTTTCCGGGGTGGGTGAGGCGTGGTAGGGCCACCCATGGTAGTTACTGTTTTAATATTATTGCATGCCGGTTTATTTATGGTATGTATGTCTCTTGTGTTTAGTTAATTATTTATGCGATGTATGTTGGTGTAACTAATGCTGTTTTTGTTTTTGTTTGCCTTTCCCTTCCCTGCGCCGAGGGTCGATTGGAAACAGCCTCTCTGCCCTCTCGGGTAGAGGTAAGGCCCGTCTACATATTACCCTCCCCAGACCCCACTTTGTGGGAGTATACTGGGTTGTTGTTGTTGTTGTTGTTGTTATCTTTTTGTGGTAATTAACTATTTATAGATGTCATTTGTTATATTACGGATTAGAAATACGTTTTCTGTTGTTATAAGATGTATTAGATGTATTTGAGCTACTGTATTCATGAATACAATAGCAAAAATAGGCATGAATTATAGAAGTACAACTAATCAATTATTGTATTCAAGTGTATTCGACTGTATTTGGACTAATTATTGTATTCGACTGTATTCACGGCATGAAACGTGGGATTACACTGTTTTTAGCGGAATGTGAATCAATTAATATAGACTCCTAATTTAACTCAACAAACTCAATTATAACACACAAATATTGTACTTCCAGTTATAAAAAAGATTCTCAACCGAAAAATACCTTAAAAACATAGCAATCTTCAGAGAATTATATAATACATCTTAATACATAAATTATATTAATTAACAAAACATATGAATATATTCATCGCATATAGCGAGACAGTGAATACAATGAAATACATAGAATACAAATGAAAAAAAAAGACAGTGAATACAATGAAATATATGAAATACAAAGAGATATATTGAATTACAATAAAAAAAAAAGACAATGAATATAATGAAATATATGAAAATATAACGTGATACGTTGAAAATACATTATAATATATTAACAGAAAATCAAGTTGCTCAACCCCAAACTCCGTCATCTTTGTTCAAGAACAAATCCTAATTTCCGGCGAATCCGTCGTCGAGCAAAAACCCTAAATCTCATTGTTCTCACGCATTACCATTGTAGCAGAATTTGCATATTCGTTTATGGTTTTAGCAATCTTGTTCTTGCTAGGAAAACATCCACCTCCTTTTTCGATGATTTTTTTTACTGAATTGAAAAGCAGAAATTGAGGAGCTATTTAAGGTGGAAGATTAGGGCGGAACTTGAGTGACGAAAGTTGGAAGATTAGGATGTAAACAGTAGTCCAACCAGGTCAAGTAAATTTTCGACTACTCTGCCACGTCAACACAACAGGTGGCGTCATCGAAATCTGGTTCGAAGATCCTTTACCAAATTTCCATAATCGGGTTATAAACATCACTGGTGACTCAAATATAGATAAGAAAATTGGGATAAGCTATAATAACAGTGAAGAAGTTGAGGATGTAGTGGAAGTTTCTAGAGCACAATAAGGTTTGATTCGAGTTTACGAAAGGGTATTGCATGTAGAAGAAAATGAAGGTGGGGCAGTTGGGTGTAGATTGCTCACAATTAAAAGTCAAATTGAAAATTACCATCTGTGACTATGGTAGGTGACGTGGATGAGATAATTTTTAAGATTGAGCATCATATTTTAATTTTAGAGAGCGGGGAAAGAGAATAGCATATATCAAAGTAAAGAGAGAAAGAAAATAGTGTAGTTAAATAATATATTTAGTGGCTTAGGGGTAGAAGATAACCAAAAATTAGATATGTTGCTATAAATATTAAAGATATATATAGAATATAATTTTTTAAATGATATTTATTTAAAATAAATAATGTGTTAACCTTTGTTATAAGAGGAAAAAATTCCATAAATATAATCTGAAGTCAAATTTTCATGTATCATATCTCCATTTACATCTAGACATAGTCAGCAGTTATCATTGAGGATTTAACTTCTTGTAAATAATTTTTTTTTTCACAAAAAAGGAACTACTGACTCAAAAACAAAATAGGAATGTGGCTGCTGGGATTCGAGCCCAGGTCTCCACGGCCACAACGTGGAATTCTCACCACTAAACTACAGCCACAAGATATTCAATGCACCAGAATTATTGTATATATCTATGAAGCGAGCCCTAATAAACCATTTTAGTGAGTTCCACAACCTAAAAGAAATTTGCTTCAAGAAAAATATTATAATCTTTAAATGAGGTATGGCTAAGTTTATAAGCACATCTTAGTTTATGTACTTGTTTG
Organism: Nicotiana noctiflora; assembly: GCA_032618575.1. NCBI lineage: Eukaryota > Viridiplantae > Streptophyta > Magnoliopsida > Solanales > Solanaceae > Nicotiana > Nicotiana noctiflora. The sequence goes on from JASVEL010003346.1 coordinate 209,930, forward strand.
ATAATTAAACACCCAAAATGCTTATAAGTCAAGTGCTTATAAGCAAAAATTAACCAAAAGTCATAAGTTGGTCGTCTTGAACTTATTGGTTTCCAGCTTATACGCACCTATAGTTTGACCAAGAATATTATATTTTTTATTTTCTTAATTTATTTTTCTTATTCTCAAAATACCTATCCCCAAAAAACTCTTATACTTTTTTCTTTATTCCATATTCGTCGTTCCTCCGTTCTTTCTTTACAACTATACTTTTAAATTATTACCTTTGTAAAATATCAAGGATATTTTAGTTATTTTAATAAAAGAACAATTGTCAATAGTTTCACCGAGCAAATCAATTTATTATCAAATTCAATAATTCTATCAAAATACATAATTTCTTATTTATAAAGAAAAAAGGTCAAATATATCTATTTATTTTCGAATATTGTCTATTTAACGTCTGTTATATTATCCGGTCCAATTTGTCCTATCGTTATACCATTCGGTCAAATTTACCCTACCATCAATAACTTTTAAAAAATTACCTCTTGATCTGTTAAATAATCCAGAATCTCCCAATTTTCTTTTATTTAAATCACTTGTTGTTCTTCTTACTCCACTATTTTCGGAAATTACAATTTATGTGAATTCTAAGTCTATACAAATTATTCATGAATATTTTTAATTACCAATGCACCCCACTTATATTCTTCTGATAATGGGTTTGGAATTGTCTTAAAATTTTATTTATTTTTCAACCATATACATACCGTAGAATTTAGTGGGTCTATTTATTGCGCATTATATGAAGCTAATTATAATATAAGTACATGTATATTCGAAAATATTTTGTTATTGTCTGGTTAATATAGAGTTCGGTCGATTAACTTAAGAATGCATAATGTGTAGACATTTAATTAAAGCAATATTGAATTCGACAATATAAAGTCTCTAAGGAACTTCAATTTCTATCGCTAATACTTGCAAAATCTCCATACCTTTGGTGCAATGAATTCATTAAAGTTGAGATGTTTTAAATACTTTTAAAATTTGGGCAAGCTACCTAATTTAGATTTTTTAATTTACTATACTTTGTTTACATATAACCGTTGTATTATTTTAATATTTATTTTTCTTATTTTGTTTTCTTAATTAAGAAAGCTGGTAAATGCTAATTATTTTTAAAATAGTGGATCAAGAAGAAGAATAAGTGACTTGATTAAAATGATTTGGGAGAATTAAGTCACCTATGGACTGAGAGGTAATTTTTTAATGTTTACTTATGATAGGGATAAAGTTTTGCCTGAGATAACAGTAGGAATACATTCAGCCGGATAATATAATGAAGATTAAATGTAAATAATATCCGATGGTAAAAGAGCATATTTCACCATTTTCCTATTTATAAAATCACTTTCGGCTCTTAAAAATATTTTTTCAACACTTAAAACCTACTCCATTTGTCATTTGCGATCAGCTAAGCCAAACATGTTAGAAATTGAGGACATTCCTTGGTGAGAAGAAACTAAAAATGAAAATTATACAGAGCTCTGAAATATTTGCTAGTAGCTAGACGTGGGTGACAAGCTCTAGCCAAAAGCAAATGGATAATGATTGTAATAGCTAAACTTAGCATTATTCAAGCACTCCAATGATTGTTGAATATATTACATTTTTTTATTTAAATAATTGGACCATAGTGCGTCCAACTAGGATTCCATTTCTTCTCGACAACCCCGAGGGAATTAGAACTCACTAGGTAGGCATACTATAAACTAGTATAAAGTACTTGGAATATATATTTCATATCTTGATTACTGGGATTTCTTTTTCTTATTTTTCTAAAAATACAACCCCTCAAAAAAGAAAAACAGTACAAAAGATTCTTGGAATATTTATTTACATGTCTCATATGATTGGGTGCTTTTAGCATATAAACAATATGTCTCTGGGTTCTATATATGTAATTATATTTCAGCAAGTTGTGGGGCTATATATACATTGTGAACTTCATTAAATAACTCACTAACATGTTTCTTGGTTCTATGTATTTCAGTGTAAACTAGTATTTTCAGCAAGTTAATTAAGAGGGTTAATAACATAAATATGCGGAATATTTCAATCGATAATTTTGTCCATCTTATTGTGTTTGGTTTGTACTTTAATTTTCCTGCATTAGAATTTGCATCCTTTTCTCTTAAAATATATAGAAAAGTAGATGGGATTGTTCAGCAATGAAGCCAAATGAGAAGAGGCCAAAATATAGAGGACAAGATATTGCCCATTATTTCATATCTGGTAATTGATTATTCCTTATACCTTTTTTATCTGACGTTTGCCTTTGGTGGGGTTGATTTTGGACTCAGGCTCTTTATGCGAACACGCCTTCAATAATACCTTACTTTTCCATAAAACAATCCATCATTTTCAGCTGTGCATATAACAACTATGTAAAAGTCCTTACAATGAGTAGATACCGTCACATTTATACTATGAAATCAATTCTTATTTCGCATTCCTTATAAGATAAATTTTATCCAAAATATAATAGGCAATCATCTCTAACTGCATATTTAGCTAGCGTTTGAATATAAATTTAGTTGAAATTTGAAAAATAATTTTTAAAGTAGTTTTAAAAAATAATTTTTGGAAGTTGAAATTATGTTTGGACATGTATTTTAATTGGCATTCTGCACCAAGTCAAATTCTCCGAGAGTGCTTCGTCCTCGGTTGGGTTTATAAGCTCTTCAAATTGAACATTCTTTTGAGCTGATGAAGGTCGTTGTCTCCTTTGTAGGGAAGCCCCTTTATTAGTGGCTTCCCCATCATAGTGAATAACCACAGAGTGGATGTGGCTGGACCGAGAGTCAATTTCTATACTTTTTCATTCTTGCCCTCGGTGAGGAAGATCACCACCTTTTCGATTGCTTGTTCTACGGCCGAGGACTCCGAAATGCTTTCACTAAAAGTAGATTCGATGGCTCTTGTTCGCGTGAGAGTCTCCTTTAGCATCCTTGCAACCTCTACAGAATCAACCAAAATATCATCATCGAGGATGGTAAGAAAGGATGGTAACAAAGCCTTACAGGAGACCGGAATCAAACAAAATGTGAGATAAACCAGTTTTCTTATGTACAAAGATGAAACGAAAGCAAAATCGATTTTACAGTCAACTTACCATGATTCTTGGCCCTCCATCGTATTTGGGGGTCAACTATTTTCACCGGCAGGTCTTAGGCATGGTGATGTCCAGAATCTTCTAAACCCATCGATCCAAGACTTTGAACTTGATATCGGTGGCACAACTCCAAACTTACGGGGTTAAGTCCCCCACTCAAAGAAAACACACCCAAAGTAAATTGATGCATATAAACGTACGTAAAGTCCTTCTTAGAAAAGGTTACTCGCACCACCAAATCGGGAGCAATAATATTTGAGTCGTGGCAGTCATAGTCCTCATTCACAATAGGAATATTGGAAGGGTGGACAGAAGAAGAAAATTTACCAACAACCCAAGTACGAGAATTTAAAGAAGGGAACTTCTCTTCGAAGTTCTTGACTTTGTTGAGATGTTATGTGGATGATGGTTCTCATCATGGAGGGGGAGGGGGGGTTAGCATCAACGTCGATTTCTTTGTCTTTGCTCTCCTTCGGACCCTACCGTAGAGAAGACCGTAGTTCTTAAAAGAGTTAGTGAAAGAAGCCATGAACTGTAGAAGGTGATTAGAGTTCTTTGAAGAAGATTAAAGAAGGATGAAAGCAGAAAGAGTTGAATGTAAAAAAGTTGAGAGAGTTTGCAAAGTTATTAAGTGTAAAAGAAGAAGAATGAGGAGTATAAGTAAAAGAATATGCAACTAAAATCGTGGCCATGATTACCTCGAGAAACGGCAAAAATATTGCTAAATTGTGGAGAAACATATGTTCGGGGTATTAAATGCGAAGAGACACGCGTCTTATCAAGCGTTAGAAACTTTTGAGAAGAGTTCAGAAAACCTTCCACTAAGAAAGAGATCTTCACCAACTTCCTGGTGACACAAAGATGTGCTCCTCGAAAGCGAAGGATTATTTGTATAGGGTAAAATTGATTCATATTAAATACTCAAATGACAGAGCGAAATGTAGAAGCGAGGATAGGCGGAAGATGAAACAGGTGGAAACCGAGATCAAGGGCAACAACTTCGGTTGGCATCGGTTAGACCCCGAAGAGAGCATTGTCAACGAGGGCAAATAAATATATTTAACTATATGACATTCAATGAATAATATTCCTTAATATTAAATATACATCCATTACAGAGAATTTTGGCATTCATGACGTGACGTTACATATTCATCAATGGTCCCCATTATTGTCATTTATGAGAGGGTTTGATCCTAGGACCTTGTTCCTAAGTATAGATATAAATAGCGGCTTCAACAACTATTGTAGAACACGAAAACTCTTACTAACTTGTGCTACACATCATTCCAAGCTAAATATATTTTCTCTGTGACGATATTCTTTATTGTTGTTTTGGGAAGCCTTGATCCCGAAACCAAGTTGTATGCTATTTTATCTCGATTTCAACGCTAAGTCTTGCATTTTATTTAATTTATTTATCATTTTTGGATCCAACTGATTCGCTCGTATAAAACCACGCTATAAATTCAATTGTACTGTTTTACGGGTAAACAATTCCCTTTTTTGAAGAAAAAAAAAAGAGAAAGAAAGAAAGAGGATCTTCCTTAATTAATTAATTTGTCTTGTGTTCAGTAACTAATGTAGTAATTATAAAGGTACAAAAGGAGGACCTCGATATTGAAATCTAATTTTTGGATAAGGGATCATCTGCAAATTATATATTGTGGAGTCAACATAAATGGACGATCTACATCATATTTACATCATTCTCCATCATATATAAAGATAGGTTGGTTTGCTTTTCTTCTAAACTTCAAAAGCCACATGTTTTCTGAGGGTGCCATCATTGAATAACCTGCTAGGAAGTAGCAAGTACATGGGCCAAGACGATAAAGTTTTGTCACACAGAATCTCAGTGCACATTCTTCTATTACTTTCTCTGCTGTGTCCATTTCCCCTCAATCTGCCATTAGATTTGATGCAAAGTGCGAATATATATACGTTGGAGAAAGTGTAGCCTTGAGAAAAAACTAAACCTAGCTATTCAAGAACGTAACTTTCCCATTTTTTTCTCTTTGATATCTGAATAATTGTATACAAGTTTGCGGCCATGGATTCTAGGAATCTTTATCATCATTATCAACTCCAACAACAGCAGTGCTTTGCTGGGTATTCTTTATTAACTGGGATTCCTGCTTTACACGATTGGAATCCAAGCATGACCTCGTAAGTTCTTATGGTAGTAAATTCCTTTTCAAAAGTTGTATGAACGTAGCTAGCTAGTGGTATAAGAATTAATTCGGCGCAAACTTATGATTTAGTGTCAAAATAATGTCATCTTCTTCAAGTATTTCTTATGGACAAGATCGTAGAAATTTAAACACAGATACTTGCTACCATTTTAAGTGTTTTTTTTTCATATTGACAAATCAACTTCGTCGTAAAGATTTCTTATATTCTTTGAGCTCCGGTGCAAAGTATCATTAATTTAATTAAAGAATCAACGATTTTATTTTGTTCTCGCTTTAATATTACGACTTTTAATTAAAAATTTTGAACAACGTGAACTTTAGGGTTTATGTGAGTTGATCTATATTCTATCTGTGATAATACAGGGAAGAAGAATATTACTACAAGGGAGACATGAAAAGGATCCAAAATAACATCTCATCAGAAGAGCTGTGGAAAAGAAGTAGTAGCATTGACACATTTCCATTAATGAACTCCTCTACTTTCCAAGATGACCATCAATCATCCAACGAGCAGCTGGATTACAAAAATAGCAAGGCGTACATGTCCAACGATTATTTCCTCAAGATGAAAGATATGAATGGTTCGAGTAACAGCTTTTTCAAAGAAAGTTACTTCAAACAAGAGCAACAGCATGTTTTTGATCTGAATGAGAATCTTCTGTCCGATGATCATTCGTACATGAACAATGCTAAAACCTGCATTGGATTTTCCGGTTTAGCTGCTGCTGCTCCAAATTATATCTCAAGTCATATGGAACATTCAGATTTCCAGGGCTTGAAGAAGTTAGAATTTAATGGCCTTAATTTCAAGAACACTATTGGTGATCATAGTACTCGCTTTGGCCATTTCTGCTCAGACAGGATGTCATCGGACTTTGCTGGACTGCAAGAATTAACTCATAGTCCATCAAACAGCTCCAATAAAGTAGGGATATATCTTCTTGCTTTATATATTATTTTCTTCTTACTACTTATAACCTATGTTGCTTGCATTCTTTGAAAATGTTGTGGGATATGATGCATGTTCGAACAATTTTGGAGGATACGATATTTTGGAGAGCCTGTTGCAACATAGAATTATAGCCACCAAATGTTTCTTCTTTCAGTTTCTCATGGTAATATGCTAACGGCTTAAAATTGTTGACAGAAAAAAGTTGTTAGCAATAATATTGGAGTTTCTACAAAAGCAAAGAGATTGAATTGTTCCGCTGAAAATCCAGCTCAAGAAGTATCGAAGAAGCGTCGAATCACATCACAATCTTCCACTCCAATGCTTAAGGTGAAAAAGGAAGAAGAAAATAAATTGAAGTATTTAATGTTCCAACACGAACAATCAAAAAAATTCTTATGGAGGTAATATATACAATTTAAAATAAGTTGTATTCAAGCAGGTACGAAAGGAAAAACTAGGAGACAGGATTTCAGCTCTTCACAGATTAGTGGCACCTTTCGGCAAGGTATATACTCTATACATTTATATCATCAGAAACCACTAAAATGAGAGACTGACAAGAGTGGATGTACTGTATTATTCTTTAATGTTTGTACCATGCTAAAATTTTCTTTCTTTTCTCTTACACAATGGGAACATTTGCAGACTGATACAGCCTCAGTATTAACAGAAGCCATTGGCTATATTCAGTTCCTTCAGGACCAGATCCTGGTAATAAAGCTACCACTCATTCTGCTTAATTTATCCTCTTCAATTCATTTAAAGTCCTTTTCTTAGAAAAATATTCATATCAAAATCGCTACTACTACTAATTAAGAGAGTGATATTTACGTTGTACTATTATTTTTAGCCTTTTAAATATTACCCTTTTTATTAATGTTACACAGACATTAAGCATGCCGTATACGAAGTCATCTCAAGGGAAGCTCCATCAGATAAACTTAAAGGTAACTGCGTGAAACCAACAAGCTTTTGCTATATGAAATTCTTAGATGTGATGGATCCAAAAAAACAACCCTTAATTTCTCCAGTTTTTTCTACAAGTATATATACGCCTTATGTGTTGCTAGGGCTAGATGGGTCTCTTTACTTTTGCATGAATTTTAAGGTGTCTGTACATATTCTCCTATCTATTGCTAGAGTTTATTATATATACCTATATATAATTACTTTACATGTGATCTTATTGCATGTGCAAATAAATTTTATTGGTTTGTACGTACGTAGAACTTCTATAGCAAATATGGAATTAAGGAAATTAAATACTTGGTTGAAAGCACCTGTTTTTTTTGGTGTTTGGTGTGGCAGGATTCGAGCATAGACATGAAAGGACAAACAGTGCAAGATCTTAAGAGTAGAGGGCTATGTCTTGTGCCAATGTCTTTTTCTTCTTACATCACTTATTCGTGCGATTGAAACATTGGACAAGTACTCCATTGACTTTAATAATGCATGGAAGCATATGGTAGGATTGTACAGTTACTATAACTTTTCATGCACAAATCATGAAGATAATGTTTATTGTGACATAGTTTGCAATCAATAATCGCTTAAAGATTTAATTTATAGCGTTTTTTTCCTCATGGGCATCGCCAGATTCTTGAATTAATTCGCATTGGAGGATGTACGTAATAATCACTCCATTCAAATTCATATTTAGAGTCAAGTATAGTAACTATATTCTTAGCCCCAGTTTTGAAGATATTTTCTGAAATTTAACTTAATGTTTTTACTTTAACTTATTTTAATCTCTAGAGATCTACTTTTATTACATACGAAGGAAATAATAAATGAACGTTCTTGCTGATTTGCTTCAGTTACTATTGTATTTTTTTAGCATAATAAGTTAGCTTAATTTTAGGATAAATCTACTTTTTGGAATTAATTTTAGTTATATTTTTTAGGTTTGTTGAGATATTTTTGTTTTTTTGAATTCTTGTTATGCAGATTTTCTGCAGATTATGTTCCTGATTGGCTATTTAAAGCCTTGTTATGCTTAATAAAATTATTGAAAGACATTTTCAATCAATATTTTTAATCTTTTTGCTGCCCTATCTTTTAAAAAACCAATCCACTCAAAAATTGATCTAATTGGTATGTGAACCAAAAAAAACTTCGAATAGGACTGAAACATCAATTATATTAACACTACCGCAATTGAGATCAATTATATGAATTCTTATTGTCCATGTCGCTTCATTTGAATAACATAAATGTAACATGAAGATTCGCTGCATGAGAATCTGGAGCACTGGAAACGAAGACTCGTACGTTATAATACTTTCTAAAACTTATAGACTGAAAGAGAATGAACAAGATATATCCGTAAATACCACCACTTTTAACTATATGAGACTTAATAATAATGATCGGTCCTTGAATCGACAAAAGAAAATCCAAGAAGCTTATGTTTTCAATCTCTGGACAATTAAACTTTTATAGCAGAAGGAAAAAATCATGAACACAACATATTTATACGTATTAGGGCAAAGAATGGAAACAAGAAAACTAAGATACAGAATGTATGAGTTTTAAGTGTCTCTAGTCAGTTCCTATGTTCATCCTTCTTCCATAGACCCCCTCTAAAGCCAGCATCTTCAATTGGAAATGACTCCAACTCAGGACACCAGCAAACCTTGAGTATTCTTAACGAAGGCATGACTTGATGCATTGCTGACCATTCCAATCTCAAATCCGATAAAGATTCCAACATTAAGCCCTCAATTTTCCAAGCAGTAATACCATCACCCCAGAAGTTCTCATGCAATTGTGTGATATCACCAGAAATGATTGAAAGGTACCGCAACATGGGCAGAGATGTAGGGTTAAGCCATTCAGGACTTGTCTTACCTGGATAAAATTTGAGAGTCAGCTCGTGGAGTTGTCGTGGAGGATAAAGTCTACCAAGCTTTGTCGCTAGTCCATTATCTTGACTGCCAAAGCAACTTATTGTTAAAAATTGAAGTTCTTGGAGATCTACCAGTGCATTCCCCTCATCATCTCCAATTTCCTCGTTTTGAGTTAGTCTTAAACTGAGAGTTCTGAGTCGAGTGAGGCGTCTGAGCTCAGCTATACGACAGCCTCCTGGTTGGCTTACTTTTGCAGGCTTAAATCCAAGCAATACTTGGAGATTGGAAAGCCTACTTAATCCTTTTGGAAGGTACTCAAGTGAACCACAGTTGTTCACATCTAAAACAGTAAGTTCCTCAAATGTCAGAATGCAAGAGGGGAGCATTTTCATATTTTGGCAATAGCTGAAATCCAAAATCTTTAATTTTTCAAGCTTGGATATGGAAGCTGGAACTCCTCCAATCATTGGATGTGTATTGCTTAAACTGAGATAAGTAAGCTGTTTGGCAGATCCAATGCCTTCCAACAAACTTGAAAGAGGCACATCGAAAATTGATTTTGACAGATCCAATACTTGGAGGTGTCGACTCTTGCACAACTTCTTGGCAATGTCAGAACGGATTTTGTTAACTTCACCACTCTTGGTGGTTGTTAGCAGTGCTCGTAATTTTTGATTGCTCAATAGTTGCTTCCCATTCATCTCACTCTTAATACCCAAATGCCGACAAGTTGCATCAGATGGGGTGAAAAATGCATCATCCTCAGCTATTTTGATCACCAAGTCACGAACCATATCATGCATTTGGCATGTGTGGATCACACCATTGTAAGACTTATCAACAACTTCTATCAAACACCGATTAGATAGTTGTGAGAAACAATCTTCTCCCACTTCAGTCGATAACCTACCACTTCTCAGAGGGATGAAGCTTTCTCCAATCCACCAACGGATCAGTTGGTCTTTTGGTATGACGCAATCCTCAGGAAAGAGTGAAAAACAGAGGAAACAGGATTTCAAGTAAGGAGGGAGTTCATCATAGCTCAGCTGTAGTGAGGCCATCACTGAGTCATCATTTTCTTTCAATTCATCACGGAAATGATTTGCAATACGCCTCCATTCATGATAGTAAGGTGGCTTGCAAAGCATCACTCCTCCTACTGCTTTGATTGCTAAAGGAAGACCCTTGCATTTTTCCACAATCTCCTTTCCCACGTCCTCCAACTCGGGGAAATTGCATTCACCTGCACTTGCTGCAAATGCAATCTTCCGGAATAGTGACCAACTGTAGTGCTCATTGAGGAATTTTGGCCAATGTATTCTTGCTTCTGTAACTCCCATCTTGCGAGCGACTAGCTCATTTCTCGTTGTTACAATAACACTGCTCCCATTTCCTTTGGGCAGTCCAGCATAGATTTTTTGCCACCAAACATTGTCCAAGCTCCAAACATCATCCATAACAATCAAAAATCTCTTTCCCAAAAGATACTGGTTTATTTTTCTTAATAATTCACACTGGTCGTCACCAACGCATGCATCTCCCAAGCTCCTCAATATGCTTCTCATGACTTGTTCCTCGGTAAATGTTTGAGAAACAGACAGCCAAATCCTCCTCTCAAAGTGATCCTCCACCCTTCTGTCATTGAAGACTTTCTGAGCAAGAGTGGTTTTGCCAAGTCCTCCCATACCCACAAATGCAATGGCAAGTAAACCATCTCTTGCTTCAAATAGCCAATCCTTTATCTTCTCCGTGTCACCTTCCAGACCAACTACCTGAGTGTGGTCATAAAGGGAAGAAGTCCATCTTGACATTAGATTATTGTGTGCCTCCATACTTCCTTCTTTTAGAAGTGGTACTCCAAGGTATGTTGAAATGTTTTGCTTTATCTCCGAGATTCTGTCATTGATTTTAGCAAGGCGCTTCCCAGTTTGATGGCGAAGAGATAGCCTTTGGGGATGGAAGCATGTAGTAGCCCTATCACTATCTGCAGATTGATTCTGGCAGTCCTCAAGTATCTCTTCAGCTTCGAAAATTAAGTCTCGCAAACAGGACATGACTCCTTTAAGGGTGTTGTTTTTCCTCTTGAGTCTCTCTGCATCTTTGAGAAAGCTTTGCATGAATAGCAGCTCGTTCTTCAGTTTTTCAAACTGCTGTCTGTATTTAGTAAGAAACCTACTCTCCTCTGTGAGAACATTCAGAAGTTTCTCCAAGAATACAGTGACCACCGCATCCACCATCTCTTCTGCAACAAATTTCTGAAATGCAGCTTAATGAAAATGGATCGCCTAATAAACCAAAAGAACAAATCGTTAAGGGAGCTCAAGGACATATTCATAAAAAAATATAAGTATTTTCTACGTAAGTCCACCTCCCACAAAAGAAGGAAATACTTAAGTTTGTATAGGAGCTAAGTTGCTCGGACACGGGTGCTGGTGTCCGACACGAGTGCGGATCTAGAGGTCGGATCCTTTGAGAGGTAAATTCTAAGATTCGGGGATACGGATCCTAATACGGATACAGGTGAGGGGATCAGGTTCAAAATAATTCAAAAAAAATAAAATTATCTCCAATTATGAGAAACTGTGAGGAATACTTATGTATAGTTTGTAAAGTGTGGATTTCCTTTTCGTTCTCAAGTTGTACATAAATAGATTGATTACCTAGATACTGTTCTTCTTCCCTAGTTTTGGTTATGATTTCGAGAATTAAATTGTATCTCGTTTCAATTTTTTCATCCGTCGTGATCAAAGTACCCAAAATTGTTTGACCAGATTTAGTATGGATCCCATACTCACGCCCATACTAGTGTCATGTCGACACGGGTGTGGCACATAAACTGCCATGTCGGAGCAACTATGTTTGGTTACCCTTGTAAGACTATAATCCCCGGATAGAACTAGAAATAGAGTGTCTGGTCCAGTTTCTATTACTCGCATTACTAATACCCAGATCTAATATTATTTTAGGTGCGACAGAATATGAAACAAAAATACATGTATTAGCAGCACCTGGGGAAAAGAACCTAAAATGGTAGAAATTACACTTAAAGCAGGCAATCTTTTTAAGTAAAGAACAATATACTAAGAACTCTTAAATAATTTTAAACCTACAGGCTACTTATTTAAACAAAAACCTAGTTACCTACACTTGATAAAAAAATAACACAGCGACTTGGCTTTGGTATCAAATCCGCATGATAATTTTCGTGTCATTATTAATCATCCTATAACAATCCTTATACAATTACCCAGCATTTAACAATCCACTATCATAATTTTGAATAACTAGCTACTACCTGAACCAAATGAACCTTAAGAGCTATTATTCCAAAACTAAAACCACCTAACTAAGTACTGAGTAATTTAATGTCCGAATGAGTTATGTTCCCATTTTAAGAAAATTTAGAGTCAATTTTCCATGATAAGCTGAGCGGAAAAAAAAATAGAAGACCAGATCGAAAATTGAGCAGAGGCCTACAACACTTACTCGTGAAGAAGGAAGATGCTTCTCCTGAGATGCTGCATCAGATATAATCACTATAGGAGTTTGAGAATTCGCCTTTTCATGGTTGCAGTTTTCAAGTGGTGTAAGAATTAGAGAGGAGGAAGGAAAGGAGGAAACCACAGAGATAGAAAATGAGAGAAATGAGGCCAACGCGCGCGGTTCAAAGAAAAATGCGAAGTGTTATGTCCAACTCCAAGTCAACGGGGTCATCTCGCACTCTGCTTTGTTGAAAGCTCTAAGGTGTGGACGCTATGACTAACGCCACAAAGGAAGAAAAGAGATACATTGTTGATTTCGAAGCCACTTGCTCTTCTAGACTTCTATCTGATTAATTATTTACAAGGACGTAAAATAAAATAAAAGATCAATCTACTTAAAGTCACAGTTCCAAACTAATTAGGATTTGATTATATGAAATGCACAATCTTTAAAATAGGGTGGTAAAATGGTTAAAAAAAAAATATTTAATCATTCGTATTATCCACTAAAAATAGGTTGGATAATGGATAAAAATTATATTATCAATTTAAAAAATAAATAATTAATGGGTCTAACTTTTACATTTGTAAAGCCTCAAATTTAGGGTTCCTCTCATTATAGAGAGTGGAGACCAAGAATTCTCTCAAAAGTAATCGTATGTAAAAAGTCGTGGATAATATTGTTACTCATATTATCTGCAGTTAATCCATTTTTTTATCCATATTAAAAATGAGTCAGGTCAGATAATTTATCTATTGTTTTATTACCCATTTTTCGACCGATCCGACCCGTCATTTTGCCACTCCTACCTGTAAATATGTAGAAATCATGTGAAATTGGAAGAATGAAATTTAGGGTTCATGTTTGGTTTGAAAGGAAACTTCAACATGCTTTCTATATCATAAAAGAAAATATAAAATGTCATGTCCAATTGAAGACTAGGCCCAATGTATTTATATGACCCGGAACTTAATATTCTATGATAGTCTAAACTGGGCTACTCGGATAAATTACAACATATGGCCAAATATAATGGATCTAACATTAGCCTATACCCACTAGGCATATTCTAACAGTCCCCCTCAAGTTAGAGGGTGACAAAAACCCCAACTTGCGAAGATGAAAATAATGAGCAAGCGCAAGCAAGGCTTTTGTGAGTAAATCCGCAATCTGAGCAGAGTTGGAGACATGATGCAAACTCAGTAGGCCCTCACCAAGTTTGTGTCTAACAAAATGACAATCAAGTTCAATATGTTTGGCCCGTTCATGAAACACAACATAGCAATATCTGTCACACCTCCTTTTTACGCACCCCACGAGGGCGCAAGGAGTTTTTCCAATTAAAGGACAATCGAGACGGGACTAGTTTATTTAATTCAGAGTCGCCACTTGGAAAAAAAAATAATGGTGTTCCAAGTCACCGGTTTAAATCCCGAACCGAGGAAATTTATGACTCCGTAATACAGTCTGCGAAACTAGAAATCTGGATAAGGAATTCTGTTAACCCGGGAGAAGGTGTTAGGCACTCCCGGATTCCGTGGTTTTAGCACGGTCGCTCAATTGCAATTTATGTTTCTATCTGGTCCTTTTATATATTTTAACTATGTGCTTTTGATGCTCCGCTCTTAGTTTTTAGAAGACTTGCGACGTTACGAAAACACATTTCGAGCCGCACCGTAACCAGTACGCCTGCGACTCTAATGTATTTCAGTTTCGGCGAGATTTAGATTTGAGTCACACCGAGTGCACACTCGTTCAAAGGAAAGTACATTAAATCGTGCCCTAAAACAACGTCTATCGGCTTTTAAGTTTTTTAGGAGAAGCTATGGAATTCGCTATTAGCTTTCCCGAGTCTACCTTATTATCTTGTTACTAAATGGGGGCCCCGCTTGTTTAATGTCGGGCGAGGCTCATCCCAATCTAATTTTAAAAGTTCAATCTTAATGTATACTATATTTTCTATATTGTTTTTTTTTTCTGGATCGTATTTCTAGTACTAAGCATTCCAAGCCCACGTTACACATAGGGCCCAAACCAAATTGCAATAACGAAAGTATAGCGCAGAATTCATATAAAAGAAACAAGTACTCGGAATTAGGAATGAAAGCAAATCATTTTTTATTTATTTGTCAGAAGACGAAGATCATTATACAATATGATTCGTTAACCTTGAGCTATAATAACTAAATGCTTATGAAAGCCAACTACTTCTATGCTCCTATTTTTCCTAAAAGGCCGACATACCAAAAAATGGAAAATTAGTTAACTAACAATGAATACCCGATGATTTAATCATATGAAAACATGACTTAAACAACCTGACTGCTTATTTCAAGGGGACCCGAGTATCCAAAGCCGAGTGATTCAGTGATGCTTATACATGATTATTCTACTGGATTTACCTTAACTTATACTTATTCAACATCCCCAAGCCAATTTGCGAATTACTTCATACCTCTGTTACCATGCTTCTTTTAAAACAAATTCAGGTATATGGTTAACTACTCATATTGATATGAGTCAAGCGTTTTTGATATTCACAGGCCAATCTTAGTCAAATTATTACCTCAAGTTTTACTTGTTTCTCTTTTAACCCAAACTAATCGAGATTATTGAATCCCAGATCCGGTTTGCTATGTGAATCATTCAATATTTCTACTGTGAAAGCCATAATCAATTTAATCTGTGGTTATCTAGCCTATTTGGTGAGTTTTATCTACTTTAATTAGACGATCTACTGCTTACTACCACTACTATACTACTACTATCATTAACTATGACACTGTTTTTGTTGTGTTTCTCTCTACTTATACATATTACACTAAGTAAAATTCAAATCAAACTACACTAAACTATGAACGAAAAGAATAAGATAAAAATACAAAGAAAACAGGGATGGTTCAACACTTGAACTTCATTTTTTCACTCAGCATTTCATTACATCTTCGTTTTTGAATAGAAATGTATTTTTTCATTCAATAGAGTTCTCATTGGCAGGGATGTGTACCTGGAGATGGTAATACAAGAAGATGAGAGAAAGGTCAGCTATGCAGTAGGGCAACAACAGCAGTGTAACAACGGCCAATAGCAGGGAAAACAGGAGCCAAAACCACAGCAACAAATCAACACCCAGGCATAAACTCACAGCAGTAGCAGAAGAACTAAGAGACCCAGCAGAATCAACCACAAATAATGGACCAACAACAGCCACACTACAACCCAAGCCAACAACAAACTCAACACAGCAGTAGCAGAAGCAAGAGATCAGTAACACCAACACAGGAACAACAAACAACCAAATGACCAAACACTCAGCCACTCCCAACTAAAACACACGAAAACAGTAACCAAAAGCCAATGAAACAGTCTTTTGGTCTATACTTCCTAGCTCTCTCTATCTATATTCTTGTATATGTGTATTGTCAGCCCCTACTCTGTGTATATTCCAGTGTTCTTTTCTCTCCAGTTACTCCAGTTATCACTGTCTATAATGTTTCTCCCTGTTAGCCTCTCTCAGACTGCTCCTATTTCAGAACCTCTCTTCCCTCTAAAATGTGTATCCCCTCTCGGGTATCAATGCCTATCTATTTATAACCAAAACAACACCTAGGAGCACCCAGATTCTGCAGAACAGACCCTTGCCCATCCTTCTTCTGTCCAACCCACTAAACCATGTCCAAGTATGGGGTTTTCATAATTAAAAATTGATAAGTGCAGGGCACTGGTGGGTTGCTCTGTTGTGACAGTGGATTCCACTGACTTGCCTCATGTGCAGGACACTAAATACTCTAAATGTTAACCCATGATTTCCTAGTCAGCTAATTTGAACCATGATTTCAGCTTCAAACCAATCAAACAGTCCCATTCAATCCAGGAATGCTAATTACTGTGTGGTAATTCAAATAACTCAACCTAGGAAATTAGAAGATGACATCTAATCAACTACAACACATAGCAATGATAACAGATTAGTTGGCTAAACAATGATTCTGAAATCTCAACGAATGCCGGACATATGCGAAGTTAACTATTCGACGACGCTAATCGACGCGAGTTCGTATCCTATAACTAACACATTCAACTAAGCGATACAGAAAACAATTGACCAAAAAGAGGTCTTTGGAGAAGAAATGACAACTATGGACGGCCAAGAAGAAAATTAAACCAATTGAATCTAACAAAGAACACACAAACAACACATACCTAGTTAAAAATAGATAGGAAAAAGGGAGATTACCTCGAACGCAATCGAAATCGAAGCAAAGCCCGGACTGTTTTGAGCTTGGCCTTGGATGTGAAGTCTAAAGGACTTTAATTGAGATGTTCTCCAGCGAGAACATCCCAATTAAACTCTATTAGGCTTCAATCTCTCTCGAATTCAACCGGAGATTCTAATTTGAAATCTAGGGTTCATAGGCTCGGATTTGGGGCTTTTGCATTTCCGGTTAGATTCGAAGCAAACGAAAGCCGGCGGGGGTACGAGGGAGGCCATGTGAGGGTTTGGGGTGAGTTTGGGGTGATTTGGCATTGGTTCGAGTTTGACTCGAATCTTCAAATGAAGATTCGAGGAGCTCCGGAGGGATTCGAGGTTAGCGGAGGCCAGATTCGTGATGGGTGAGGTGAGGGGAAGATTTTGGCATTGGTTTGGTGGCCATTGGCCTACCGGAACCGCCGTGAGGCGATTTCCGGCAGGCGGAGTACGGCGGAGGAGGGCGGCGTTACGCCGGGCTTTGAGAGCTTCTGAGGGACGAAGCGGGGGGGGGGGGGAAAGGGGGGCGGGGTAAGGGATTAGGAATATATACCACGCGTGGGATTGGATCTAGGCCGTTGGATCGATTTAGATCGACGGCTTGGATCCACCCACTTAACGAAACGATGTCGTTCGGGTGAGTCTTGGACCGGGTATGTTTGGGTAATTGATTGATTAATTTGGGCCGTTGGATGATAAAATCCAACGGTCCAGATTACACAGGCTGAAGCTTGGACGGGTATTTGGGCTGGATTAGAGGAAATTCGTTTGGGCCTGGTTTTTAGGCTAAGTTTCGGCCCAGATCGGATCTACATGATGTACTATATGTGTAAGTGTATATATATATATATATGTATATATACATATATATATATATATATATACACACATATGTATATATACTAACCTATAACACAGCTATTTTTTACTACAATTAACGTACATAATTACATATCACCTAAAAATATAAATCACATGACTTCGATATCAAATACTAAAATGCAAAACCTAGCATATATTTTTTGTATAAACGTGCACACAAAAAGATAAAATAACACAAAATCACAAAAATCATGCTCAACACGAAACTATTTTTATTTTTGAATTTTCTGGGAGTACTTCTCAAGTAAGGCAAAAATCACGTGCTCACAGCTGCCCCTCTTTGCGCGTAAACACGCAGAGTTTTCGTGCAAAGATAAGTGAGCGGATATAAGCGATTTTGCCCATTCGAGCACTCCGTATGAAGTATTTTGGAAAAGTTTTGACCGAACCTTGCTTCAAAGGTCTCCTACATATCCCTGGCTAAAAGGGAATCAGGTCAATGTAGTTCGGGAAGTTCTGGTAGCTGGGACTACTGTTGCGATCTCGCTGTTACTGCTGTTACTGTTGTTACTGCTGTTACTGCTGCTACCACCGCTTAGCCGATCTCCTTGTTACACCGTACTAAGCAACAAAAACAAAAAGCTAGACTAAGTTACAGTACTACAAGTTCTTGTCTATCTTTGTAACTTGATCTTGTCGCGCTCCTTGCCATCCTGTCTGACTTGGTGTTTCTTCTGACGCTTCTTCTCTTCTGCCAATTGTTATTTCGGCCTATATTGATCGCCGAACTCCGACCATTGCTTCCTTTTTCACGATCTTTGAACTATTCTCCTTCGCAATCTGAGTCTATCTGTTCTGGTCCTTGTTGCCTCCCTCTGCTTACGAACTTGGATTCATGCCGGGGATTTCTGTTACATTCTACCGCTTTCCTCTACCAAATTAAAACAGATTGCCACTCCATTCTCCAGGCGGGCTCCCTGACTTCAACTACTACTTCAAAATTAAATCGCCACTCCATTCTCCGGCGGGCTCCCCGACTTCAACTACAACTTCAAAATTAAATCGCCACTCCATTCTCCGAGCGGGCTCCCGTACTTCAATTGCAACTTCAAAATTAAATCGCCACTCCATTCTCCAGGCGGGCTCCCCGACTTCAACTACTACTTCAAAATTAAATCGCCACTCCATTCTCCAGCGGGCTCCCCGACTTCAACTACAACTTCAAAATTAAATCGCCACTCCATTCTCCAGAGATCGCCCTGACTTCAATTACAACTTAAAAATTAAATCGCCACTCCGTTCTCCAGGGCGGGCTCCCCGACTTCAACTACTACTTCAAAATTAAATCGCCATTCCATTCTCCAGGTGGGCTCCCCGACTTCAACTACAACTTCAAAATTAAATCGCCACTCCATTCTCCGAGGGGCTCCCCGACTTCAACTACAACTTCAAAATTAAATCGCCACCCCATTCTCCGGGCGGGCTCCCCGACTTCAACTACAACTTCAAAATTAAATCGCCACCCCATTCTCCGGGCGGGCTCCCGACTTCAACTACAACTTCAAAATTAAATCGCCACTCCATTCTCCAAGCGGGCTCCCTGACTTCAACTACTACTTCAAAATTAAATCGCCACTCCATTCTCCAGGCGGGCTCCCCGACTTCAACTACAACTTCAAAATTAAATCGCCACTCCATTCTCCGAGCGGGCTCCCCGACTTCAACTACAACTTCAAAATTAAATCGCCACCCCATTCTCCGGGCGTGCTCCCCGACTTCAACTACAACTTCAAAATAAAATCGCCACTCCATTCTCCGAGCGGGCTCCCCTGACTTCGCCTACTACTTCAAAATAAAATCACCACTCCATTCTCCGAGCGGGCTCCCCGACTTCAATTACAACTTCAAAATTAAATCGCCACTCCATTCTCCAGGCGGGCTCCCTGACTTCAACTACTACTTCAAAATTAAATCGCCATTCCATTCTCCAGGTGGGCTCCCTGACTTCAACTACAACTTCAAAATTAAATCGCCACTCCATTCTCCAGGCGGGCTCCCTGACTTCAACTACAACTTCAAAATAAATCGCCACTCCATTCTCCAGGCGGGCTTCCAGACTTCAACTACAACTTCAAAATAAAATCGCCACTCCATTCTCCGGCGGGCTCCCTGACTTCAACTACTACTTCACAATAAAATTGCCACTCCATTCTCCAGGCGGGCTCCCTGATTTCAACTACAACTTCAAAATTAAATCGCCACTCCATTCTCCAGGCGGGCTCCCTGACTTCAACTACTGCTCACTGATTTCATCCTATCTCGATTACCTTCCTTTGCCTTTTGTACCATATCCTTGTTCCTGCATTACCTCTCGGACCACCTTCTCTTCTGAATTATCCTGTCTTGGAATTGCTTTCCCCTAGGTCGTGTTACTTTTCTTCTGGCTGCTGGGGATATTTTTGGAACTGTTTACTCGCCTGCTGGGGATGATGCTGCTGAGGAAGTATTCTTTGTTTCCTTCACCCCTCATTCTCTTCCTTCTTCCCATACCTCCTCTGGGACTCACGCTTTTGCCTCCTCGAACAAATTATGGGATGTAATAATGCTAGGCAAATCTCGAAGCCATTGTTTTATTTTCCCCACAACTGCTGGGAGGTGATACCAAGCTCAAATATTACCCCATCGTGTCGTCTGGCCTTTCTCAAAACTATTCTGCTCGGAGCTGGTACTCCCCGAAATCTTGTGTTGCTTTCTATCCTCATCCTCTGAGTCTTGCTTTCCAGAAAATTTTCGCAACAGGAGAAAATTTTCTGCCCCAGTTTGATAAACTTCTGGACGGTATGCTTTTCTGCCAACGAACCCTCTTTTCCCTGCTTTTAAATCAAAGAAAAATTGTTAGTTTCAAAATGCGGTGAGTGGTCGTGCCACTCTTGTTGAGGCCATTTTCTTCCAGCTGCTTGGCCTCTCTCGAACTTTGAGGGCGACGTTGACGCTTTCTGGGGACGATGCTTTTTCCACGAACGACCTCTCGTCTTTCCTTTTATTCCACTCTTTGGTTTGGTCCGACTCTTTTTAGCCGGTGATCTGTTGCGTGAAATCATTTTTCGGACATGCCACATGTGTCCATCATACTCCATAACTCTTGCGAACCTTCCACTCAGCCTGTCATCCCAATCTCACTATCGTAACGACTTCTGTCTTATTGCCTCGTTCCATGCCTATTCACTTTCAATATACTGCTTTGGGAGACTTGGTAGTAAGCTTTGAAAAATCAATTTTCGAAAATGAAAGAAAAGAAAAGACCACTGACCGCAAATGACAAAAGAAGAGAAAAACTTTTCTGAACTCAAATAGGAAAACTTATCTGAATGTGTGCCTGATCCAATGGTTATGCCGCGCCTTTGAGATTAAACTACCCAGTCTATTCATATCAATCACTTTCTGATCCCGCGTTCTGCTAGAGGTAAACGGATGTCCAAACCTTGTCTCATGCAGACATCTTGTAATCATCTCGTCCTGTCACCTCACAGTGCCCTTCAAAGGGTTTTCACTGATGAGATTCTCTCATTTCTTTCTATCTCCCGTCGCCTTAAGGTGCCCGTAAAGGTTTTCACCGTAAGACTCTCTCATTTACGTTTTCTTTTCGTGCGGCGGGGTATCACCCCTGAGGTTCTCTCTAGAGCGTTATCCCCTTTCGGCTTGTGCATCCTGGATTCAATCGAGGGTCGGGATGTCACTCTTGGCTTTCATTCACATGACTTGGCACTTCTCAAATACCGATCGAGAGGTCTTTCTGGTTCTTGATATGGTTTCTGCGCGTGAGGCTGAAGAAAGGGGTTTAGCCTCAACGGTTAGCTTATTACAACTTTCGGAATCCACACTACCTTTCCAACGAAACAATGACTTCTGCCCCAGTTTTGTTGCTTGGGGGATTTTTTGATTTTTATTTTATTATGACCGAGCCGTGTGGCGCCTACGTATCCTTCTTGAGGAATCAGGTCGAACGTAGTTCACTTTTTCTTGTATTACTTCTTTGTTTCTTTTCTATTCTGTTACACATCTTCCTCGATGATTCCGAAAGAGGGTATATGAAAGAATAATTAAGGCTCAAAATGGGGAAACAAAGGTTAAAGTGTTTGGGTAGCAGAAAAATTGCCTCTGTCATTTCATTCTCCGAAAAATGCCAAATACACACAAACGAAACCAAACGTTGACAAATGCATCAAAGAATTACACATAATATCTCTTAACTGCATCAGAATTGATAGCCATATCGGTGCATCTTCCCTCGACATCAGTCAGACATAGAGCGCCGTTGGATAATACTCTAGTTACCACAAAAGGTCCTTGCCAATTTGGAGCGAACTTGCCTTTCGCTTCGGCCTGATGGGGTAGAACTCTCTTCAGCACATGCTGTCCCACTTCAAATCTCCCGGGACGTACCTTCTTGTTATATGCTCTCGCCATTCTCTTTTGATACAATTGGCCGTGACATACTGCTGTCAATCTCTTTTCATCGATCAAGCTCAATTGCTCTAATCGGGTTTCGACCCACTCGTCGTCATCAATCTCAGCTTCAGCGACGATTCGGAGGGATGGAATCTCAACTTCTGCGGGTATTACTGCTTCAGTCCCGTATACCAACAAGTAAGGAGTTGCACCTACCGAAGTCCGGACGGTAGTGCGATAACCCAACAGCGCGAATGGTAGCTTTTCATGCCATTGCCTAGATCCTTCTACCATTTTCCTCAATATCTTCTTTATGTTCTTGTTTGCTGCCTCGACCGCACCATTTGCTTTTGGGCGATACGGTGTGGAATTTCGGTGTGTAATCTTGAACTGTTGACATACCTCTTTCATCAATCCACTGTTAAGATTTGCACCGTTATCCGTAATGATCATCTTTGGAATTCCAAACCTACAAATGATGTGGGAGTGTACGAAGTCCACCACTGCCTTCTTGGTCACTGATTTGAATGTTTTGGCCTCCACCCACTTGGTAAAATAATCAATCGTTACCAGAATGAACCTGTGACCATTGGAAGTCGCAGGCTCAATAGGTCCAATAACATCCATACCCCATGCGACAAACGGCCATGGTGCTGACATTGTATGCAATTCAGTCGGCGGAGAATGAATCAGATCTCCGTGTATCTGACACTGATGGCATCTTCGCACGAAACTTATACAATCCCGCTCCATAGTGAGCCAATAATATCCTGCTCGAAGAATCTTCTTTGCCAATACGTATCCGCTCATGTGTGGTCCGCAAACTCCCGAGTGTATATCCGTCATAATTGTTGTGGCTTGACTTGCATCTATACATCTCAATAATCCCAAGTCTGGGGTTCTTTTGTACAGCACCCCTCCACTAAGGAAAAATCCGTTCGCCAACCGCCGAATAGCTCGCTTTTGATCTCCAGCTGCTTGCTCTGGGTATACTCCTAACCTGAGGTATTCCTTGACATCATGAAACCATGGCTCACCATCCACCTCTTCCTCTATCACATTACAATAAGCATGTTGATTCCGGACATGGATATGTAACGGATCGATACGAACCTTGTCCGGGTGATGTAGCATTGACGCTAAAGTAGCCAACGCGTCGGCAACCTCATTATGCATCCTTGGGATATGTCTGAATTCTACCGACCGGAAAGCGTTTGGTCAAATCATGCAAACACTGACGATATGGGATAAGCTTTAAATCTCTGGTTTCCCATTCTCCCTGAATCTGATGTACTAGAAGGTCCGAGTCCCCCAAGACCAAGACGTCCCGTACATCCATGTCCACCGCTAATCGCAACCCCAAGATACATGCCTCGTACTCGGCCATGTTATTGGTACAGTTAAAACGCAGTTGAGCAGTAACAGGATAATGATGTCCTGTTTCAGATATAAGCACAGCCCCTACTCCGACTCCTTTTGCGTTTGCCGCTCCATCGAAGAAGAGCTTCCATCCCGGATCCTTGGTTAGTTCCAACCCCTCAATCTGCAATACTTCCTCATCTGGAAAATACGTCCTCAAAGGTTCGTATTCGTCATCAACGGGATTTTCGGCTAAGTGATCGGCCAGGGCTTGAGCTTTCATAGCCGTCCTTGTCACGTATATGATGTCGAATTCCGTAAGTAATATTTGCCATTTTGCTAATCTCCCTGTAGGCATGGGTTTCTGGAAAATATACTTCAACGGATCCAACCGCGAAATGAGGTACGTGGTGTAAGAAGACAAGTAGTGTTTCAGCTTTTGGGCTACCCAAGTTAGGGCGCAACATGTCTTTTCCAGATGAATGTACTTGACCTCGTGGACTGTGAACTTCTTACTGAGGTAGTAAATGGCCCGTTCCTTCTTGCCGGTAAGATCATGCTGCCCCAGTACGCAGCCAAACGAATTCTCCAAGACCGTCAGATAAAGAATCAGGGGTCTACCTGGCTCAGGCGGAACTAGTACGGGTGGATTTGACAGATACCCTTTGATCCGGTCAAACGCTTCCTGACATTCTGCCGTCCATTCTATCGCAGCGTCTTTCTTCAATAGGCGGAATATGGGTTCACAGGTTGCCGTAAGCTGGGCAATAAACCTACTGATGTAATTCAACCTTCCCAACAGACTCATTACCTCTGTTTTATTCTTCGGCGGGGCTAACTCCTGAATGGACTTGATTTTGGACGGGTCCAACTCAATGCCCCGTCGGCTGACGATGAATCCTAGCAACTTTCCCGATGGAACTCCGAATGCGCATTTGGCCGGATTAAGCTTGATGTCGTACCTTCGAAGCCTTTGAAAGAACTTCCTGAGGTCAGCAACATGGTCTTCTTGACGCCTAGATTTTATGATCACATCATCCACGTACACCTCAATTTCCTTATGTATCATGTCATGGAATACCGTAGTCATCGCCCTCATATATGTTGCTCCTGCATTCTTCAAACCAAACGGCATCACTCGGTAGCAATAAGTCCCCCACGGTGTGATAAAAGCCGTCTTTTCTGCGTCCTCTTCATCCATCAAAATCTGATGATATCCCGCATAACAGTCCACAAAGGATCCAATTTCGCGTCCGGCGCAATTATCAATCAGGATATGGATATTGGGAAGTGGGAAATTATCCTTAGGACTTGCCTTGTTGAGATTGCGATAGTCCACGCATACCCTGATCTTTCCGTCTTTCTTTGGCACCGGTACTACGTTGGCCAACCATTCAGGGTATCGAGTGACACGAATGACTTTCGCCTGCAACTGCTTGGTTACCTCCTCCTTAATCTTCACACTCATCTCCGTCTTGAATTTCCGCAGCTTTTGCTTGACGGGAGGATATGCCGGATCGGTGGGTAATCTATGAACCACTAGATCAGTGCTGAGTCCTGGCATGTCGTCGTACGACCATGCGAAAATATCTTTAAACTCCATGAGTGTTTTGACCAATTCTTCTCTCAGAATTGGGTTCAATATGGACACTTATCCGGGTTTCTTTGACGTCATCCGCATTCCCTAGATTAACGGCCTCAGTATCATTTAAATTCGGTTTGGGTTTTTCCTCGAAGTGACTTAATTCTTCACCGATTTCTTCTACGGCTTCATCATCGCCGTACTCTGACTCACTCTCGTCACTTCTTATTTCATGCGTTATTATTTCCAAACCCGATTGGCTTTCTAGACTGGGTTGATTAATCTTTAAGCACGCCATATCATTAAGATCAGTTGCAAGAAAGCTGTTCAGAAAAGTAAAAAGAAGAAAAAAGATAAACAAAATTAGACACGAAGGAACCAAATTTCATTAATGTGAATTGTACAAAGGGAAAACAAACTGCAAACTTAAATCAGAAATGAACTAAAAACAACGGGATTTTACTCCGGGGACAAACCCCCAACACAAAATTTCGAAAGAAAAACAATCCAAGACAAACTACCAAGACTCCTTCCGGACAGGGAGAGGAGTAGCCTTCCAGTTATTCAGTTTTGCCTTTGGTCCCACAAATTGTATCTCGGCACGACTGGATCCTTCACCATCCTCGAGCATACATACATCTGTGAATAGGTCTTCGAACTTCCTGAAGAACTCTTCATCTGGCCTGATCGTAGGACCGGGAATCTTTGGCGCTGGATGTCCTCTTGCTCCGGACCTGACAAAAGATTGGGAAAGGCGTGGAACAGGCTTTGGGAGCACCCATGTTTTCTGCTTACTCCTCTTTGCTCGCCGGATGTCCTCTGAGGTTGGCCGGAATCCCAAGCCGAAGGTTCCCAAGTTTTCGACCACTGATACCGGTTGTATAATTCCTTGCAGAGATGCACCTAGCCCTTTACCGGGTACGAAACCATGTCGCAACATTTCATGCGCCACCATGACATCCGTAGTAATTGTTCGGTCGCCGGGAATACATTCCCCTTCCGGAACTCGGTGGGCGGACACCACATCGCAGACCTGATACACCCACGGCCCGACATCTTCTTCTGTTTCAACAAAGGGAATGATGGTGCCTGATTGTGGATCGTTCTCTCCATGGACGACGATCTCCTGCTGGTCCCATTCAAACTTGACGAGCTGGTGTAAGCTGGATGGAACTGCTCTTGCGGCATGAATCCACGGTCGCCCTATTAGGAGGTTATATGACACCACCATGTCCAGCACCTGGAATTCCATGGTGAACTCCACTGGCCCAATTGTCAAGACTAGCACTATGTCACCAACCGACGCTTTGCCTCCTCCGTCGAACCCTCGAACACATACGTTGTTCTTGCGTACCCTGCCGATGTCTACTTTCAATTTGCCCAGTGTAGAGAGAGGACAAATGTTAGCACTGGACCCATTATCAACCAAGACTTTGGTAACCACCGCCTCTTCACACTTCACCGTAAGATATAAAGCCCTGTTATGCTCAGTGCCTTCCTCAGGCAACTCGTCATCGGTAAAGGTGATCCGATTTGCTTCGAAGATCCGATTGGCGATCTTCTCCAAATGGCTCACTGAGATTTTATCCGGTACATGTGCCTCATTCAGGACTTTCATCATTGCTTGCCGATGTTCTTCAGAATGTATCAGCAAGGATAGCAATGATATTTGCGCCGGAGTCTTCTTCAACTGCTCTAAGACAGAGTAGTCATGCAGCTTCATCTTTTTCAAGAATTCTTCCACCTCTTCATCAGTGACCGGCTTTTTCAATACTGCCGGAGTGGTCTTCCTCAATTCCGCAGGGGCAAAACATCTCCCCGAGCGGGTCAACCCTTGGGCTTCACAAACTTCCTCTTTCACCTCCTTTCCTCTGTAGGTCGTTGTAATCCGAGCATAATTCCATGGAACAGCCCGGCTATCGGTTACTGGCAACTGTGTTGCCGGCCGGATGATGAAAGGATCCATTCGAACGCCTGCTACTGTCAAGATGGGCTTGATTGCTGCCCCTGGTACAACTATCTTGGCCGGCTTCACCGGTACTGCGTTCACACTTTCCTTTCCTGCTTCCGACTCTCGTGGTATGTCCTTCTTGCAACTGGGCGGCTCATCAAGGCTTGGCCCTTTTCTCGTTCCTGCCCCGCTAGACTTAATCATCATTACAGTCTGAGAGGCTTTCTCCTTTCCTTCCTTCGCCCGTACCAACTCGATCATATTGGTCTCATGATGAGTTGGAAGCGGGTTTTGGTTGATGTTGGGCTCGGTTGGAGTCTGGACCTCAATCCTGCGAGTGTCAATGAGCTCCTGGATGGCCGTCTTTAGCCTCCAACACTTTTCTGTATCGTGTCCCGGACATCCCGAGCAGTAGGCACAATTCACTGAATGGTCCAGGTTCTTCGGGAGGGGGTTTGGTAGCTTAGCTTCAACCGGATTTAGCAAACCTACTTGCTTCAACCGGTGGAACAGACTGGTGTAAGACTCTCCTAAGGGAGTGAAAGTTTTTGGCCTCGGCGCCCTGTCGCCCCTGAATGCTTGGTTCGGACGGAAACTCGCGCCCGAGGGGTTTCTGTAAGCTCTTGGGGGTGGATGATTGTTCTGGGGGTTCGGTGCACGCCACGGTGCATGAACAGGAGGTGCAGAATAGGATTGTGCACGGTGGACAGTAAAATGGGGATCAGGTGCGGGATAGTAATGTTGCGGGTGGCTATATGGGTTGTGAGAGTAGTTTTGGTGGTGGGGTTGGGGTGGGCTATATTGGGGTGCGGGGCCTCTATTTCTGAACCATGCCCCGGACTCGACGGCCGCAACTTCCTCTCTCCTCTTTTTCCCCAGTACTCCTCCAGTACCACTTTGGATAGCCTGAGTGGTGGCTTTCAGTGCCGAGTAACTCATGATCTTGTTGGCCTTCAAACCTTCCTCGATCATACCCCCCATTTTTATCACCTCAGTGAATGATTTGCCTACGGACGTTACCAGATGTCCGAAGTAGGTGGGCTCTAATGTCTGCAAGAAGTAGTCCACCATCTCGCTCTCTCTCATCGGTGGATCCACCCTGGCCGCCTGTTCCCTCCATCGGAAACCAAATTCCCTGAAGCTTTCAGCAGGCTTCTTCTCTAATTTTAGTAATGATAGGCGGTCGGGGATTATCTCAAGATTGTATTGGAACTGGCCGATAAAAGCTTGAGCCAAATCATCCCACGTAAACCATCTACTGGGATCCTGTCTAGTGTACCACTCCAACGCAGATCCTCCCAGACTCTGGCCGAAGTAAGCTATCAGAAGCTCGTCCCGTCCTCCGGCCCCTCTCATTTTACTGCAAAACCCTCGCAGGTGGGCCATCGGGTCACCATGCCCCTCGTATAGGTCGAATTTGGGCATTTTAAACCCTGCTGGCAACTGGACGTCCGGAAATGGACACAGATCCTTATAGGCGATGCTGACCTGGTTGCCCAAACCGTGCATGTTCCTGAAGGACTGCTCCAGGCTTTTAACTTTTCTGACAACTTCCTCGTGTTCCGAACTTTGGAAGTGTTTTTCCGGTTCTGCCGGATTATCCCAGTGAGGTGTATGTGATTGTGGTTCAGGAGCCCTGAAAGTAGGCTCTGGAGGATAGTAAGAGTTGTCATGGATCTGAACATATGGCTCGCTGGCCGGCCTTTGCAGAGGAGCAGGTGGAGGTGCTACAAAAACAGGGGTGGCTGGAGGAGGATTTGGTTTGGCTGGTGGAATGTGGGTGGCATATGGGTTTTCCCCCTGAAAGTATGGATAGATCGGGGCGCTTGTCGAAGGATCGATGGGCGGATGTTCCGAAGCTGAGGCGAGAGTAGGGCGGTTTGGTGAAGACTGTTCCCTGGCCCAGGCCAGGTGCATCTCTGTTATCTGTTGTTTTAACCGGCCTACCTCTTCTTTCATGATTTGTAGCTCGGATTTTTCTTCCTCGAGACTCTTGCCAGAACTCGACATGCTTACTGTAACTGGTCCTTTGGATCTAGTACGGTAGTGATGGCTGGCCAGTATATTCTGTCAAACCAACTGCTAAACTTTCTGGAATACGCAACAAACTTGTTAGTTCACCGAGTTTGACGGATATGTTATAGCACGTTGGATGCAATGCACCTAACCAAATAACCCTTTCTACGTGTACTCTTTAACATGCGTCATTCCGGCCCTTTTTCTTTTTCTTTTTCTTTTTTCTTTTTCCTTTTTTCTTTTTCGACTATCTTTGCAAGCCTTATTGTTATTTAACCTTTGGATTCTTTTTCTTTCTTTTTAGTGGTGGTCGAATCTTATGTGGATTGCCTACGTATCACGTTTTTGCGTGAATCAGACCGAGCGTAGTTCTGTTAACAAGATTGTGGCAAAATTCAGTAACTTTTATATCAAATAAAACCGTGTAGTTACAAAACACGTCTTACAACAATCAGCAAAAACGAAAGAAAATGCTTGACTTGGGAAAGTAAAAATGCCAACTAGCTTGACTCAACATTTCAAAAATACATTTTCAATCAAAAGTCTACTGCTCTAAAATTCCTGGGGGCCCGCGAGGCATCATTCGGCCTTGCCGCGGGCCTGGGTGTGAGGTCCTTGTGTAGTCCCCTTAATTCTTCCATGATCCGATGAACATAGCCCATAATTGAAGCAAAAAGGTCGGTGCGGGGCACTTGTTCACAAGCTAGGCATTTCATGGTGACGTAGTGCCCGATTTCCCCGATTCGGTCCTTGATCATGTCCCTCTCTCTGAGTAGCCGCTCTATCTGCTGGTTTTTTGCCCCCAATCGTTGAGCGTTGTTGGTGACTTGGTCTAAGAGCCTGTCTATTTGTTCTTGCAGTCGAGCCATCAGATTGTGGCAACGGTCGAGGTCCGCTTTGGCATCTTGGGCTTGCTTGAAAACCCGTTCTCTGAGGACAACATTTGCTTCCCTTAAACTGGTGACGATATCAGTGTAATCCTCTTCCACCCGTTGTAGGTGAAGTGCATGTTGATGTGCCTCCTTTCTCCAGCTAGCTCGGATTCTCACTGTTTGGGCCTTAGACTCTTCCAATTCTCTTTGGACATCGGCAACCCGGCTTTTCAGACCCTTTATCAGTTTTTCGTCTGCCCGACTCCTCAACTGTCTGTCAGCATCCCTTTTCATTTGCTGGATTTGAGCTCTCAGGAAGTCATTTTCTTGTGCCAACTTCTTTTTATCTCCTTCGTTGGCGGCAGCTTGCACATCCATTTCAAATTGGAGTTCTTGGGTCCGTTGTTCTATCCTGCTGATCTTTGTTCTATAGGCTTCTTCTCTAGCCAACCAGTCCCATTGTTCTCGTGACGCTCCAGCAAACTCCCTGAGGTGAGGCCTTTTTGCGGGCCTTTGATGCTCCGGATCTCTACTATACCATGCAGGGTATTCCGACGATACTTCGCCCCGGGCTCGATCTCGCACCCGAGTGTCTATTTTTAATGTCTGACACTCACTCCAAATCTTTCGGACCAATGCTTCAGGGAACTGTCCTCCTGGTCCAATTTCAACTACATGTGGGCTGAGGTCTTCTTCTTTTGGGATTATTTGGCATCGTCCCAATTGTCTCAATACTCGACCTGGTGCGTAGGGCTGGATGCTGTTGAGGCCCATTAGCAATAAATATGATTCCGTGGCCGATGCATATATGACTTCTTCCACGGGTAGCCAGCCAAATGTCCATTCTATTCCGCTGGCTGTAGTCGAACGCAAAAGTCGTATCCATCCGCTGATCCCCTCTGGCAACTCATGTCCCTCGACCCTCGCAGGAAACTCTTCTATACAAGTCTTCTTCGGTGAACTATACCTCATAAATTGCGGATGGCGGTATAAGTGATCGATCATCCACATTTGGAGCAATACACTGCAAGCTTCAAAGAAAGTCCCTCCAGCTTTGCAGATGGTGAGTGCACGAAAGATATCCGATATTATCATGGGAGCCAAAGTACTGTTGTTCTGTTTCATCAAAGTGCTGACGACCCCTGCCACTTGTATGTTGATATTCCCATCTTTTCTAGGAAATATCAATGAACCTAGGAAAGCTATCATGAAGGCGATGCGTCTATGCTCCTCCCATTTTACCCGATTGTCTCCGCTGCAGATTTTGCTTTTGTGTTTGTTAAAGCCCCCATAATGACCATATTTGTCATATAGAAATGCCAAAGTGCAGAACCCTTCTGATAAGTCTGGGTTGTGTACAGTTCTGCGGATCTTTACCGTATCCAAAAACCGATGTACTGTCACTACCCTTGGTGCAATAAGGTATTGATCCCTCATAGGGACCTTTGGTCTTCCGACATATCCGGCTAATTCTTCCAGTGTTGGTGTGAGTTCAAAGTCTGAAAAGTGGAACACATTGTGTGCCGGATCCCAGAATGAGATCAAAGCTCGTATGATGTCTCCTCTCGGGGGAATTTTTAGCAGCCCTACTAGATCTCCCAAGTACAGAGCTTAACGGCATCTTGTCCTTGCTCGCCCAAGTCGCTCCACCACCTATGCAAACTTAAGGGGACCTTGTTTATGATAGCTTCGGTTGTATTCTGACTCGTGCTCATTCTGCACATTTATTTAAGGTAATTCTTAGATGAAAACGAGATTTTTATTTGTCCCAAAACTATCTTTTCTGAAAAATGAAACGGGCCCCAGGAATTGACTGGTAAAAAAGAGTGGTCGTTAAGGCAAAATTAAATGTCTTGGCATTCCGCCATTAAAACTTATTTTGAAATATATGGGAGTTGGACCCGTTTAAAGGTTGCCTACGTATCTCACACTCGGTGAGAATCAAACTCGCGTAGTTCGGTCCGTCAAAACAACTATCTTTCCTTTATTGACTGTCAAAAACACATTTTGTCAAAAACCCATTTTGTCGGCAAAGTCAATCTTCTGCCGTCTTTTATTGGCAAACTAAATTCGTGGACTTGTTGGTGAAACGTATTTTTGTATTTTTCTGAAAGATATTTACTTCCCCATACTATTTCCTTTTGTGCTTTTTCTTCGGTATTTAAAGGAACCCGGTCAGCATGTCAGTCTAAATAAATGCTAACAACAAATATGATATGGCAAGATGGTCTTTCCTTTCAGGTTACCTGTCCTAGACGGACCCAACCCCTGTGTTGAGTCCCCTAAGTCAGAGATGATGCAACTAAACGTCCTGAATCTAGGCTCAATATCCCGATGCTTTTCAATGATACTAGACCGTGTACCCGAGCGGACGACTCGGATTTGAGGAGGGGGCTACGTACCGGGGACCCGCGGGATCGTCCGGCTTTGTAACTTATCCTGCCTCTTTTCTTATTTTTGGTATTGACACTATCAGAAAAGGGGAGTCTCAACCAGTAAGCACATCCCCGGGGGTAAGAAGAGAAGGGTTTTCGGCACAGTTTTATATACAGTTCACGCAATATCAAAGCGGTAAACATATAGCGGTTTGTATATACAGTACAACGAATATCAAAGCGGTAGACATGTAGCACATTAAATAAACATGTAATAAAATCAAATATAGACAAAATAACAATTTAAATGAGCTCGAGTTCTTAGACCCCGAACCGAAGTTCGAGGTCATTGTCCCCAGTGGAGTCGCCAGAACATGCAGAGCTGCCTGATTATCACAGAACAGAGGAACATGAGAAGAAAAGACACCAAAATCACCTAACAATCTAGAGACCCAAGTCAACAACCTTACTTATGGCTTTATATTCAACCTCAGTAGATGAAAGCGAGACAACATGATACTTCTTGGACTTTCAACTTATAAGGCTCCCATCAAAGAAAACACAAAACCTAGAAACTGATCTCCTACTATTAGCACAAGAAACTCAATCATTATAACTAAATATTTGCAAGGATAAATCAGGAGAAGAATTGAAGAATATACCACAACCATAGGTGGCTTTCAAATATCTTATAACATGATGATCAACATGCATATGAGGAACACAAGGAAACTATAAAAGTTGAGAGTTGCTGGACTACAAAGCTGATATCAGGTCTAGCGTGGGTTAAAAAATTCAGCTTCCCAACCAAACATATGTAATGTTTAGGCTTAAGCAGGGGGTCTCAAACCTTGGCTTTCAAGGTGACATTCAACTCAAGAAGACAAGAAGCAGGGGTACAAGAAGAAGATTGAAATGATTCTAGCATGTCATGTATGAACTTCTTTTGATGTAAAAGAACTCCAGAATCATAATAAGAAACTCAATCCCAAGGAAATAGTTAAGGGACACTAAATCGTTAATTATGGGACAATTTAGTATACCACTACTTAGAGGCCTCCCTTTGGCCATAAATAGACTACAGAAGTTTACAAACCAAGGGGGCAGAAGTAGAGGAAGTACGAACAAAAAGCCTAGGAGGAAGCTTCAGGAACACCTCTTCATCAAGATCACCATGGAGAAAGGCATTACTTACATCAAGTTGAAACATTGGCCATTGATTTTTAATAGCTACATCAATCTAGGTTTTGACAGAGGACATTTTAACAACTGGGGATAAGGTCTCATGAAAGTTAACCTCCTCAACCTGTGTGTCCCCTCTAACAACTAGTATGGTCTTATACCTTTCTATGCTACCATCTGTTTTATACTTAACTTTGTACACGCACTTACAACCTATAGGCTGTTTAACAGGAGGAAGCACAATAATACCCAGGTCCTATTGGACTCCAAAGCTTCAAATTCTAACCCCGTTGCATTTTGCCGCTTATGTATGATTGCAGCCTGAGAGTAGCAGGAAGGTTCAAGGATGTGAAGGTGACTAGGGTGACAATGTTAGGAGCAGAAACAGAATTGTGATTGTTGGAGGAAATAGAGGTATTGCAGAGGTAGTCTTGAAGATAACTATGAGAGCTGTGATCAGACCTCCCCAAAGGAACAAAAGAAGAAGGAATGGGAGAAAAGAAAAGACATGTTTGTAAAACACGACATCTCTTGATACAAAGCATACTTTAGTGGCTAAGTTTCTTATATCCATTTTTACCAAAAGGGTAACCTACAAAGACACGAGGAAAAAATATAGGGTGAAACATGTTTTTGTGCGATTTGGTGATAGTAGAGTAACAAAAACCCCCTAAAAGTACTGAGATAAGATTAAAGGGGAGGCTTATTGTATAGAAGTTCATAAGGACTCTTAGAGTGAAGTTGGGGAGAAGAAAACCTATTAATGAGATATGTGGCAGTAAGGATACAATCCCCCCAAAATCTAAGGAGAAGATGGGATTGAAAGAGAAGAGCTCTTGCAGTTTCTAATAGATGTCCATGCTTCCTCTCCACCACTCCATTCTGTTGAGGAGTGTGAGAACATGTGGTTTGATGTACTATCCCTTTAGCAAAGAATAATTGATGGCCGGAAGAACTAGAACCCAATTCAAAAGCATTATCACTCCTAATTGTTTGAACTTTAGAATTGAAGTGTGTTTCAACCGTAGCAATAAAGGCTTTTAATATGTGAAAGACATTACTTTTGGATCCCAGCAAATGTGTCGAGGTTGCCCTAGAGTAGTCATCAACTATTGTTAAAAAGTACTTGGAGCCAGTATAGGTTGGTGTAGGGTAGGGTCCCCAAGTATCAATGTGTATAAGTTGGAAAGGGTGAGTAGACTGAATGGAGCTATCAGGGAAAGGTAATCTGGCCTGTCTTGCTAGAGTACATACTGACAGGTGAAGGATTGTTTAGGAGAACATTTAAAAGTAATAGCATAAATAAGTTTCAATTTTGAAAAGGGAATGTGTCCAAGTTTATAATGCCACACAATTTCATCTTTATTCACTTTAGAAGAAACATCAATGGTATTTACAATTGTACAATCAGCATTAACATCAATAGAAACTACAAAAATAGAACAATAATTGATCACATATCTTGTCACAAACCTTACTTCTCGCATTGATATTCCATCATTGTTACTAATTATTAGACTATCATTAGTTTCTTACAATTGATAATCTTAGTTTTAGTTGTAGTCGATAATAACATCAATCAAAAGGTTTATTATCCTTGGCAGTATTGAGCTGAAGATTTATTAGAATATTATTGAAACCAATCCTTGTGGAGACTATTTAATACTATACTATCTTTGACTAGCAAGTCTATGTTTTGTACACCAATTTTGTGATCGTCAACTGATCACCAGGCATAGCATAGACATCAGTATCACCAAACCCATCAGCAGTATCAGAATCACCATGAGCAGGTGAATTATTAGGTTTTGTAGTCTTAACATGAGCAACAGTTCTGCGAGGATGAGGAGGTCCTTTGTTGAACTTGAAATTGGGAGGAAACCCATGTAATTTATAACACTTTTCTATGGTGTGCCTAATTTTCTTGCAACACTTGCAAGTGACAATAGGTCTAGGAGTTTCAAAAGAAACCTTGAAAGGGAAAGGTATTTTGGATGTGCCAGCATTGAATGAAGTAGAAGTAGTTGAAAAATGATATGCAAAGGAGAATTGTCTCTACTTTTCATCAGACAAAAGGTTGTTATAGGTGTTCCAATATAAGTTAGAGGCTTCATCATTAATATGTTTCTCCTAATTTGCATATAAGTGTCATTGAGGCACATGAAGAATTGATATACTTTATGCTCCTCATATTCAGCAGCGTTACCCCTACAAGTACAAACCTTTACCCAATAAGATGTTATTTAATCCCACAATTGCTTAATTTTGTTAAAGTAAGATTCTATGTCTAAGGAACCCTGAAAAATATGAGCTAATTCCTTTTTTAAATTCAAATGCCCTAGCACCATCTGCCTTTCCATATCTCTCTTCTAATTCTGACCATATATCTTTAGGATATTCAGAATAATCTACACTTCAAGATATTTACTTAAATAAGAAATTTGTTAACCATGAGACAACCAAATAATTATATTGCTGCCATTTTCTGACAAGAGGAGAATCATTTGGAGGTCTCATAGAATTCCCATTGATGAAATCAAGTTTGTTCCAAATCAACAAGGCAACTAGGACATTCCAACTACCATAACCACTTCCATCAAATGGAGTAGAAACAAGAGTAGGTCCTTACACATCTGATGGATAAACATATAGAGGATGACAAGGGTGAGTATAGTCATCCTTATGAAATATGGTGCGATAAACAGGAGGCTCACAAGAGACAATAGAAGGTACGAGAGTAGGTACATAAGTAGAAGGTACAGAAGTCTCGTTTGGCATTTTTAAAGCAAGTGAATGAAAATAACAGAAAATAATAGGCATGCAAGAAGATTTTCTCTGTATGAGGCCCGTACTGTAGAGAAAGTGGAAGAAAACGTAAGGTCGAGAAGGAACTAGATTACACCCCGCCCCCTCCACCCTTTGCAACCGAAAAGAAAATAGCCCTCAACATTGACCACAGATTTATCAATCGAAGCTCCGAGGAACCCCTAGCTGGACGGAAAATCCTTACTTTCGGAATAATTCATGAAATCCTCCAAAATTAGTGTTTCGCATTTCGGAAGCAAACCACAAATAGCCTCAGTAGATTAGAAATCGGAAGAAACACTTCGAATTTGGCAGAGACCCTAAAATCACAGATGTAGAGATCACTATATCGCGATTAGAATATGTCGACTAAAATCAAGGGCGGGATCAATTGAAAGCGGGGAGAGAGATTCACCAGAATCTACGCTCTGATACCATGTAAATATGTAGAAATCATGTGAAATAGGAAGAATGAAATTTAGGGTTCATGTTTGGTTTGAGAGGAAACTCGAGATGCTTTCTATATTAAAAGAGATAATATAAAATGTTTTGTCAAATTGAAGATTGGGCCCAAAATATTTATATGACTAGGAACATAATACTCTATGATACTCTGAACTTAGCTATAAGGATAAATTACAACATATGGCCCAATATAATGAGTCTAACGTTAGCCTATACCCACTGGCCTATTCTAACAATCTAAATTTTGTTCTCTCAGTGTTGGTGAATAAGGGTGTGTTTGCTACGAAGGAATATATTTTCTTGACAAATATTTTCTTAGAAAATAATTAATTTTCTTACGTATTTTTCAATGTTTGGTTAGTAAGCAAAAAATATTATACCAAGAATAGTTATGTATAATATTGATAGAGTAAATATAGCAAAATAAAAAATGCCTGTCATTTTTAAAACACATAAAAACAAATAGTAAGATTTAAAGACCAGCTCTATCATTGCAGTCAATCACCCCTAATTGGCTAATTTGGACCATTTGGGTCCTAAAACCTTTAAGTAATTCTTGCGGTAAATATGATTATCGGATGTTAATTAAACTAATTTTTTAAATTAAATTTGATTAATAATCTTGGGTTCCGACTTGATTATCAGATGTCAATTAAACTAATTTTTAAAAT
Organism: Nicotiana noctiflora; assembly: GCA_032618575.1. Lineage (NCBI taxonomy): Eukaryota > Viridiplantae > Streptophyta > Magnoliopsida > Solanales > Solanaceae > Nicotiana > Nicotiana noctiflora. The sequence continues at coordinate 247,367 of JASVEL010003346.1, forward strand.
TAAATTAAAATTATGAGGGAGTCGAGTGTTTTTCTATGTTTATTCTGGGGCGAGACTAGGCTGATAATGTTTCGCCTTGGGTTGTTAGTGGTTTATGCAGCTTCCACACTATTTTTTATGGCATTAATAATGGTTATTGTTATTGCTTTTACATTATTTTCTATTTTTTACGATGCTGATATTATTTTATTTTTCTGGCTTCTGTTGATGTCACTAGTCTGTTGTCTATTGTTTATTTTCTTCTTCTTAAGAAGTGGGTCTTTCGCAAATAGCTTCTCTACCCCTCCGGAATAGAAGGTAAGGTCTGCATACACTTTACCCTCCCCAAACTCCACTTGTAAAAATTTTACTGGATTGTTATTGCTGGTGTACATTTGATTGAGTTAATTTATTACTATCTTTTATAGTGAAGCTACATGAATTATAACTTGCAATACCATTTAAAAAGGTGAAACATACATAATAGAATGTTCAAAGTTCAGTTACTCAGAAAATCAGAAGTAGAATAACTATTTGAGTTCCTCTAGGAAGATCCTTGTCAACTAATCCCCAATTCTATAAATCATTTGTCTTGGGCTAATTCAAAAGCCTAGTTCTCAGTTCCTCAAACAGATAGATGGAGTCAAGCACTCAAGCCATGAGATATACCCTTATTAGAGTTAGCTATTTATCCTGCAACCTAACAGAAAGCAACTTACTTTGGCCCATGCATAGGTTAATTTTATAGCTCGAATCCGTAATATATGGATCAAATAGAAACAATTTTATCATTGCTTCGAAAACATATGTACTACAATTGATCCATAAAATGCTAATACGGTACTAGGAGTAATAATATTAGATTCATACAGTAGTGCAGAACCGAAACCCCCCCCCCAGCATTTGTTACAATAACTTCTGCATTGCAAATTAGTTTATTTACTCATTACCGTGGCACTTCTATTTGATAAAAAACAAGAAAAATGAAGTGCATCTTTTTACACATTAAGCATCACGAAATAGCAGAAGTATAGTACCTATACCATTCAAATCATTTTGCCTCACCAACGCCCTCTTCTTCCTCTGTTCGGTCTTCCAATTCTCATTCTTCCTCTCCTTTGGTTTCTCAAAGTATGTATCAACATTTCAGTTCTCAATCTTTTAGCTTCTTGAATTTCACCTACATCATCAACCTTTTCTTCCTCAATCTCATCCTTCTCGTCGCCTTCAGGGATGCTCAGACTCTTCTCGTCCTTGATTCGATTGGCTTCATCGGCTTTTCGCTTGAGCAAATTAACCACTCCCTCAAGAGCAACATCAGCATCCTCACTTCTCATGAGTTCCTCTGCAATTTCTGCAGGGGTTGCCTCTACATTCTTGATTAGGCCTTCAATTTCCTCGAATAGTCTATGGTCACGAACGCCTAGGTAGTTAAAAGCCAGAATCTTGAAACTCTGATTAGTACAGTAGGACATATGAATATGCATATCCATTCGACCTGGTCTCAGTAGTGCTGGATCCAATTTCTCCTTACGGTTGGTTGTGAATACAATAATTCTTTCGTCCCCACAATTTGACCACAATCCATCAATGAAGTTCAACAAACCAGATAACGTTAACTGCCGAAAAAACACAAATCAACATTGAGAAATTGACTATCTAATAAATTTAACAAATAAAACAACAACAACAACAACAACCCAGTGAAATCCCACTAATGGAGTATGAGGAGGGTAGTGTGTACGCAGAGCTTACCCCTACCCGCAGGATAGATAGGTTATTTCCAAAAAACCATCAGCTCACGAAGACTTAACAAATAAAACACTAGACTACATAAATGCTTCCTTCGTCCCAATTTATGTGATATTCTCTCATTTTCCGTTTGTCCCAAAACAACAATAAATAATTTAAAGTTACACAAACATACTTGTATAACTTGTTTTACATCACAAGTTTCAAGAATATATCTTTTTCTTTCTTTCTTAAATTATGTGCAAACCCGTCAAACAACGTCACATAAATTAGGATGGGTGGGAGTACTATATATGATTTTAAAAGATGATGTAATAAATTTCGAAGGCAGGGGAAATGAAATCAGACCTTAGTGTCAGCGGGTTGATGCCCAAGATTTCGATCGTGCATTTCCACACTACAATCAATATCTTCAATCACAATAATAGATCGGTTCGAAGTGGAGATCAAAATCCTTCTTAATTCAGAGTTAGAATACAAACTGGTAAGTTCCAAATCATAAATATCGAACTTCAAGTAATTGGCCATGGCAGCAATCAAGCTAGATTTCCCAGTTCCTGGAGGTCCATATAAAAGATACCCTCTTTTCCAAGCCTTACCAACTTTCTTATAAAAATCTCTCCTTTTCACAAATCTATCAAGATCTTGAATTATCATCTTTTTCATATCAGGTTCCATAGCCAAAGTATCAAAAGTTGCAGGATGGTCCAAGTTTATTGAACCCCAAACTCCACCACCCCCACCTCCATACCCATACCCATCATCATCACTACCACAAGGACAATCCCTTGTGTACAATTTCACAGCCCTATCATTATCTTGAATTTCCTTAGCCTTAGTCAACACAAAAGGTAAATACTCATTCAACACACTTTCTTTAAACTTCTTATTAAAACTGAGCTCAAAGAACCTTTTCTCTGGGGTATAACTTCGGTCTTGAGGCTCAACAGAAACCAATTTCCATTTCAGCTGAACGACGCCGTATACATCACTTATCTCTTCATCCTTCTCTATGCTAACGTTGATGTTTTTCTGTTTAGGGGTTTTGTGAGCCCGGATTCGGTCAGCGTTTGGGCCGATCTTTGTACGGAGGTAAATTTCGGCAGCCTCGTACACCTGGTTTCTGGTCATACCACACTGTTCGTCGACGATGATAGTGAGCTGGCTGGAAAGCGGAGTAAAGAGATAACTGATAGCTGATTGGATGTAAGTGAGAAGGGATTTAGGGATGATATCATTAGCCATGGTGCGAACAAGCATCATTGACGCCGCTAAAGAAGCGTACGCCGAGAATAAGGTTGATGCTGTGTTCTGCATTTTTGAGACGTCGTACATTTTTGGTGAACTCGGTGTTGGGTTGTGACTCGGGGAATTGAAGGTTTATTGAACTCAGTTATGATAAAAGACAGGGGACAAGGACAGGGAGAGATGTAGTCATAGGTTGTGTATTTATATGCGGAACTTGAGGATCAACAGCTACTGAGCGATTTACTAGCAAACTTGGTCGCCACGAATATATGGGTAGATCTTAGCTGGAATAGGTTAAATCAGATTACTGTTAATACAAATCAGGTTACTAAAATTTTGTGCTAATGCTTTATTATATTTAAGTCACTAAATTATATTTTGAGAACACATAAAAATTTATTTACAGAAAAATATATTAGTCTAACCTATTTCCTTTATTATCCGTTCCAAAAAAATAACATTTTCTAAATTTGGTATCAATTTATTTTAAACTTATAATTTTACCCTTAATGAGAAATTTTCATAACCACACAAATAATTTGGATCCATTTGAGCTTGTTTAGGACCACAAATTCTAAAATATTTTTTTTTTTTTTAACTTTATGCCTAGTCCAATAGGTCAAATAGGTTCACATAAATTACGAATAGAGTACATTTTTTGGTTTGGTGCGTCTGTTCAGTATTAGCTAATTAACATACCGTAATTTAAGGTGGCATATATTTAGTGGTAGTTGTGTGATAAGAAATGTGGGGATTCTATATTGGAATTTTACCTCTATTTGTACTTGGGCACCACGCATATCCTTCCTCCACGTGGTGTCTATTCTTCGTTGATAATCACATTATGACCCTTCTTTATTCTTTTCTTCGTTTGTGACAAAATCATTAGACTAGGACATCAATCGGGAAGGAAGAGAAAGGATTAAGACAATTTCATTGAAAATAAAGAAGTTTCGTTACTTTGCATATATAAGAAAATCAGAAGCAATTCTCCTTGACTTAATGGACTAAGATCATAGTAACGTGATCTTTTTTTTTTAATTAAGAAAACCATACTTTTACAACCTTAAATATTAAGAGACTAAGTTAGCTGGATATTGTTTACCATAATCTTTTTATAATATGGTGTTTATTTCTTGGGGAAGTTACAAAGTTGACTGCTAGACCAAAAATATTTATATTTTTTGGACAATATATTATTTATTTCCGGCTATTATTTTCAGCGAATGACTATTTAAGTTAATATTTTATTTAACCGGTTTCATGGCAAAATAGTTGATATGTGGTAAAGTCGTTTTTCTCTATCTTTAGTTCAAACCCTTTAATTAGATTGGCCAAAATCTTAACTAGTTCAATTTCTTGGTAGCCGATTCCTAAACTAAGTCCCTCTTTCTCTAGTAAGAACCAAGTTAAATAGGCATGAAACAATGTTTGCAACCATTAAATCTAGAAATAATACATGAACAAGGCTAAATAATAAATATCCAATCACAAGCAAGCATTAGATTAATTACACATAAGGTTTACACACTAGGGTTGGGTCATAACTCTAGAGAAAATATAGCTACTCAAAATAGAAATTGAAGAAAACAAAGAAGTACTAATTAAAGTCATAACCCAAAATTAAATTGATAAAACTAATGTAGTTTCACCCAAAATGGTCACAAATTACCCAAAGTAGTAACGTATAACAATTATAGCACAAAAAATGTAAAACTTACCCTAAAAAGTGTTTCTCGTCTATTTATACTGGCCTAAAAGTTGCTGATAAAAATTCTCTTTGGGAGGTTCTACGACCGCATAATTCCATATGGGGTCCGCACTTTTCTTAATTCTATAGTTGGAGGGTTTCTACAGAAGTCTGCATCTGCACTTCAGCTTCTGCGGCAACACTTTTCCTTCTACAGCTTCACTTTTAGAAAGGCTTCACACGTGGTCATTTTGCACGCTCTCTGAACTTTTTGAATTCTTGCCAGTGCGACCATGTTTTGTGGCAACACAAATTGTATGTGGTCACACAAATTGTGTGTGGTCCGCACTTTTCCAATCATCTTCTGAGCTTCAGATACCAGATCTGCGGCTGTAGAGGTAATTCTGTGATCTGCACTTTCTTTTGTGGCCAAGTATTCCTTCTACGGACCGCCTTTTTGGCCTATCACACTCCTCCTTGCTATGAGCCGGAACACTCCTTTTTGAGTTAGATTTCTTCGTTGAAGTTAAGTTCTGCAATATTCATGCGAATTGCACAATTTTATTAGTTTTGGGAATAAAACTCAACATGTTCGAACTAAAACTAAAGAAAGAAAGTACTAATAAGTGGTTAAATTCCACACTTATCATATGGATGTTCTAAGAATCTAACAGTGTCCTTTTTAGCAGAAATTTGGGAGAGCTTGTCTACTCGTTCCTAGGGCTCTTTCATTTGTCTTTGAGCGCCTTATTTTCATTTTCTATTTGTTCCATTCTTTTCAGCATGACGGAGAGGACGTTGTCACCTGTATTGTCAATAAAATTATGAGTTTTACCTGTAGTCAGAGGATCTAGTAGGTCTTCGTGTACATCCACTCATTGTGCTGCGTGGACTCTTGTGGTTTCTGTAATCATGCATGGAGCTTGTTTGATGAGCACACTTACTAGGGTACTGGTTAGCCATGCTTCGAGGAGCTTTTTCGTAGACGGTAGTATCCCCCTCCCCCCCCCTTCCCCCGCGGACATGGAGGGTCCTTTCCCGTTTGGTTTTGTTGTACTACAAAATGATAGGGGTACCTTTCTCGACTGGGGGAAGTCATGGACGTTATCCCCTCATCATGGGTGCTATAGCCTTTGTTGATAGCATTTGTGAGGTTGGGGGACATTATTCGTTGCCTTTGTTTCATTTCCTTGGTTATCTACCATGGAATTTTTGTATGCACGAGGAGGAGAGATAAACTCTATGGTTTGTTAGATAAACAAGTCACGTGAGTTATAGATCTAGTGGAAACTAAAAAATTCGCTGAGAAAATCTCCAGAGACGGCGCCAAACTGTTTGACCTAAAATTAAGATTTTGTAATAAATAGAGTGAATCTTAGTCAATATTAATACCTAAAAAAAATTTTAATCGGTTTCTTGACAAAATGTCATAAGTTCCGTGAAAATAGTAGTGAATACGTAACAATAAACAATATTCAATGGCCTAAGAACAAAGAGAATAGCATTAAATAGTAATAAATGATGTATAATGGCATTTATGTAAATAAATATAGGTGAGGTAACCGAAAAGGGATGAAATTTAGTGATATTCCTTTTGACAATGATAAATGATTGATGAACCTTTGAATATTCGATTCTCCTTGGATCGTGGGAGAATAGTTAGACCAAGATCTCAAGAAAAAATATATTTTCTATGTATGTAAATAAAGCAAGAATCTAGAGAATATCAATATGTTGTTCTTTTCAATGATGTCAAATCTTTCTTTTACCTACATATCTTTCTGTTTTTAAAAGAATATGGGTGACAAAGGCCCTAATAGTACAGATGGAGATATTCTCTATAATATATTATCTCTGAAACTAGCCATTACTGCCCTTCTAAAACGAATGTTCGTCCTCGTCTCTTCACCGAGTCAGCATGACCTCATCTTCGTCCGTTGTTGAAATCATATCGATAATGCGTGGAAGTCTTCAAAATTTCTCTTAATATTGACTTGACCCACATATAACTAGGATAATTTTTGACTCATACACTAACCAGTGTTCCATATTCTCAAAGTTACCGAAGATCAAACATAATATGTTTCGTAGAAAAGTTTTCAAATGCCTTTTGTAAAAGTATTTGAAAAACAATAAACATGTTAAGAATATTGTATGATTTGTTATAAAATAAAGGCTGTAAAGTAAATAAATCGAAGACAAGTGTAGAATGAGACATTGATCTATTATTCAACTTCAACTCATGTACATAACGAATTGAAATCTCCTCTATTTATAGAAGAAAGGAAGCAGCAGTAAGGCTTTTCAAGAAGCAACTGCGAGGTTTTTCTTCAGCTGCTTGTAAGTTGTCTGCATGAGCTACTTGCAACCTACCTTTTTAATAAGAAGCTGTTGCAAATCATTTCATTGAGTTGCTTGCAACCTGACTGCATCAACTGCTTGTAGATAAACTTCAACAAAGTACTAAATGGATAATCTTCTTTAGGAAGATTATCTATAGTGAGTAATAATTGAACATCCATAATATAATAGTTTCATAATACTTCCCCTTGAATATCCATTAAAGATAACGTGCCTCGTTAAAACCTTATTAGGAAAAATCTGGTGGGAAAAATCCTAGTGAAGAAAATAGAGTACAAAATTTTGGTAATACACATTTCTAGCATCCTTATTAAAACCATTACAAGAAAAATCCCATGGAGAAAAAACTTTAGTAAGGAAAAAAGAGTACAACGCATATTTCACTCCCCCTGATAAAAACTTTATTTCAAATATTTGAGTCTCCGCAACCTAATCTTGTATAACATCTTCTCAAAAGTTGAAGTTGGCAGAGATTTAGTGAATAAATCCGCTGGATTGTCACTTGAACGATTTGTTGCACATCAATGTTACCATTTTTCTGAAGATCATGTGTGTAGAATAATTTTGGTGAATTGTGCTTCGTTCTATCTCCTTTGAAGAATCCTCCCTTCAATTGGGCTATGCATGATTGTGGATCTTTTATCACATTCCATTTTTCTCGAATGAAATGAATCGCTGATCTCAACCATACGCATTCCCTACTTGCTTCATGAATAGCTATTATTATCTCAGAATTATTTGAAGAAGTAGCAACAATAGATTGCTTTGTGGAGAGACATTATATGACAGTACTTTCACATGTAAACACATACCGGGCTTGAGATCGAGCTTTATGTGGATCGGATAAATAACACGCATTTTGTATAATTAATATGATCTACACCACCTTTGTTAGCATTAGCAAAATACATAAGTGCACTAACTGCACTGAGATAGATTATTTTAGGACCAAGGAGTTCCACATCCTCTTTAGGAGGTCAGAACGGATCCTTATTCACTTCAAGTAATCAAAATATCCATTTGGTGTACTAAATGGGTGCGCTTTGTTCATGTAAAACTGTTTAAAGACCCTTTCTATATAGGCAGACTGATGGATAAAGATTTCGTCTTCTAAATATTGAATTTTCAGACCAAGATAAAGTTTTGTCTTTCCAATATCTTTCATCTCAAATTCTTTCTTAAGATATTCAATCGACTTTTGGAGCTCTTTTGGAGTTCCAAAAAGATTTATTTCATCAATATAAACAACAAGTATAATCTCCTTTCAGCAAATATTCACAGAGGTGATAATACTAGATGCACCTAGACTGCTTTAGACCATATAAAGACCTTTGTAATCTAATCGAGTATATTTCTCAAGAATTTGAATTATTTACTTTAGGCATTTTAAAGCATTCAGGAATCTTCATATAGATTTAATCAAATGAGCCATAAAGGTTATGACTTACATTTAAATGGCATGACATCTTGTCATGGCCCAAAACCAACACTAGTCGTGATGGCGCCTCTCGAGAAGACAAGGCCAGCCAACAAACCAAATTCGTTTCTTTATCAGCTATTAAAGATAAATAAATAGAAATACAACTTAATGTCATTAAAAGCGGTTAACTACAACCCAACACAACCCGACCGGGGTGTCATAAGTCACGAGCATCTAAAGAAACTTGAACACAAATACAGGGCCAATAATGTATACAAAATAAAATCTGGAGTTCAAAAGATGAAGTCCGGTGCCGCGAACGCTGGAGGTCACCTTGCTCAGCTACAATAGTGATACCTTCAATCCACTAATAACCCACTACCGGGTGAATAATTCCTGGAACTGCACGCGAGGTGCATGGAGTAAAGTGAGTACTCCAACTCAGTGAGTAATAAGAGTAAATAATAACTGAGCAGCAAGAAATCACGTAAGAGCACTCCATCATGCTATATAGGATAGTACAACCCTTTGAGAAGACAGTAAAACCGAGAAAATCCTTTAAAAAATATCCGGCTCAGTTAAAAACCTCTTTGAAAATATCCTTTTTCCGACAATTTAAGCCAATGAATACAAAACAGATAGTGCAAGTCAACACACAAGTCAGCCCTTCGAGCACAACACTCCACCAACAAATAACACCAAGGTATCTGGTCAACAGTGCAAGAAGTAGCATGGATGCCAATGAAATGCGAGTGTTGAATGTCATGATACGTAGTACAAATAGGAACCAATGCATGAATGCAATGCAATGCATATGACCGATGCAGTGCGCAGCCCGATCAGTTTGGGTACCCGCGCTCACTATGGGGGTTCAGACTCCGGAGGAGCTCTTACAGCTCAAACAAAATATCAATATCACAACCGTTGTGGCGTGCAACCCGATCCATCCTCAATCCAAAAATGCACATATAACACTGTTACGGTGCGTAACCCGATCCATGCTTAGTTCAGAAATGCACATAAGCCACTTGGGCAATATCAAAATAACAGTTCTCAGTTCAAAACGTCAATAATATGTTGTTTAAGTTTTCAAATCTTAGAAAAATGGCTGAGTTTACGTAACAGAATTTAAAACCTTGGACCGAGATCAAAATAATATGCAAGTAATGCAAAACAGTGTTGTCAATCCCTGAAGGATTCAAATAATTGGCACGAAGCCCAAAACATGGCAATCAGTCCAAATCATGATAACATCAAGTAAGTTTTTGTCAATACGCACTAAAATCAAAGCCGCGACGGACCAAGTCACAATCCCCAACAGTGCTCTACCCCACACTCATACCTGGCGTGCAAGTCACCACAATACAACACTATGATATGCAAATCCAGGATTTCAAACCCTCCGAGTATCATTTACAAGTATTACTCACCTCGAACAGGTGAAATGTCTAACTCGCGACGCCTTTGCCCCTGAAATCGGCCTCCACGCGCGTCGAATCTAACCAAAATTAGCGCGAATATATTACAATATGCCAAGGGAACAATACCCAATTGAAAAAAATCAAAATATAGTAAAATATCGAAACTAGTAAAACCCGAGCCTCAGGCCCACTTCTCGAAAAATTACAAAATTTATATTACCAGATTCCTCGTCTCGCCACGAGCTAGCGAGTCCATACATACCAAGAACTCCCAAATTCGAGCTCAAATGACCTATCAAATCCAATTTAAAATATCAAAAACTCAAGCCCTAGCTTTACCCCTTTTTAATGAATTTCATCTAGTTTAATGTTAAATCTAACATAATCCCGTGTATTTAGGCCGAGGAACTTAACTCTAATCATTCCTCCTTGAATCCCTCTTCAAAATTTCCTCAAAGCTCTCAAAGGTCGCTCAAAATGGTGGAAAATACATAACCCTCGCGGATGAAATATTTCAATAAAACCTTTTATGACCAGCCCAAATTTCGCTTATGCGGAGAAAATGTCGCTTTTGCGACCTACGCATCTGCGGTCTATGTCCGCTTGTGCGGACCTTCACTCAAGGGCCCCTACCACTTCTGCATTCCATATTTTGCATCAGCAGGACCGCCTATGCAGCATGCCTTCCGCTTTTGCGGAATACCAAGAGAATGCCAAAACCGCTCCTGTGGTATAACTTCCGCTTATGCGGATAATTTCTGCTTCTACGGAAATTGCTCAACCTCCACCTTTTAGCACATGCGATACCTGGCTCTGCTTCCGCGTAACCATATCTACGGTTTCTTTTTCGCATATGCGGAAACACCTGCTGCAACCAATAAACTACAATTCCAACTTCAAATTTCCTTTCGATAGCCACCCGAAAAAACCTCGAGGCCCCCGGGACCTCAACCAAAAGCACCAACACCTCCTAAAACATTATTCAAACTTGTTCCAATCCTCAAAATACATCAAACAACACTAAAATTATTAATTCACATCGAATTCAAGCCTAAGTTTCTTCAAAACTTTCGAAGCACGCATTCGATCAAAAACTCAACAAAAAAATGTCCGAAAGGTCCAAACTTTTGCACACACATAACAAATCACTTATCTAAGTTACAGCAACTCTCGGAATTCTATTCCAACCCTTGGATCAAATTCTCACCTATCAACCGGAATTTGCCAAAATATTAACTTCGCCAATTCAAGCCTAATTCTACACCGGACCTCCAAAATCAATTCTAATCACGCTCCTAAGTAAAAAAAACACCTCCCCAAGCTAACCGAATCGCCAGAAATTACATCCAAGCCCTTTAACTCATAAGTCAATGCCCGGTTGACTTTTCCAACTTAAGCCTTCCTTAAAGAGACTAAGTGCCTCATTTTTTATCAAAACTAATCCAAATAAACTCTCACACACCACATACCGATAATGAAATATGAAGAAGTAATAAACGGGGAAAATGAAGCAGTAACACATAAGACGGCGGGTCGGGTCGTAACATCCTCCCCAACTTAAATAATCGTTCGTCCTCGAGCGTACCCAATGTTGTATTAGAAGCCAACCAATATCTGAATGACCTTACCAAACATATACCCGGGGTGATCCCATGTCACCATATCTCACATAGGTCCGATAATACAACATAGCTGAAATTTTATAGTTCATCTAGACCATAAACCGTAGAACCATATTGCACCTTCTGAAATCATACCTAGAATAAACCTGAACCAGCTGTAATAACCCACACCTGCAACCTCAGGTGAAATCATACAATACACCACACAATCCAACATTCGAACGATAGTCTCTATTTATAGCAGTTGCCCACAATATCCAAATACCGATAGAAATCTCTTATTATCTAAAGTCTTATTCCAACACTTTCATATACTGCCAACGATAAATAAAACACGCGATAAACGGTAACCATTCCTCAAATCACCCACACACGAAGATACTTCCTTCTTGAATAATACCACAACAGATTTCTAGGCCGAACCTTGATATTATCCTTCTAACAAGTTGAGATCAAATATGTTCGTATTTATTAATGACCCCCAACGATCACCCCGAGTCCAACACACCACTCTGGTGATATGACACCTCAACACCGGCCTAAGCCACAACTTGCATAATACACGCACCAATAAGAGACGATCTGAACATACTCAATCATGAAATGACTCAAACGAAAGAGCTATACCTCAAGCTCATCAATACCATTACAACACAAGGCTGAGACCCCGTCTCACGTCATAGAATAGAACATATGAATCTACCCCCGAAAGGTCATAACTCCACACGACCTCGCTACAATGTGCTATCTTATCCAAACATTATTACGCATGAAGCACCTCAAGGCACTATGATAAAAAAAAATCGACAGCCACGCACAATTTGATGTCTGAAACCAAAGCAATTCATTACACCCACGGTGAAACAACATACGTCACGCAACCTGAAATTGTTCCTTCCACTACTATAACTCCTGTCGGAGCTGTACTATATGGTTCTCGGCACCAAATAAATACCAAAATCCACAATCTCACCCGGCGACATGCCCGGCCATAAGAAATGCATCCGAAAAGGTCCCTCAATAGTGGAACTAAGTCAATGATAGGAACCTCTACAGTGACATCCATCACGAAGGCCCAATCAAGAAAAAGCAATCCTTACTAACCGTCCGCTAGTCCTTGGAATACAACCCACTCTGCTAGAACATAATCTGATGCACCTCGCCACGCAACTTGTGGCATTTTCCGACATAGCCCATAGCACGATAGTATAGAATAACCCAATTCTCAGATAACCAGTCTACACCCGATCCACAATCTAGTATACCAAGCAAAGAAAGATCCTCTTGGTTCTCCAAATCCAAATAGCCGCTAAACGATATCGATACACACGATCCACAACCACCACATAGTCTGTACCTGAGAACTCCTAGTCTCCAACTCCATATAGCACATGAATCACTATACATGATCCCAAATTCCATCGTATGAATACATATCACACATCAAGTACCCATTTATTCCACGAGAGATATTCTAAAATTTTCATGTGCCATCAACAAACTCAAATATCAACAGTCGATCCCACAAGAAAATTTTGCAATACCATCGAAGTATTATCAGTTTACATCACCTTCCCCTTTTACTAAACATATACCCCCGACAAATCACTAGAATAGCAGTACCGCTTTCCTTAATCATCTGAAGATCGATTCTTAAATCACATGTAGCTTCCCGTGTTGCTTAAGAATTTAATGACTTTCCATTTCGAACTGAACCGAGCTTTACACACACAAAATCCCAATCCTCCACAATATATCGCATCTACCATAGAAATAATACGTAACAGTCAGCCAAGTAACGATAATAAGAAAGACTAGGGTATAGCTGTTTAAATCCTCGGTCGAAATCATCCAACATAAAATTGTATTAGACCTTAGTGATTAACCCAGCATGTGGGATCCCTACTTCCGTAATAGAACAATTAATTCCATTTTGGTCATAATCTGGTATCTTTAAAAATGATGAAACTTAAAAAATAAGACCAGAAGACCATCACAAAGATTGAGTTGGGATCCATGCCCAATTATTAACTATTTTAAAAAAGGTTAACGGGTAAAATAAAGGGGAATGTCAATTATGTTGAAGTCTCGCTCAGTCAGTCTCTCATCATGTTCTCTCTAGTTTCTCATCCTCTCTTTAGATTACAATTTCTCTCCTCATCTACTCTCTATTTCATTTAGTATTGTTTTTTACTGTTCTATCGCTATTTGATTATTATAATTCTGTTAGTGAGTAATATAGTCAGGTGGTTTGGATTTGATATCCAATTTATTACAAGTTGCTTGTAGATAAAATTTAATATAGAGATAATGCATAAATACCCCATCAAACTTGTCCTGAAAAGTCATTTACATACCTTAAGTTTACGAGTGTCCTAACACCCCACGATAGTTGAAAGTATTGTATTTATTTACTCCTTCTCACAACCTGGACCAAGTATAATAATTTAAGTGGTTTACACACGCTTCTATTATGAAGCCACGTAATTAAAACCACTTAAACTCAATATAACCTATCTTATCTTGTTTAACCCGTCAGTCAAAAATTTCCAAAATAAGCGAACCCTAACCTTTAACCGCTCAGTCAAAATTCCCCAAATCAAAGAACCCTGACCAAAATCAAAGAGAAAAGTATGTAAAATCCATACTATTTCCTTGTTCTTTCTTCTTTAATTCTGTTCGTATTTGTTTCCGTTGACAATTTGGTTGAAGATCCGTTCTCTTTGTTTTCGTCGAACTTGAAGGTATCCGAAGAATCAAGTGCAAACGTTCTCTTTGTTATAGTTTGGAGGTAAACACATAAACCCTAACCCTTTCTATCATCAAACCTAAATGTTATCTCTGTTTTTGGTTGTTTAATATCATCCGTATCTAGGATTTTGAACTTGCTTCCAGTTTCTTCACTGTAATCTTGTCAGTGTAAAATCGTGAACAGAAATACAATTTTGAAGGTGTAATAATAACCAATTTTGAATTTTTTATTGTTGCATGTATTTGGCTTCTTCTGTAGGGGTCCAATAGTAAATATTAATCCTTCATTATCTCTATTTTCTACTATATTCAGGTATTGCAATGTCATTTGTACTTGTTACTCTAAGGTTTTTCCATGGTGGAAAAATCTCCATGGATAAGTTGGATTCGTTTGCAATGGAGGATTATATTAGTGGGGTGATGACTGATTGTTTTGATGTAGATGTTGATAGGTTCTCTTATTTTGAGTTTTTAGGTTATGTCAAAGAATTTGGTTACAATGCTTCTTCTGTTGTTATTTATGTTAGACCACCTAATTGTCCTGCTTTGGTAGTAATTAAAGTTGATAGGGACCTTATGGGCATTTGTGATTACTTAAAAAATGGGGATATTTTAGAGGTTTATGTAGAGCACATGGTTGAAGAACCTATAGTGGACCCCCCCCCCTCTATTAGAATATGTCAGCCAAGTTGTGGATGATAGTAATGTTACTTTTGAAAAGGAATCTGGTCAAAGATGTGGGGGCCGTGAGGGTTTGGGAACTAGTGAAAAGGCATCCAATGCTGCTGATAATAGTGTGCCCACAACTGTTAGTACAGATGATAGCTCAAACTCATCTTCTGAATCAAACTCTAGTAGCATTGATAATAGCTTAGATTCAGAGCATGATGAGTTGTCTGAAGAAGGAGAAGCTGATTATGGCAGTGATATACATGAGGAATACAAGGCTTTTAGGGCAGAAAGTAGGACTGTAGAGAGGAGGAAGAGGAAAGAAAGTGCTCCTGAACAAGAACATGTTAAACTAGGTAAGAGAGGGCTAGATGTGGGGTATGATGAATATGCATCTAGGAAGAAGAAGACTTTAGAAGGTAAGATAGGTGGTGATGAGCCTTATTATCCCTCGGATGAAGCTGCTAGTTTTGAGACAGATCCAGATGATGATGATGATGAAAAAGAAGGGGAGGTGCAACAGAAAGTTAAAGCTAGAAGAAGAAAGACTACAAGAAGAGTAATATTTGACAAGACTTGCAAGAAGATAGTTTGGGAAACAAGACTTGCATTTGCAAGTGTGGAAGAATTCAGAGAAGCTGTAACTAAATATGTTGTTCAAAAAAAGGTTTCTATAGAAAAGTATGTAAATGAACCTACAAGGGTGAGGGTTAAGTGCAAGAAGGCATCCTGTCCTTGGCTTCTATGTGCTAGTTGTGATTCAAGGACTAAGGATTTTGTAGTCAAGAACTACAATCCAATTCACAAATGTGACCCTACTAACGGAAACAAGTTATGTAATTCAAAGTTCTTGGCTAAAAGGTTCAATGAGAGGATAAAAGAACAACCTAACATTAGAATAAATGAGTTTCAAGAGCTGATTAGAAAGAAATTAGGATTATATGTTGGGAGGACAGCTTTGTAGGAGGGCAAAAAATCTTGTGTTGAAAGAGATAATGGGTGATCATAAATTGGAGTATGGGAGGATTTTAGATTATAGGGATGAGTTGCTTAGATCTAATCCTGGTAGTACTTGTGTAGTGAAACTTAGTGAGGAGACTTTTGAAGGTGGGAAGAAAATGTTTGTTGGGTTCTACATTTGTTTTGATGCAATTAAGAAGTCATACCTAGCTGGTTGTAGGCCATGCATTGGACTGGATGGGTGTTTTTTAAAAGGGGTTTGTAGAGGCCAACTACTTGTAGCAGTTTGCAAAGATGGAAATAATCAAATGCTTCCACTTGCTTGGGCTGTTGTTGAGATTGAAAATATGCACACTTGGAGGTGGTTTGTTAGCAATTTGAAGAGTGATCTTCAGCTTGGAGATGGTACAAATCTGACCATAATAACAGACATGCAAAAGGTAATCCTACTGTTTTTCTCCTACTGTTTCTACTAATGCTGTCAATCTTTCTCTTACTGTTTCTGCTACTACTCTCAATAACACCTAACTTTTTTTCTGCCATTTTTAATTTTGCAGGGGCTTGAAATTGCTATAGCAGACCTACTTCCAAATTCTGAGCATAGGATGTGTGCAAGGCACATCCTAGCTAACCGGTCTAAGAAATGGAGGGGCATAGAGAGAAGGAACTGCTTCTGGAGGTGTGCAAGGTCTACCTATGAGTGGGAATTGAAAAAAAATCTAGATGACATGAAGAAATTGGGGTCTAACATAGTTGATGAACTGTTGTACTACAACATTGAAAGATGGAGTAAGGTGTATTTCAACACTTTCTGCAAGTCTGATAGTGTTCACAACAATATGGCAGAAAGTTTCAATGCTTGGATTTTGGCAGCAAGGCAGAAGACAATAGTGACAATGCTGGAAGAAATCACGGTGAAGATGATGAATAGAATAGGTCAGCTACGACAGTTTGGAAACACTTGGATTAGTTCATTTTCACCAATGGGAATGAAAGTCTTGGAAGATAACACTGAAAGGTCAATGAAATGTAACATTTTCTGGAATGGTGAGTATGGTTTTGAAGTGAAGCAAGGAGTAGGTACTAGTGAAGTGAAGCATTTGGTGGACATCAATAGGCAAACTTGCACCTGCAGAGCTTGGATGTTAAAAGGCATACCATGTGCTCATGCAATTGCTGCCTTGCATTTTAAAAATCTGGAGCCTATGAACTATATTTCTCATTGGTACAGTAATGAAACTTACATGAAAACATATAGCTACTATCTTCAGCCTGTCTTGGGTATGAATATGTGGCCAGAGTCACAAAACCCACCTGTTATACCACCTACTGTCAAGAAGATGCCTGGAAGGCCAAAGAAGGTTAGAAAGAAAAGAGCCTGGTGAAAATAAGACAGGGAAATTGTCCAAAGGTGGAGTGAAAATGACATGTAGCAATTGTCATAACAAGGGTCATAACAAGAGGGGATGTGCAAAGGCTGCTGGAAGTAATACTGCTTCTCCATCAAGTTCCGTTCCTTCAAGTGTTGGTAGTTCAAAGCTACCAAAGCAAAGCACTGGAAGAGGAAGGGGAAGGCCAAAAGGTGCTAAAAAAAGGTGAAGTTCTTCCGTTTAATGTCTTGTTTGTCTTTTTAAAGTAATATCAGATTTTTAATTTTCTTTGTTTCATGTAGGATGTTTGTACTACAAGGATGGTTGGGATGGGTGTTTTACACACTCAAAGTGGCTTCAAAATTCAAAATGTAAGTCCAATACAAGCTATCATATTTAGGTTATTTGAGTTGTCTGATTTTCAGTTGGTTTATGGCAGCCTGGAATGTCATCTACAAAGTTTAGAGATGTGAGGTCCTCGGCAGAAGTAACTGGAGATCTAGGCCATCGACCAACAAGAGGTGTTAAGTGGAAGGGTAAAGAAGCTATGACAACTAGGCAGTTCCACCAATTGAGAGGCAAGAAGATCATTGAAACAAGGTGTAAGGCTGTTAAGTTGAGCCAGGAAAGCACCACTGCAAATCAACCCAGCTGATGAAGATTTGATACAGTTTGAAAACTGAATTGCAATCGATTGAAGTAGCTATAGAATGCAATTCTGTAAGTTGACTAGTTAATGTAGGTATTAATGTAGGTAGCTATAGATGGAATTCTTTTTTGCTGCTGAAACAGTTTTGTAACAAACTACAATTCAGTTCTGGAATACTACATTTTGCTGCTCATACAGTTATGTTTTGCTGCTGATACAGTTTTGTTACTATAATACAATTAAATTCGGCTGGAATACAATTAAGTTGCTGGAATTGTGTTTGCAGTTCATAGAGTTAGCTTAAATTGTTTTGGACTCGTTTGGTGTATTGAAACAACAATTGATAAACAAGAACTACAAATACATCTTGAGAGTTCCATTGATAAGCAAGAACTACAAAAGTGAGAGTTCCATTGTAAACATACAAATTGAAAGATGAACCAACAACTACTTTCATAGTGAGATAACTAAACTAGCTTCACAATGGCAACATATTTGCATCTTCTTTCAATGAGATTCCTGGATACCCACAAGCAACAAGAATAATACACATCCCCAATATAATGAACCACACAGTACATTTTCCCTACTCTTTGACTTAGCTAATTGACTCTTCCACTTCTTTTCCTTCTCTTTCATTTTCTCCATATCATCTTGCAATTTCACCAACTGAACCTCAATCATCTTCATCTTGTCATCTTCTATGCTATTTTCAACCTTTAAAGTAGTCCTCGACTTGGCAAGATTTTCAAGTTCACCCAATTTTTCAAGCAACTTTGGAATAACAAATTTGGATCTAGGATCAATTTCCGAATCCTTCCAAAGCCAAAAGTCACAAGAACGAGGACCCTAAGATGATTAACAAAAGAAAATTAATGAATAATAATTTATCACAACTCAATTAGAGAAACAAACTTACGAATCATTTACCCCATAGTATGGACAAACCCAATATCTTCTTCCCGGGTTCCGAGGGGTCCAAGTTGTTAACAAAGGCAACACATAGCCATGGTTGCATCGAATTTCTCCGTTTGACTCATTTTCTTCCTCTTCCGTGCAAAGCCTTGTCAAATTCAATCCTTTTGAAGGCATTGGAACAACTACAACACAACAAGATAACACCAAAGTCAATTAATTTACAATTGCTTTCAAAAATCGGATCAAAACAAAGGATTTAGGGCTAAGTCATAACAATTTTAGGACAAAATCATAACAATACTAAAAGAAATGATTTAGGGTTCTTAGGAAGTAGAAACGATAATCTTTGCCTTCAAATATTGAAACTTCAAAAGGGACTTCAATGGATTTCGATAGAAATTAGAAGAAGAAGAAGAAGAAGAAATTAGGGTTCTTCAATGGGTTTTGGTAAATATTTGGAAAAGATGAGATTTTACCGTTGGTTATGTTATATTAACATTAAACAATTAACTTTTTTTTTTTCAACGATTTAAACAAAAATGACGCGCTCATTTAGTTTGTCAAACACGCGCAGCTCACCAAGTTGTGAGAGGGAGTAAATAAATACAATACTTTCAACTATCGTGGGGTGTTAGGACACTCGTAAACTTAAGGTGTGTAAATGACTTTTCAGGACAAATTTGATGGGGTATTTATGCATTATCTCTTTAATATAATACTAAATGGACAATGTTCTTCAAAAGAATTTATCTATAGCGAAGTAAAAAAATAAATATCCACATTATAATAGTTT
The DNA here is from genome assembly GCA_032618575.1 of Nicotiana noctiflora. NCBI lineage: Eukaryota > Viridiplantae > Streptophyta > Magnoliopsida > Solanales > Solanaceae > Nicotiana > Nicotiana noctiflora. The sequence goes on from JASVEL010003346.1 coordinate 266,970, forward strand.
CGTAACATGATTTAGTTTTGTGGTTCGGAAGTTTTCCGAAAAAGGAATCTCCTGCTATTCTTAAAGGTCAGCTTCATTGTAAACAAAGCACGTGAAGGGACCATCCTATAACATTATAAATAAAAATCAAAACACATGTAAACTCTTTTTTTATGAACTGACTGACAAACAGTTTTCTTTCTACCTAACACCCGTCCCAATTACACGTGGAAATTCACTTTAAGCCCCAAGTTATTAAAATGTGATGATTGCAAACTTTTTTGGATAGGACAAGGAAGTGTTTTGCAGTTGTCCAACACACATGGCATTGATTTTGATTGTTAGTACTGTAATGAATTTGTACCAATAATTTGACCCTTGAACTCTTGCGAGTCCGGAACCATTTGTGGTTCTTCTGGACAAGTGTGACTGGAGCTCTTTTAAAAGAGCTCTCTCTCTATATACTAGATGGGACTGGCCCCGTTAGGTTAGAGCGTGATCTCGATTGGGAAAAATACTATGTGTAATTACAAGAGCACTCAGGTAACACTATTGCAAAGCTTCCTATGCCATATCATTTGTCAGGATTAACCAAGAACTCGACGTGCCGAAAAAATCAGCTAAGGTTGCTTCTGTTTGTCTACTGATGCAAGACAATGTTTCATAAAACTATATTGCTCAGGTCCCTCCGTGCTATAATCTGCTGAATACCTGCAATTAGGATACATAAGTCATAGCAAATGTCAGAAGTATTCTAATATAAAGGATTCAGGTACGTTCAACAGACATGGTGCAAATGAGCTCTTTTGGAATGTAACTTGCTCATCTCTTGCTTCCACATCCCAAATTGAATATCTTGTTTTATTTTTTAAAGGTGAAGCTTCAACATCTTTCTCTATAACTTCTAATGTTTTTTTTATAAGTAACTCGTAAAGTATTTCTAGATAGTGAAAAGTAAAAATTACCAACAAAAAAATAATGAACTCATTTCAATTCATTCACCATAGGGACTGGACAAACTAAAACCAAGACCTTCAGTTGAAAAATATGCAAAGGTACAAGCTACTCTTCAGTACAAGCACTTGAACAAAAATTCCTTGTACTTAGTTACAACGGAACCTGATACTTTCTTTGCCTTTTATTTTTTTGGTGTGTGTTGTGTATGTGTTGTGGGGAGAGGGAAAGGGAGAGGGAGAGGAGGACACTCTACACCATAAATGAATCAATAAAAATTGAATAAAACACAAACTCATTTAACTATTAACAACTACATCAAGACTTTATTTTCATAAAGTTTCATAGTTCACACAAAGTGACATGTAAGAAACCAGGAGCTTTAACTTATTTCCGACACATAAAAAATATTGGAACAAAAATGAAAGAAAACTAAATGATAGTTGCAACATTAATAACCAAAATCGCATACATATAAAATAACAATCATTGTATCACGACAAACCCCAGGAAAGTTCTTGTGATAAATAAGTATCAAATTAAAATATTCCAAACACCAGAAAAGTTCTTGCGAGTTGCGACAAGTGTTGAATTAAAATATTCCTCCATTTGATGAAGTAAATAGTGAAGTTTACCGAGTTTTCTTATTGTATTTCTGTTATCTTTGACATGTAAAATGAATCACTCGCTTGAGTGAGTACTTTGTGCAGCTTTCTACTTTCTTTAGAAGCATACAAGTTTTTTTTGGGCCTATTAGAGCTTCAAGCTTTTAATTATGATTTGGTTAATTCAAGCTGATGTTGGTGGCCATGGTGCTGCTCTTTGTGCCATCAAGAACATAAGACACGCTAATGTAATTGGATGGTGGATCGTGTTATACAAGTGTTGGTCAACTACCTTTACGTTTAGCTGAGTCTTTGCTTATGGTCTTAGTTACAGAATGTGACTTATAAGAGTGATTACCTCTATTTTTTTTGGTAAGATGGATAGTCCATGTTCAGCTGAATATTATACAAAAGCATCACATTGGGCACAAACAAAAAGATGTAGCGAAGAAAGAAAGGTAATGAACATAGGGAGACAGAAGCAGATTAATTGAAACCATAGGGAAAAATAGAACATATATATTTCTTCTAAGTTCTAAAACAATTTAAATCCATCCAGTTAAAGGGAAAAGGAAGTTACTCATCCGGTTTCAGTCATACAAGCTACAATTAGGTCAAGCAATAACGCAAAAAATGAAACATAGTATAGCAAAATGCAAATGTCATGTGACTCATGTCGATGTTCAAGAACTAACAGGATATGTCACAAGTATTTTACGGACATACACTAAATTCAGCATATCCTTTGCTAATTCTTATTCTTTTTCATTTGTTATCCCTTTGATTTGAGCAGATATGTACTTATTTTTTCAGGTGCAGCAGCTAATACTGTGGCTAATCTTGAGAATGGAAATGCAACAAAAATCTCAGCTTTCTCACTGCTCTTTTCATAAACTAAGAAAAACTTCGCTTGCAAGAGAAATCCCAGAAGAAGCATATGAATACTTTTTCCTCTTCATACATAAGAAAGACTTAATTTTTATATATCAGTACGTTTAAGCTGATTTAGCCCCTGATGGGTAGCCCAAAATACCACTAAAATTTCAACTGATATTAAATAATGGATGGTTTCAGAAATAGCAAAAAAATCGCTACCAAAGCAGTAAAGAGCTAAAATAATGTCAAATAAAATGATAGAATACTGAAATAAAAATGCAGTACTGGCCTGATACTATAGTTCAAATTTGGTTTGAATGGTGCATTTTTTAGAAAAATCATATTAGGTGATTTCACAGCTGTGCCTAAATTTAACTTATTGTTAATGGGTAATTATCAATTAATAAAATCAGTAGTTTTCTAGTATCTGCCTGAAGTTCCGCGATCTATAGAAAACAACTTAAATACCTATAAAGCAATAGAGGAAAGAAGTACTTATTTTAGATGATAATGATAACTCCAGACTGACATAATTTAAGGAGAGCTCGTTCCTTGAGCCTTTCGTTCATCCTTGACTGTTAGACAAATTGATATCAGAAAAACAAACTGGATAGAGTTAGAAACCATAAATTGCAGAAATCATAAAAGGGGTATTCATAGGACAATAAGGGAAACAAAATCAAACCAACGAAAAACCAAAACAATTACCAAATAAGTGTAACCACAAATTGCAAATATCGTAAAAGAGATATTCAGATGTAGTAAGGATAATAAAACTAAACCCTGGAAGAACCCAAATAATTACCAAATAAGTGAAAAGAGCTTCGATTGATTGGTGATGTCGAAGGAAATGTGAAGATGAAGCGCGAAGAACGAGGATGAACAGAGAGAGACTGAAGGCAGATTAATCGCTGGCATATATGTAGCGGCGAGTTCTTATATCGCACCACTTGCTCCCCACGCGTTAGCTTTCAAAGAAATTTTTAAAAAGACCATAGAAGCCGCTTGGAAGCAGGTCAGGGTAGCGCGAAGAACGAGGATAAACAGAGAGAGACTGAATTTGCAGATTAATCGCTGGCATGTATGTAGCGGCGAGTTCTTATATCGCACCACTTGCTCCCTACGCGTTAGCTTTCAAGGAAATTTTTAAAAAGACCAAAATAGCCCTTGGAAGCAGGCATGACGACCCTGACCTGCTTCCGTGACTTATATATATATATATATATATATATATATATATATATATATATATATATATATATATATATATATATATATAGTCGTATAATCCAAAATAAATATCTTTTTTATTTTTAGCACGCTCATTAAGAAAATACTAAATTCTATATAAAATTACTTTGTATGACTAAACTACCCTTAATAAATATTGAGTACATGATTATAGTGACATTTATTGCTCTTCTGCACATAAGGGTAAAAGAGTAAAAATAAATTGAATTTTTTCTTGATTACCTAACTAAACACTTATTTTGGACCAAAATCAAAAAGTAAAAGAGACACTTATTTGGACCAGAGAGAGTAACGCATTAAAGAATCATGTTATAAAGGGCTGATAAGACAGTTAAGCATTGTGTTCTACGGTCTAGTAGCTTATTCGGACGTTGTGAACTCATTCATGCCTTTGCAATACCAGTGCATCTTGTGCCACATAATCGGTTGTGCTCTGCCTCTTCCCCTCTATCAGAAGATTACCTTGTGTGGAAGGTTGACTCTAAACTTCAGTCAATGGGAGGAATCTATAACAGTGTTATATGTGTATAGCGTAGTAATAAAAAGTGTTATACTTGTTAGTGGGCCCACCAATAAGACTCATGCGTTTAACTGACATAATAATAATTCAAATGGGTATAACGCCCTTTAAAAAGGGCGGTAAACCTCAAAAAATTCACCCCCCCCTCCAAGCTTTATTTAAAGGCATAGAGTATATACCTATGGGTTCTAGGCTCAATATTTGAGGCCCAGTAACACCAAGTTATCCCGAATTTTTGTATATGTAAATTTTTTTACTATCGTAATTTTATATGTTTGATTTGTAAATTAAATAATTTTTTTGTTATACAGTATACTAGTAGTCGTACCCGCGCGATGCGCGGTCAATATTAAAATAATATTAATTAAATTAAATTATGATCAGACTTATTTGATCATATTATATCGTATTGCTTTAACAAAATTTAATTGTCATCTTATTTATCAATACGATATACCCAATAATGAAATCTCTATTAAATCAAAGGTACTTATATAGTCAGTGAATTATTTTTTTATTTTATTTTTCTTTATTACATTAAAAATATTTAGTATTCGCTTTCTTTTTGTAAGATATATAATTTATTACTATTGAAATATTTTTTTTATTTTAAAGTTTATTTTGTTGTTCTTAATAATATTATATAAATTTTAGTGAATAAAATCTATGTTACACTAATGGGACTTATATAGGAAGCGCAACGTTTTTGTTATGTATTTTTTTATTATATCTTCCAATATTTAATACTATTACATTGTTAATAGAAAACTTCATTAGCATATTACGTTAGTTAATATTTTTCTCTGAATGTTTTTTTATTTCTTTATTTTCATTTTTTTATTTTTAAATAATTTTAAAATTTCAACTTAAACTACTCCCAATTTTATTGGGTAAATTTTTTTTTCATTTTTTAATATAGAAAATTATAATATATTTATATTTATTAATTCAAAAAGAGTACCTAATTATTTCAAAATTTTAAAATGTTTTTTAGTTAAAAGGTTTTTTTTCTTAACAATGCCACTTGGCTTTTTGTGATTATGCCATTTGTCTTAATAATACGCTTTTGCCTCTTTATATATATATATATATAAAGCTATTTTAAAATAACACAACCAAAAAAATTATATTAGCTACAATAAAAACGAATATCTCTCTCTCTCTCTCTCTCATATATATATATATATATATATATATATATATATATATATATATATATATATATATATATATATATATGAGAGAGAGAGAGAGAGAGAGATATTCGTTTTTATTGTAGCTAATATAATTTTTTTGGTTGTGTTATTTTAAAATAGCTTTAAAACACCAACTATAAATTACTCCTTAATTTGAATGGGTAGTTATGTTTTTTTCATTTTTCTAATATAGCTAATTATAATATATTTATGTTTATTAATTCAAAAAGAGTAATTAATTAATTCAAAATTTAAATAAGTTTTTTTAGTTAAAAGGTAGTTTTTTTGTCTTAACAATGCCACTTCGCTTTTTGTGGTTATGCCACTTGTCTTAATAATGTGCTTTTGCTTCTCCTTTTATATAGATATATAGATATATAGATATATAGATATATAGACATACAGATATAGATTTTTATTTTTTATTGTAGCTAATTTAATTTTTTTGTTTTGTTATTTTAAAATAACTTTAAAAAACCAACTATAAATTACTCCTTAATTTGAGTGGGTAGTTATTTTTTTCCGTTTTTTAATATAGCTAATATAATATATTTATGTTTATTAATTAAAAAGAGTAACTAATTAATTCAAAATTTTAAAAAGCTTTTTAGTTAAAAGGTAGTTTTTTTGTCTTAACAATGTCACTTGATTTTTTGTGATTATGCCACTTGTCTTAATAATATGCTTTTGCCTCTCCTTTTATATGTTTTTATTATTTTTATTTTTTATATATATTTAAATTAAAAAAAAGAATAATTAATAACATATTTATTAACTGATTATGTCATGTGGCTTTTTCTAAGACTGCAACTTAGCTTAGAAAAGGGGTTTTTCCTCTCCTTTTAGTAATATATAGATATAGATATTTATATTTATATTTATTAAAACACCAACTATAAACTACTCCATAATTTGAATGGGTAGTTTTTTTTTGTTTTTTAATATAGCAAATTATAATATATTTATATTTATTAATTCAAAAAGAGTAACTAATTAATTCGAAATTTTAAAAAAAATTTTAGTTAAAAGGTTTTTTTTTCTTAACAACGCCACTTCGCTTTTTTTTTATTATGCCATTTGTCTTAATTATATGTTTTTCATTATAGATATGTTTTTGCCTATATATATATATATATAGATTTTCATTTTTCATTGTAGCTAATTTAATTTTTTTGTTTGTTATTTTAAAATAACTTTAAAACCAACTATAAATTACTCCTTAATTTGAATAGGTAGTTATTTTTTTATATTTTGGTTTTCTAATGTAGCTAATTATAATATATTTATGTTTATTAATTCAAAAAGACATACATATTGGTTTGTGTTTGAACATGTGCTACTTAAAACATTACTAAATATACTTTGCAACTGTTAGAACATTATATTTGGTGCACAATCCATAAAAAAAATGCATAATCGACATTGTTAAAAAAATAAGAAAATAGTAAATTTTGGTAAGATGGGCTGTTACTGCTTGCATAGCAACGCCAAATCTTTTTCTTATTCTTAAGTGTATCTTTCATTATGGAGAATATACAAAGATATTCCTAAACCATTGAAACCAGCAAGAATTTGTTCATAACCGACCACAAGATACACAGGCTAGATGATGCACATTAAAGTAGAATGCAGTTTTATATCTGCAAAAGTGTTGCTAGTTTATCACATGAGTTTAAGATGTGAGACAACAAAAGAAAACATTATGCAGATAATGATGATTGAAGTAGACAGAAAGTTTTGAATGAACAGTATTTTAAGCACTGCAGCAAACGTGAAACAGAAGGCTAAACAACAGCTTCAAAGCTGTGTATTTCATCTTGTAAAGGTTCACTTTAGATGTGCATAGCGAACATATGTACACTACCTTTTCATCTTGTAAAACCATTTCGATCGACATTATACTGCCTGGATTGAAATGATCCGGTACTTCCCACAAACGAATTACCCGAACTTTCAACTTCCATTGCATCTTAGAAATTGATATATCCTTGATGAAATCAGTGTGAGAATTCATCTTTTCCATAACAGATGTAAGTTTATAAATTTTTAATGTTGAATGTATAATTGAGGAAGAAATGTGAAGTGCTGTAAAAATGAGTTTTTGACAGCAGAATTGTAGACATATAAATGGTGTTGAAATGAGCAGTTGGTAGAGGAGTTGGAATCGTGGGATTACTAATGGGATAAGACAGTTTTTAGATTTCACAGGGACGTGTATAGCAGTTATATAATTGAACTGCATTGACACTACCTTTTGCGCTGTAAAACTTCTTACGTGTATTGTCACACCTCTTTTTTACGCATCCGCAAGGATGCAAAGAGTTTTTCCAATTAAAGGACAATCGAGGCGGGAATTATTTAATTATTTCAGAGTCGCCACTTGGGAGATTTATGGTGTCCCAAGTCACCGGTTAAATCCCGAATCGAGGAAAAGAATGACTCTATTTAACAGTCCGCGAACCGGAAATCCGGATAAGGAATTCTATTAACCCGGGAGAAGGTATTAGGCATTCCCGAATTCCGTGGTTCTAGCACGGTCGCTCAACTGTCGTGTTTGGCTTATCTATCTGCTTTTACAATTATGTACTTAGTGCAAGTTAATATCCCTTTACCGCTTTTATTATTGGTTATGATTTACGAAAGAGAAAGTTGCTTGAAAATATGCCTTCGAATCACGTCACATGAAATGCACCCGGATCCTCGACATATTCTTGTTCAACATTTCGGGGTTTGGATTTGGGTCGCATGAAATGCACACCCGTATTTAAGAAGGTAGAACCAAAATATGCGCCCGGATCGACTACTTATTTACACTGTTGAGAAGGGCGTGATATTCGTTAAGGAACAACGCATCTCAAAACCTAAGTATTTTATATGTACATTTATGAAGGCTATGCGATTAGTGTGACTATTGGGCGAGGCGCACCTTTGATTCAAATCTAAAGCGAACTACATCCCACCGTATTTTACTTAGGAGTTGATTCCAAATTATTTAAAACTTGCTACGAACCACACCACATGAAATGCGCCTGTGGTTCCTGACACGCTTTGTTTACTCTTGCCCGAAATTGGGGTCGGGTCACATGAAATGCACCCCCGACTCCTTTCATTTAACTATGTCATTCAGTTGAGTGAGTAGACAATTACGAATCCTAATTAGTAATCAACGAATTCTTTGCTGAAAGTGAATGTGCCTAAGTATTAATGACATTTTCCGCTTCTACCTTTTTGCTGTAACATATCATGGCTCTTGGCTTTTGCAGTTTATCTACACTAAATAAAACCATGTATTGAATGTATTATATATGAAATCGAGATAGGATCATTAGCTTTGTGAATTCATTCCTAAGCGTAACCCCATAATCAACTTCGAAGGCGTAAGCCGAGACTAAACTAACTCTATAAGCACTAACATTGACCAACCAGAATTTATTATCTAATTAGGCAATAGCACAAAGCTTCTACCATTAACCGACCATTACCAAATATTTCAATTACATGTAACAACTAATATCTGAAACAATCCGAAAGTCTATAGAAAAAAAAAAAAAGTCCAGCAACACATCTAATGCGAAAGTGCAGGTTCAGTAGAGTAAGTATATCAGAACAGCTTCATTTCATAGCCAAATCACTTGAGGTTACAAGGGTAGTGTACCTGGAAATCAACAAGCAAGAGACTAGAGATCAGTGGAGTTGGTGATGCAAGGTAAACAGCAGGCCAACAGCAACAAGTGTCACAACAACAACCAACCAGTAGACACTTGGTAAAGAAAACCAGTAGACTCTCAACCAAAACCAAACAGCAACAATTCAAAACTCAAGCCAAGGTAACAATACGAGCTGACTCAACAGTCCAGTGGCAGTTACCAATGGCAGTAGCACAGTGACAACAACAACACAAGAACAAACAGTTAGTTGCTGCCACAATATGCCAAGAGCCACAACACTGGATCAGCAGTAACAACAAACTGACCAACAGCAACTAATAAACCAAGTAACAACAACTCAAACACAGCAGCAACAATCCAACACAGCAACAAATCTGGACCAGCCTCAACAATAATCAACCAACAGCCACAAACACTCAATACACGTGACCAACAACAACCAAACGAGCACTGCCACCAACAGCAAGACACAACCACAACACACGAAACAGTAACCTAAAGAAACCAATGAAACAGTAGCCTCTCTCAGCTCTTTCTATCTATCTCTTTTATGGTTTTCAAGAATGGATCTTTGCTGCTTATATTTCTCTAAATACTCTCCAGTTATGACTGTGTTTTTGCTCTCCAGGTACTCCAGTTATGACTGTCTAGTTCTGTTTTAGTTTGATGCTACCTTTATAGCAAGAAACCCCCAACCCCTCCTGAAGGCCTACTATCAATTAACTATTGTCCTGCCCACACCTATCTCTGCCAGACCATGCCTGTCAGTCTTAATGCCTCTGTTTCAGCCACTAAGTTGTGCTTAAGCATGGGCTTTAGTTAATTAATAACAGGAGACAACTGGTGGTGCACTCTGCTGTATACAGCAGGTTCCACCAGCAGTCTTGATGCCTTACCTCTTTCAATTACACCATTCAAACCTACATCAATCACACACTATATCCAAACACCCTCATTAACTCAGAATCCAACATCGATACCAATCAGCTATAACCAATCATCACTTAATCACAAACAAGCACAATCCAACAGTGATTCTGTGTGTGTAATCAGTTTCTGCCATAAAAATGCTAATGCACAAGACCTACGAAGCTAATCGACCACATTGATTAGTCGATGACAACACACATAATCGACAACAAATGATCGACCTACAGTTTGATTCCTAATATTTCAGGCAGGGATCAAGGAACTAATCAAATATGAATTAATTGCTTGACGACCTTATTGAACCTATGATTCATTTTAACTACTGAAAACAGAGGGAATTGGCCAAATAAAAGGCCTCAAAGGAGGAGAACAAATCAACTGATATGAGAAATTAAAAGCATGATAGATGAGAACTGAAACATGAATAAAACAAACACACATATTCACACAATCGAATTAAATCGACCAAAGAAGAAATGAATACCTCGTAAGAAATCTGCCGACCCAAGCTTCGAACTAAGATTTGGAACTATTGAAGCCAAACGGGCTTTAATCGAGATGTTCTCGATTGAGAACACCTAGACTAAAGTCCCTTGGACTTCAATTACGGCTAACCCGGCTCGGATTGGGTTTCTTCAAAAATTAGGGTTCTTGGGCTCGGATTTGGGGCTTTTGCATTTCCGGTTAGATTCGAAGCAAACGAAAGCCGGCGGGGGTACGAGGGAGGCCATGTGAGGGTTTGGGGTGAGTTTGGGGTGATTTGGCATTGGTTCGAGTTTGACTCGAATCTTCAAATGAAGATTCGAGGAGCTCCGGAGTGATTCGAGGTTAGCGGAGGCTGGGTTCGTAACGGGTGAGGTGAGGGGAAGATTTTGGCATTGGTTTGGTGGCCATTGGCCTACCGGAACCGCCGTGAGGCGATTTCCGGCGGGCGGGGCACGGCGGAGGAGGGCGGCGTTACGCTGGGTCTTTGAGAGCTTCTGAGGGAGATGAAGGGAGAGGGGGGGTCTGGCTTGGGGGGCGGGGTATGGAATGAGCCTTATATACGAGATATGAGATTGAATCCTGATCGTTGGATCATTTACGATCAACGATCAGGATCCCCTCACTTAAACCAAACGATGTCGTTTGGTTAAGTCATAGTCTGAGTGTATATTGGAATTAAAGGATTAATCTGGGCCGTTGGATAATAAGATCCAACGGTCCAGATCAAGCGTTACACAAGCTGAAGCTTGGACGGGTATTTGGGCTGGATTAGAGGAAATTCGTTTGGGCCTGGTTTTTAGACTAAGTTTTGGCCCAGATCGGATCTTCATGATGTACTATATGTGTATGTGTATATATATATATATATATATGTATATATACATATATATATATATACACACATATGTATATATACTAACCTATAACACCGCTATTTTTTACTACAATTAACGTACATAATTACATATCACCTAAAAATGTAAATCACATGACTTCGATATCAAACACTAAAAATGCAAAACCTAGCATATATTTTTTGTATTTTTAATTTAAATAAATAAACGTGCACACAAAAAGATAAAATAACACAAAATCACAAAAATCATGCCCAACACGAAACTATTTTTATTTTCGAATTTTCTGGGAGTACTTCTCAAGTAAGGCAAAAATCACGTGCTCACAGCTGCCCCTCTTTGCGCGTAAACACGCAGAGTTTTCGTGCAAAGATAAGTGAGCGGATATAAGCGATTTTTTCCCATTCGAGCACTCCGTATGAAGCATTTTGGAAAAGTTTTGACCGAACCTTGCTTCAAAGGTCTCCTACATATCCCCGGCTAAAAGGGAATCAGGTCAATGTAGTTCGGGAAGTTCTGGTAGCTGGGACTACCATGACTGTTGCGATCTCGCTGTTACCGCTGTTGCCGCTGTTACTGCTGTTACCACCGCTTAGCCGATTTCCTTGTTACACCGCACTAAGCAACAAAAACAAGAAGCTAGACTAAGTTACAGTACTACAAGTTCTTATCTATCCTTTTTAACTTGATCTTGTCGCGCTCCTTGCCATCCTGTCTGACTTGGCGTTCCTTCTGATGCTTCTTCTTTTCTTACGAACTTGGATTCATGCCGGAGATTTCTGTTACATTCTACCGCTTTGCTCTACCAAATTAAAACAGATCGCCACTCCATTCTCCAGGCGGGCTCCCTGATTTCAACTACAACTTCAAAATTAAATCGCCACTCCATTCTCCAGGCGGGCTCCCCGACTTCAATTACAACTTCAAAATTAAATCGCCACTCCATTCTCCAGGCGGGCTTCCCGACTTCAACTATTACTTCAAAATTAAATCGCCACTCCATTCTCCGGGCGGGCTCCCCGACTTCAACTACTACTTCAAAATTAAATCGCCACTCCATTCTCCGGGCGGGCTCCCCGACTTCAACTATTACTTCAAAATTAAATCGCCACTCCATTCTCCGGGCGGGCTTCCCGACTTCAACTACTACTTCAAAATTAAATCGCCACTCCATTCTCCGGGCGGGCTCCCGACTTCAACTATTACTTCAAAATTAAATCGCCACTCCATTCTCCGGGCGGGCTCCCCGACTTCAACTACTACTTCAAAATTAAATCGCCACTCCATTCTCCGGGCGGGCTCCCCTGACTTCAATTACAACTTCAAAATTAAATCGCCACTCTATTCTCCAGGCGGGCTTCCCGACTTCAACTACTACTTCAAAATTAAATCGCCACTCCATTCTCCGGGCGGGCTTCCCTGACTTCAACTATTACTTCAAAATTAAATCGCCACTCCATTCTCCGGGCGGGCTCCCCGACTTCAACTACTACTTCAAAATTAAATCGCCACTCCATTCTCCGGGCGGGCTCCCCGACTTCAACTATTACTTCAAAATTAAATCGCCACTCCATTCTCCGGGCGGGCTTCCCGACTTCAACTACTACTTCAAAATTAAATCGCCACTCCATTCTCCGGGCGGGCTCCCCGACTTCAACTATTACTTCAAAATTAAATCGCCACTCCATTCTCCAGGCGGGCTCCCTGACTTCAACTACTACTTCAAAATTAAATCGCCACTCCATTCTCCGGGCGGGCTCCCCTGACTTCGACTACTACTTCAAAATTAAATCGCCACTCCATTCTCCAGGCGGGCTCCCTGACTTCAATTACAACTTCAAAATTAAATCGCCACTCTATTCTCCAGGCGGGCTTCCCGACTTCAACTACTACTTCAAAATTAAATCGCCACTCCATTCTCCGGGCGGGCTCCCCGACTTCAACTATTACTTCAAAATTAAATCGCCACTCCATTCTCCAGGGCGGGCTTCCCGACTTCAACTACTACTTCAAAATTAAATCGCCACTCCATTCTCCAGGGCGGGCTCCCCGACTTCAACTATTACTTCAAAATTAAATCGCCACTCCATTCTCCAGGCGGGCTCCCTGACTTCAATTACAACTTCAAAATTAAATCGCCACTCCATTCTCCAGGCGGGCTCCCTGACTTCAACTACAACTCACTGATTTCCTCCTATCTTGATTACCTTCCTTTGCCTCTTGTACCGTTTTCTTCTTCCTGCATTGCCTCTCGGACCACCTTCTCTTCTGAATTAACCTGTCTTGGAATTGCCTTCCCCTGGGTCGTATCACTTTTTCTTCTGGCTGCTGGGGGGTATTTCGGAACTGTTTACTCGCCTGCTGGGGCTGATGCTGCTGAGGAAGTATTCTTTGTTTCCTTCACCCCTCATGCTCTTCCTTCTTCCCATACCTCCTATGGGACTCGCGCTTTTGCTTCCTCGAGCCAATTATGGAATGTAATACCGCTGGAGGAATCTCGAAGCCATTTTTTCTTTTTCCAATAACTGCTGGGGATGATACCAGGCTCAAAGATCATTCCGTCTTGTGTTGCTTTCTACACTTATCCTCCGAGTCTTGCTTCCCAGAAAATTTTCGCAACAGGAGAAAATTTTCTGCCCCAGTGTGATAAACTTCTGGACGGTATGCTTTTCTGCCGTCGGACCCTCTTTTCCTGCTTTAAATCAAAGAAAAATTGTTAGTTTCGAAATGCCGCGAGTGGTCGTGCCACTCTTGTTGAGGCCATTTTCTTTTCTCTTTCAGCTGCTTGGCCTCTCTCGAACTTTGAAGGCGACGTTGACGTTTGCTGGGGACGGTGCTCTTTCCACGAAAGACCTCTCATCTTTCCTTTTATTCCAATCTTTGGTTTGATCCGACTCTTTTTAGCCGGTGATCTGTTGCGTGAAATCATCTTTCGGACATGCCACATGTGTCCATCACACTTCATAATTCTTGCGAACCTTCCACTCAGCCTGTCATCCCAATCTTACTATCGCAACGACTTCTGTCTTATTGCCTCGTTCCACGCCTATTCACTTTCAATATACTGCTTTGGGAGACTTGGTAGTAAGCTTTGAAAAATCAACTTTCGAAAAATGAAAGAAAAGAAAAGAATACTGACCGCAAATGACAAAAGAAGAGAAAAACTCTTCTGAACTCAAAAATAAGAAAACTTATCTGAATGTGTGCCTGATCCAATGTTTATGCCGCGCCTTTGAGATTAAACTACCCAATCTATTCATATCAATCACTTTCCGATGCCGCGTCCTGCTAGAGGTAAACGGATGTCCAAACCTTGTCTCATGCAGACATCTTGTAACCATCTCGTCCTGTCACCTCACAGTGCCCTTCAAAGGGTTTTCACTAATGAGATTCTCTCATTTCTCTCTATCTCCCGTCGCCTTAAGGTGCCCGTGAAGGTTTTCACCGTAAGACTCTCTCATTTTACTTCTCTCAACTTCCTTCGCCTTAAGGTGCCCGCGAGGGTTTTCACCGTTAAGACTCTCTCATTTAGGCTTTCTTTCCCTGCGGCGGGGTATCACCCCTGAGATTCCCTCTAGAGCGTTATCCCCTTTTGGCTTGCATCCCGGATTCAATCGAGGGTCGGGATGTCACTCCTGGCTTTCATTCACATGACTTGGCACTTCTCAAATACTGATTGAGAGGTCTTTCTGGTTCTTGATGTGGTTTCTGCGCGTGAGGCTGAAGAAAGGGGTTTAGCCTCAACGGTTAGCTTATTACAACTTTCGGAATCCACACTATCTTTCCAACGAAACAATGACTTCTGCCCCAGTTTTGTTGCTTGGGGGATTTTTTGATTTTTATTTTATTATGACCGAGCCGTGTGGCGCCTACGTATCCTTCTTGAGGAATCAAGTCGAACGTAGTTCACTTTTTCTTGTATTACTTCTTTGTTTCTTTTCTATTCTGTTACACATCTTCCTTGATGATTCCGAAAGAGGGTATATGAAAGAATAATTAAGGCTCAAATGGGGAAACAAAGGTTAAAGTGTTTGGGTAGTAGAAAAATTGCCTCTGTCATTTCATTCTCCGAAAAATGCCAAATACACACAAACGAAACCAAATGTTGACAAATGCATTAAAGAATTACACATAATATCTCTTAACTGCGTCAGAATTGATAGCCATATCGGTGCATCTTCCCTCGACATCAGTCAGACATAGAGCGCCGTTGGATAATACTCTAGTCACCACAAATGGTCCCTGCCAATTTGGAGCGAACTTGCCTTTCGCCTCGGCCTGATGTGGTAGAACTCTCTTCAGCACATGCTGTCCCACTTCAAATCTCCCGGGACGTACCTTCTTGTTATATGCTCTCGCCATTCTCTTTTGATACAATTGGCCGTGACATACTGCTGTCAATCTCTTTTCATCGATCAAGCTCAGTTGCTCTAATCGGGTTTTGACCCACTCGTCGTCATCAATCTCAGCTTCAGCGACAATTCGGAGGGACGGAATCTCAACCTCTGCGGGTATTACTGCTTCAGTCCCGTACACCAACAAGTAAGGAGTTGCACCTATCGAAGTCCGGACGGTAGTGCGATAACCCAACAGCGCAAATGGTAACTTTTCATGCCACTGCCTAGACCCTTCTATCATCTTCCTCAATATCTTCTTTATGTTCTTGTTTGTTGCCTCGACCGCACCGTTTGCTTTTGGGCGATACGGTGTGGAATTTCGGTGTGTAATCTTGAACTGTTGACATACCTCTTTCATCAATCCACTGTTAAGATTTGCACCGTTATCCGTAATGATCATCTTTGGAATTCCAAACCTACAAATGATGTGGGAGTGTACGAAGTCCACCACCGCCTTCTTGGTCACTGATTTGAATGTTTTGGCCTCCACCCACTTGGTAAAATAATCAATCGTTACCGGAATGAACCTGTGACCATTGGAAGCCGCAAGCTCAATAGGTCCAATAACATCCATACCCCACGCGACAAACGGCCATGGTGCTGACATTGTATGCAATTCAGTCGGCGGAGAATGAATCAAATCTCCGTGTATCTGACACTGATGGCATCTTCGCACGAAACTTATACAATCCCGCTCCATAGTGAGCCAATAATATCCTGCTCGAAGAATCTTCTTTGCCAATACGTATCCGCTCATGTGTGGTCCGCAAACTCCCGAGTGTATATCCGTCATCACTGTTGTGGCTTGACTTGCATCTATACATCTCAACAATCCCAAATCCGGGGTTCTTTTGTACAGCACCCCTCCACTAAGGAAAAATCCGTTCGCCAACCGCCGAATAGCTCGCTTTTGATCTCCAGTTGCTTGCTCTGGGTATACTCCTAACCTGAGGTATTCCTTGACATCATGAAACCACGGCTCACCATCCACCTCTTCCTCTACCACATTACAATAAGCATGTTGATTCCGGATCTGGATATGTAACGGGTCGACACGAACCTTGTCCGGGTGATGTAGCATTGATGCTAAAGTAGCCAACGCGCCGGCAACCTCATTATGCATTCTTGGGATGTGTCTGAATTCTACTGATCGAAAGCGCTTGGTCAGATCATGCAAGCACTGACGATATGGGATAAGCTTTAAATCTCCGGTTTCCCATTCTCCCTGAATCTGATGTACCAGAAGGTCCGAGTCCCCCAAGACCAAGACGTCTTGTACATCCATGTCCACTGCTAATCGCAACCCCAAGATACATGCCTCGTACTCGGCCATATTATTGGTACAATGAAAACGCAGTTGGGCAGTAACAGGATAATGATGTCCTGTTTCAGATATGAGCACAGCCCCTACTCCGACTCCTTTTGCGTTTGCCGCTCCATCGAAGAAGAGCTTCCATCCTGGATCCTTGGTTAGTTCCAACCCCTCAATCTGCAATACTTCCTCATCTGGGAAATACGTCCTCAAAGGTTCGTATTCGTCATCAACGGGATTTTCAGCTAAGTGATCGGCCAGGGCTCGAGCTTTCATAGCCGTCCTTGTCACGTATATGATGTCGAACTCCGTAAGTAATATTTGCCATTTTGCTAACCTCCCCGTAGGCATAGGTTTCTGGAAAATATACTTCAACGGATCCAGACGCGAAATGAGGTAAGTGGTGTAAGAAGACAAGTAGTGTTTCAGCTTTTGGGCTACCCAAGTCAGGGCGCAACATGTCTTTTCTAGATGAGTGTACTTGACCTCGTGGACTGTAAACTTCTTACTGAGGTAGTAAATGGCCCGTTCCTTCCTGCCGGTAAGATCATGCTGCCCCAGTACGCAGCCAAACGAATTCTCCAAGACCGTCAGATAAAGAATCAGGGGTCTACCTGGCTCAGGCGGAACTAGTACGGGTGGATTTGACAGATACCCTTTGATCCGGTCAAACGCTTCCTGACATTCTGCCGTCCATTCTATCGCCGCGTCTTTTTTCAATAGACGGAATATGGGTTCACAAGTTGCCGTGAGTTGGGCAATAAACCTACTGATGTAATTCAACCTTCCCAACAGACTCATTACCTCTGTTTTATTCTTCGGCGGGGGTAACTCCCGAATGGACTTGATTTTGGATGGGTCCAACTCAATGCCCCGTCGGCTGACGATGAATCCTAGCAGCTTTCCTGATGGAACTCCGAATGCGCATTTGGCCGGGTTAAGCTTGATGTCGTACCTTCGGAGTCTCTGAAAGAACTTCCTGAGGTCAGCAACATGGTCTTCTTGACGCCTAGATTTTCACGATCACATCATCCACGTACACTTCAATTTCCTTGTGTATCATGTCATGGAATACCGTAGTCATCGCCCTCATATATGTTGCTCCCGCATTCTTCAAACCAAACGGCATCACTCGGTAGCAATAAGTCCCCCACGGTGTGATAAAAGCCGTCTTTTCTGCGTCCTCTTCATCCATCAAAATCTGATGATATCCCGCATAACAGTCCACAAAGGATCCGATTTCGCGTCCGGCGCAATTATCAATCGGGATATGGATATTGGGAAGCGGGAAATTATCCTTAGGACTCGCCTTGTTGAGATTGCGATAGTCCACACATACTCTGATCTTTCCGTCTTTCTTTGGCACCGGTACTACGTTAGCCAACCATTCAGGGTATCGAGTGACACGAATGACTTTCGCCTGCAACTGCTTGGTTACCTCCTCCTTGATCTTCACACTCATCTCCGTCTTGAATTTCCGCAGTTTTTGCTTGACGGGAGGATATGCCGGATCAGTGGGTAATCTATGAACCACTAGATCAGTGCTGAGTCCTGGCATGTCGTCGTATGACTATGCGAAAATATCTTTAAACTCCATGAGTGTCCTGATCAATTCTTCTCTCAGATTGGGTTCAATATGGACACTTATCCGGGTTTCTTTGACGTCATCCGCATTCCCTAGATTAACGGCCTCAGTATCATTTAAATTCGGTTTGGGTTTTTCCTCGAAGTGACTTAATTCTTCACCGATTTCTTCTACGGCCTCATCATCGCCGTACTCTGACTCACTCTCGTCACTTCTTATTTCATGCATTATTATTTCCAAACCCGATTGACTTTCTAGACTGGGTTGATTAATCTTTAAGCACGCCATATCATTAAGATCAGTTGCAAGAAGGCTGTTCAGAAAAGTAAAAAGAAGAAAAAAAGATAAACAAAATTAGACACGAAGGAACCAAATTTCATTGATGGGAATTGTACAAAGGGAAAACAAACTGCAAACTTAAATCAGAAATGAACAAAACAACGGGATTTTACTCCGGGGACAAACCCCCAACACAACATTTCGAAAGAAAAACAATCCAAGACAAACTACCAAGACTCCTTCCGGACGGGGAGAGGAGTAGCCTTCCAGTTATTCAGTTTTGCCTTTGGTCCCACAAATTGTATCTCGGCGTGACTAGATCCTTCACCGTCCTCGAGCATACATACATCCGTGAATAGGTCCTCGAACTTCCTGAAGAACTCTTCGTCTGGCTTGACCGTAGGACCGGGAATCTTTGTCGCTGGATGTCCTCTTGCTCCGGACCTGACAAAAGATTGGGAAAGGCGTGGAACAGGCTTTGGGAGCACCCATGTTTTCTGCTTACTCTTCTTTGCTCGCCGGATGTCCTCTGAGGTTGGCTGGAATCCCAAGCCGAAGGTTCCCAAGTTTTCGACCACCGATACCGGTTGTATGATTCCTTGCAGAGATGCACCTAGACCTTTACCGGGTATGAAACCATGTCTCAACATTTCATACGCCACCATGACATCCGCAGTAATTGTTCTGTCGCCGGGAATGCATTCCCCTTCCGGAACTCGGTGGGCGGACACCACATCGCAGACCTGATATACCCACGACCCAACATCTTCTTCTGTTTCAACAAAGGGAATGATGGTGCTTGATTGTGGATCGTTCTCTCCATGGACGACGATCTCCTGTTGATCCCACTCGAACTTAACGAGTTGGTGTAAGCTGGATGGAACTGCTCTTGCGGCATGGATCCATGGTCGCCCTATCAGGAGGTTATATGACACCACCATATCCAGCACCTGGAATTCCATGGTGAACTCCACTGGCCCAATCGTCAAGATCAACACTATGTCACCGACCGACGCTTTGCCTCCTCCGTCAAACCCTCGAACACATACGCTGTTCTTGCGTACCCTGCCGATGTCTACTTTTAATTTGCCCAGTGTAGAGAGAGGACAAATGTTAGCACTGGACCCATTATCGACAAGGACTTTGGTAACCACCGCCTCTTCACACTTCACCGTAAGATATAAAGCCCTATTGTGCTCAGTGCCTTCCTCAGGCAACTCGTCATCGGTGAAGGTGATCCGATTTGCTTCGAAGATCCTATTGGTGATCTTCTCCAAATGGCTCACCGAGATTTTATCCGGTACATGTGCCTCATTCAGGACTTTCATCAATGCTTGCCGATGTTCTTTAGAATGTATCAGCAAGGATAGCAATGATATTTGCGCCGGAGTCTTCTTCAACTGCTCTAAGACAGAGTAGTCATGCAGCTTCATCTTTTTCAAGAATTCTTCCGCCTCTTCATCAGTTACCGGCTTTTTCAATGCTGCCGGAGTGGTCTTCCTCAATTCCGCAAGGGCAAAACATCTCCCCGAGCGGGTCAACCCTTGGGCTTCACAAACTTCCTCTTTCACTTCCTTTCCTTTGTAGGTCGTTATAATCCGAGCATAATTCCATGGGACAGCCCGGCTATCAGTTACTGGCAACTGTGTTGCCGGCTGGATGATGAAAGGATCCATTCGAACGCCTGCTACTGTCAAGATGGGCTTGATTGCTGCCCCCGGTACAACTATCTTGGCCGGCTTCACCGGTACTTCGTTCACACTTTCCTTTCCTGCTTCCGACTCTCCTGGTATGTCCTTCTTGCAACTGGGCGACTCATCAAAGCTTGGCCCTTTTCTCGTTCCTGCCCCGCTAGACTTAATCATCATTACAGTCCTGAGAGGCTTTCTCCTTTCCTTCCTCCGCCCGTACCAACTCGATCATATTGGTCTCATGATGAGTTGGAAGCGGGTTTTGGTTGATGTTGGGCTCGGTTGGAGTCTGGACCTCAATCCTGCGAGTGTCAATGAGCTCCTGGATGGCCGTCTTTAGCCTCCAACACTTTTCTGTATCGTGTCCCGGACATCCCGAGCAGTAAGCACAATTTACTGAATGGTCCAGGTTCTTCGGAAGGGGGTTTGGCAACTTAGCTTCAACCGGATTCAGCAACCCTACCTGCTTTAACCGGTGGAACAGACTAGTGTAAGACTCTCCTAAGGGAGTGAAAGCCTTTGGCCTCGGCGCCCTGTCGCCCCTGAATGCCTGGTTCGGACGGAAACTCGCGCCCGAGGGGTTTCTGTAAGCTCTTGGGGGTGGATGATTGTTCTGGGGGTTTGGTGCGCGCCACGGTGCATGAACGGGAGGTGCAGAATAGGACCGTGCATGGTGGACAGTAAAATGGGGATCAGGTGCGGGATAGTAATGTTGCGGGTGGCCATATGGGTTGTGGGAGTAATTTTGGTGGTGAGGTTGGGGTGGGCTATATTGGGGTGCGGGGCCTCTATTTCTGAACCATGCCCCGGACTCGACGGCCGCAACTTCCTCTCTCCTCTTTTTCCCCAGTACTCCTCCAGTACCACTTTGGATAGCCTGAGTGGTGGCTTTCAGTGCTGAGTAACTCATGATCTTGTTGGCCTTCAAACCTTCCTCGATCATACCCCCCATTTTTATCACCTCGGTGAATGATTTGCCTACGGACGTTACCAGATGTCCGAAGTAGGTGGGCTCTAATGTCTGCAAGAAGTAGTCCACCATCTCGCTCTCTCTCATCGGCGGATCTACCCCGGCCGCCTGTTCCCTCCATCGGAAACCAAATTCCCCGAAGCTTTCAGCAGGCTTCTTCTCTAATTTTAGCAATGATAGGCGGTCGGGGATTATCTCAAGATTGTACTTGGAACCGGCCGATAAAAGCTTGAGCCAAATCATCCCACGTAAACCATCTACTCGGGTCCTGTGTCTAGTGTACCACTCCAACGCCGATCCTCCCGGACTCTGGCCGAAGTAAGCTATCCGAAGTTCGTCCCGTCCTCCGGCCCCTCTCATTTTACTGCAGAACCCTCGAGGTGGGCTACCGGGTCGCCATGCCCTCGTATAGGTCGAATTTGGGCATTTTGAACCCTGCCGGCAACCGGACGTCCGGAAATGGACATAGATCTTTATAGGCGACGCCGACCTTGGTTGCCCAAACCGTGCATGTTCCTCAAGGACTGCTCCAGGGCTTTTAACTTTTCCGACAACTTCCTCGTGTTCCGAACTTTGGAAGTGTTTTTCCGGTTCTGCCGGATTATCCCAGAGAGGTGTATGTGATTGTGGTTCAGGAGCCCTGAAAGTAGGCTCTGGAGGATAGTAAGAGTTGTCATGGATCTGAACATATGGCTCGCTGGCCGGCCTTTGCAGAGGAGCAGGTGGAGGTGCCACAAAACAGGGGTGACTGGAGGAGGATTTGGTTTGGCTGGTGGAATGTGGGTGGCATATGGGTTTTCCCCCTGAAAGTATGGATAGCTTGGGGCGCTTGTTGAAGGATCGACGGGCGGATGTTCCGGAGCTGAGGCGAGAGTAGGGCGGTTTGGTGAAGACTGTTCCCTGGCCCAGGCCAGGTGCATCTCTGTTATCCGTTGTTTTAACCGGTCTACCTCTTCTTTCATGATTTGTAGCTCGGATTTTTCTTCCTCGAGACTCTTGCCAGAACTAGACATGCTTACTGTAACCGGTCCTTTGGATCTAGTACGGTAGTGATGGCCGGCCAGTATATTCTGTCAAACCAACTGCTAAACTTTCTGGAAATGCAACAAACTTGTTAGTTCACCGAGTTTGACAGATATGTTATAGCACGTTGGATGCAATGCACCTAACCAAATAACCCTTTCTACGTGTACTCTTAACATGCGTCATTCCGGCCCTTTTTCTTTTTCTTTTTCTTTTTTTTTTCTTTTTCTACTATCTTTGCAAGTCCTATTGTTATTTAACCTTTGGATTCTTTTCCTTTCTTTTTAGTGGTGGTCGAATCTTATGTGGATTGCCTACGTATCACGACCCCGCGTGAATCAGACCGAGCGTAGTTCTGGCAACAAGATTGTGGCAAAATTCAGTAACTTTTATATCAAATGAAAACTTAAAGTTACAAAACATGGCTTACAACAATCAACAAAACAAAAGAAAATGCTTGACTTGGGAAAGTAAAGATAAAAATGCCAACTAGCTTGACTCAACATTTCAAAATACATTTTCAATCAAAAATCTAATGCCCTAAAATCCCCGGGGGCCCGCGAGGCATCATTCGGCCTTGCCGCGGGCCTTGGTGTGAGGTCCTTGTGTAGTTCCCTCAACTCTTCCATGATCCGATGAACATAACCCATAACCGAAGCGAAAAGGTCGGCGCGGGGCATTCGTTCACAAGCTAGGCACTTCATGGTGACATAGTGCCCGATTTCTCCAATTCTGTCCTTGATCATGTCCCTTTCTCCGAGTAGCCGCTCTATTTGCTGGTTCTTCGTCCCCAATCTTCGAGCATTGTTGGTGACTTGATCTAGGAGCCTATCCACTTGTCCTTGCAGTCGGGCCATCAAATTGTGGCAACGGTCGAGGTCCGTTCTGGCATCTTGGGCTTGCTTAAAAACCCGCTCTCCCTGAGGACAACATTTGCTTCCCTTAGACTAGTGATGATCTCGGTGTAATCTTCTTCCACCCGTTTTAGGTGAAGTGCATGTTGATGTGCCTCCTTTCTCCAGCTAGCACGGATCCTCGTTGTCTGGGCTTTCGACTCGTCCAATTCTCTTTGGATATCGGTGACTTGGCTTCTCAAACCCTTTATCAATTTTTCGTCGGCCCGACTCCTCGACTGTCTGTCAGCATCTCTTTTCATTTGCTGGATTTGAGCTCTCAAGAAGTCATTTTCTTGTGCCAACTTCTTTTGTCTCCTTCGTCGGTGGCGGCTTGCATGTTCTTCTCGAACTGAAGGTCCCGGACCTGTTGTTCTATCCTGCCAATCTTCGTCCTGTACCCCTCCTCCTTTGCTAACCAATCCCATTGTTCCCGTGAATCTTCCGTGAATTGTTGGATATGGGCTCTTTTAGAACATTTCCGACGAATCTGAAATCTCTTCCCGAACCACACGTTGTACTTTGGGTCCACCTCTCCCTTAGCTAGTTCCCGGACCATGGTTTTAGGCTCAAGGAACCGACATTCGTGCCACAACCTTCTAACCTTCTCTTCGGGGAATACAACTCCCGGGCTCAACTCAATGGCGTATTTCCTCAGTTCTTGATCGGTAGGAATAACCTGAAACCTTCCTAGTTGACGTAATACACGGTGAGGGACATATGGTTGGACACCGCGGATCCCCATCAGAAGGATATAACACTCCTCGGCTGCCATATATATTACTTCAGTATCGGGTAACCACCCGAATGCCCATTCAATCTGATCGGCTTCTATTGAGCTCAGTCGTGCAAGCCATGCCTCGACGCCTTCAGGGAATACAGCACCCATCATCCGTTCTTCGAAACCCCTGATACAGCTTTTTCCGGTCAACCCATGGTTCATGTATTGTGTTCGGTGATGGAGGTGTTCTTGCATCCATAATTGGAGTAACGGATTGCAACCTTGGAAGAAATTGCCCCCTTCTCGGCATACAGTCAAGGCTCGATAGATTTCGGACAAAACCAAAGGGACCACCGTGCTGGTAGCCTTTTTGATTGCAACATCGGCTATTCCTACCAGACTTATCTCTATTTTCTTATCTTCGCGCGGACAAATCACAATCCCCAAGAATGTCGTTATGAATGCTAGAATTCGTCTGGCCTCCCACTTGGTTCTATTCCCTGCGTGAGTCAGTCCAAGGTTTGACTCTTCAAAACCCCGAGAAGTGCCGTACCGTTGATATAAGAATTGGAGATCGCAACACCCTTTCAGCAGATCATCATTTTTCACCTTCCGACTAATGCTCAGCAAATCCAGAAACCCATGCGGAGATACCGGTCTTGGTGAGAGCAGGTATTGCCCTCTTAATTTCCCATTCAGTCCTGCATAGCCCGCAATCTCCTCTAACGTGGGTGTCAGTTCAAAGTCAACAAAACGGAACACATTGCGGGTCGGATCCCAGAAAGATACCAATGCCTTGATGATGTCTTCCCTTGGCTCGATATTCAACAGATCAACCAAACCTCCCAAAATTCTCCCTACAACCTTTTTGCTACTGTCTTCCAAATCGTTCCACCATATACGGAGCTGCTGAGGGACCTCACTAAAGATTGAAAATGATTTATTCCGATTCGTGCTCATCCTGCACATTTATTAAGGTGATTTAAATAAGAAAAAACAACTTTGTTTTGCTAGAAATAAAAAAATCAGTTTTCCATCACGGCCTTTCAACGTCTCGGGGACGAAGGCTTTTAAGGCTGTGGGGTGAATTGATCGAAATCAAAATTGACCCAAAGGTGGCCGTTTATACGAAATTAGCCTTCCGGCGTCCCTTTCGGGAACATTCGGCTATTTTTAAAAACAGCGTCACCGACTTATTTAGTACAAAAGTTAGTTTTGATTTTTCGGCCATTTTTCAAAAGGTGAAGTTGGACCTGGTGGAGGTTGCCTACGTATCTCACATCCAATGAGAATCAAACCCACGTAGTTCGGTTTTGACGAAACAAACGACATTATTTATTTATTCATTTTACTAAAGGAAAACAAATAAGCTATTTCTATCTTAAGAACAAAACACATTTTTTTTCTTTTTTCTTTTTTTTTTTTTTTTTTTTTTTTTTTTTTTTTTTTTTTTCTCTAAAGCCTGTCAGCATGCAAGTCTATAACAGATAAATGCGCAAGACAAACAGGATGCAGCAGGATAGTCTGTTCATTTCAGGTCACCTGTCCTAGACGGACCCAACCCCTGTGTTGAGTCCCCTAAGCCAAATGCGACATGATGCAAATAAACGTTTCCTACTAGGGATTCGGCATGAAGCTTTGTTATTCTAGGTTTAAAACCTGGGTTTATCTGTTCTAGACTTGGCTTACCCGAGCGGACAGCTCGAGCCGAGGAGGAGGCAGCAACCCGGGAATACCAGAAGCTTCACCGGTTTTGCAACTTATCCAAACCTCGTTCTAAAATGGGAATTAGACACTATACAGAAAAGAAGTCACACGAAGTGCACCCTTCTTCATGATTTAGAAGACTCGGAGAGGAGATTGGTTCCGGCACAATTTATATGTACAAGTTCACAAAATATCAAAGCAGTAAAAACAACATTTTGCACATTGATACCAACATGTAAAAGAATCAGATAATAATAAAATATGCCAAATACAACAGTTATTCCGAGCTCGAATTCTAAAGATGTCCCCAGCAGAGTCGCCAGAGCTGTCACACCTCTTTTTACGCACCCGCAAGGATGCAAAGAGTTTTTCCAATTAAAGGACAATCGAGATGGGATTTATTTCAATTATTTCAGAGTCGCCACTTGGGAGATTTATGGTGTCCCAAGTCACCGGTTAAATCCCGAATCGAGGAAAAGAATGACTCTATTTAACGGTCCGCGAACCGGAAATCTGGATAATGAATTCTATTAACCCGGGAGAAGGTATTAGGCATTCCCGAATTCCGTGGTTCTAGCACGGTCGCTCAACTGTCGTGTTTGGCTTATCTATCCGCTTTTTACAATTATGTACTTAGTGCAAGTTAATATCCCTTTACCGCTTTTATTATTGGTTATGATTTACGAAAGAGAAAGTTGCTTGAAAATATGCCTTCGAATCACGTCACATGAAATGCACCCGGATCCTCGACATATTCTTGTTCAACATTTCGGGGTTTGGATTTGGGTCGCATGAAATGCACACCCGTATTTAAGAAGGTAGAACCAAAATATGCGCCCGGATCGACTACTTATTTACACTGTTGAGAAGGGCGTGATATTCGTTAAGGAACAACGCATCTCAAAACCTAAGTATTTTATATGTACATTTATGAAGGCTATGCGATTAGTGTGACTATTGGGCGAGGCGCACCTTTGATTCAAATCTAAAGCGAACTACATCCCACTGTATTTTACTTAGGAGTTGATTCCAAATTATTTAAAACTTGCTACGAACCACACCACATGAAATGCGCCTGTGGTTCCTGACACGCTTTGTTTACTCTTGCCCGAAATTGGGGTCGGGTCACATGAAATGCACCCCCGACTCCTTTCATTTAACTATGTCATTCAGTTGAGTGAGTAGACAATTACGAATCCTAATTAGTAATCAACGAATTCTTTGCTGAAAGTGAATGTGCCTAAGTATTAATGACATTTTCCGCTTCTACCTTTTGCTGTAACATATCATGGCTCTTGGCTTTTGCAGTTTATCTACACTAAATAAAACCATGTATTGAATGTATTATATATGAAATCGAGATAGGATCATTAGCTTTGTGAATTCATTCCTAAGCGTAACCCCATAATCAACTTCGAAGGCGTAAGCCGAGACTAAACTAACTCTATAAGCACTAACATTGACCAACCAGAATTTATTATCTAATTAGGCAATAGCACAAAGCTTCTACCATTAACCGACCATTACCAAATATTTCAATTACATGTAACAACTAATATCTGAAACAATCCGAAAGTCTATAGAAAAAAAAAAAAAGTCCAGCAACACATCTAATGCGAAAGTGCAGGTTCAGTAGAGTAAGTATATCAGAACAGCTTCATTTCATAGCCAAATCACTTGAGGTTACAAGGGTAGTGTACCTGGAAATCAACAAGCAAGAGACTAGAGATCAGTGGAGTTGGTGATGCAAGGTAAACAGCAGGCCAACAGCAACAAGTGTCACAACAACAACCAACCAGTAGACACTTGGTAAAGAAAACCAGTAGACTCAACCCAAACCAAACAGCAACAATTCAAAACTCAAGCCAAGGTAACAATACGAGCTGACTCAACAGTCCAGTGGCAGTTACCAATGGCAGTAGCACAGTGACAACAACAACACAAGAACAAACAGTTAGTTGCTGCCACAATATGCCAAGAGCCACAACACTGGATCAGCAGTAACAACAAACTGACCAACAGCAACCAATAAACCAAGTAACAACAACTCAAACACAACAGCAACAATCCAACACAGCAACAAACTGGACCAGCCTCAACAATAATCAACCAACAGCCACAAACACTCAATACACGTGACCAACAACAACCAAACGAGCACTGCCACCAACAGCAAGACACAACCACAACACACGAAACAGTAACCTAAAGAAACCAATGAAACAGTAGCCTCTCTCAGCTCTTTCTATCTATCTCTTTTATGGTTTTCAAGAATGGATCTTTGCTGCTTATATTTCTCTAAATACTCTCCAGTTATGACTGTGTTTTTGCTCTCCAGGTACTCCAGTTATGACTGTCTAGTTCTGTTTTAGTTTGATGCTACCTTTATAGCAAGAAACCCTCAACCCCTCCTGAAGGCCTACTATCAATTAACTATTGTCCTGCCCACACCTATCTCTGCCAGACCATGCCTGTCAGTCTTAATGCCTCTGTTTCAGCCACTAAGTTGTGCTTAAACATGGGCTTTAGTTAATTAATAACAGGAGACAACTGGTGGTGCACTCTGCTGTACAGCAGGTTCCACCAGCAGTCTTGATGCCTTACCTCTTTCAATTACACCATTCAAACCTACATCAATCACACACTATATCCAAACACCCTCATTAACTCAGAATCCAGCATCGATACCAATCAACTATAACCAATCATCACTTAATCACAAACAAGCACAATCCAACAGTGATTCTGTGTGTGTAATCAGTTTCTGCCATAAAAATGCTAATGCACAAGACCTACGAAGCTAATCGACCACATTGATTAGTCGATGACAACACACATAATCGACAACAAATGATCGACCTACAGTTTGATTCCTAATATTTCAGGCAGGGATCAAGGAACTAATCAAATATGAATTAATTGCTTGACGACCTTATTGAACCTATGATTCATTTTAACTACTGAAAACAGAGGGAATTGGCCAAATAAAAGGCCTCAAAGGAGGAGAACAGATCAACTGATATGAGAAATTAAAAGCATGATAGATGAGAACTGAAACATGAATAAAACAAACACACATATTCACACAATCGAATTAAATCGACCAAAGAAGAAATGAATACCTCGTAAGAAATCTGCCGACCCAAGCTTCGAACTAAGATTTGGAATTATTGAAGCCAAACGGGCTTTAATCGAGATGTTCTCGATTGAGAACACCTAGACTAAAGTCCCTTGGACTTCAATTACGGCTAACCCGGCTCGAATTGGGTTTCTTCAAAAACTAGGGTTCTTGGGCTCGGATTTGGGGCTTTTGCATTTCTGGTTAGATTCGAAGCAAACGAAAGCCGGCGGGGGTACGAGGGAGGCCATGTGAGGGTTTGGGGTGAGTTTGGGGTGATTTGGCATTGGTTCGAGTTTGACTCGAATCTTCAAATGAAGATTCGAGGAGCTCCGGAGTGATTCGAGGTTAGCGGAGGCCGGATCCGTAATGGGGGAGGTGAGGGGAAGATTTTGGCATTGGTTTGGTGGCCATTGGCCTACCGGAACCGCCGTGAGGCGATTTCCGGCAGGGCGGGGCACGGCGGAGGAGGGCGGCGTTACGCTGGGTCTTTGAGAGCTTCTGAGGGAGATGAAGGGAGATGGGGGGGTCTGGCTTGGGGGGGGCGGGGTAAGGAATGAGCCTTATATACGAGATAGGAGATTGAATCCTGATCGTTGGATCATTTACGATCAACGATCAGGATCCCCTCACTTAAACCAAACGACGTCGTTTGGTTAAATCATAATCTGAGTGTATATTGGAATTAAAGGATTAATCCGGGCCGTTGGATAATAAAATCCAACGGTCCAGATCAAGCGTTACCCAGGCTGAAGTTTGGACGGGTATTTGGGCTGGATTGGGGGAAATTCGTTTGGGCCTGGTTTTTAGACTATGTTTTGGCCCAGATCGGATCTTCATGATGTACTATATGTGTATGTGTATATATATATATATATATGTATATATACATATATATATATATATATATACACACATATGTATATATACTAACCTATAACACCGCTATTTTTTACTACAATTAACGTACATAATTACATATCACCTAAAAATGTAAATCACATGACTTCGATATCAAACACTAAAAATGCAAAACCTAGCATATATTTTTTGTATTTTTAATTTAAATAAATAAACGTGCACACAAAAAGATAAAATAACACAAAATCACAAAAATCATGCCCAACACGAAACTATTTTTATTTTCGAATTTTCTGGGAGTACTTCTCAAGTAAGGCAAAAATCACGTGCTCACATGTATAGCAGTTTTCTAACTTCTTACGTGTATAGCAGTTTTCTAACTTCTTACCTTTTGCACATCTAGTATTAATGCATCAATACAGTTTTCTAACTTTGAATGGTTTCGACAATTTATTATCAATACAGTTTTGAATATTAAAGGGTGATAACGACAGTTTTCAATTTTGAATGGTTCTTTTTAGTTACCTGCTAATTGAATTAAAATCGTCAGCTTTAAATTTTATAATATAGGAATGGTTCTTTTTTAGTTTCCTACAAATTAGGATTCCTGTCCTAATATGCCATGTGGATTGTTTTTATGAATACAAGTGGCTTAATGAGGGGCCAATATCCTTGGCTTTTAATAATATATAGATATTTGGACAAAGTATACCTATGAATTTCAGAATCGATATTTGAGGCTCAGTACAATAGCACCAAGCTATCCTGATTTCTTTGTGTCAATTTTATTATTTTTTGTAATTTTGTATGTTTGATCTATAAATTAAATAATTATACAATGTTTAATTGGATAGAATATATACTTGTGGGTTCCAGGCTCGATATTTGAGGCCCACTAGCACCAAATTATCCTGATTTCTTAATATGTGTCAATTTTAATATTTTCTTAATTTTGTATGTTTGATCTTTAAATTAAATAATTAATTGTTATCACATTTAATTTGACAAAGTATATACATATGGGTTCTAGGCTCAATATTTGAGGTCTGGTAGCACCAAGCTATCCTGATACTTATGTGTGTCAATTTTAATATTTTCATAAATATTTGTTTTATAAATTAAATAATTAATTTTTATAAATTGTACAGAGTTTGTGTTTAATCTATCAGTATAAGAGATACTTAAACTACAAGGATTCTATGCTAAAAGGCTCTACATTTTACTACGCTAAAAACTCTACATTTTAGTACTCTAAAAGGGAACTAGTCAGTAAGCAAACAAATAACCTAAACTAGATAAATACAACAAATACAATTTAATCAAAAAATACATACTCTATAGAACAGTAAAAGAAATTTATTAACATTTTTGTTAACAAAAAATAATGATTTCTCAAGATTTATGTATTTTTTTAGAACACTAATATCTTAGTCCGCGTAAAAATAACATACTAGTTTAACAAAAACAACATGAAAACACATTCAAAATAACTAATATGCATTATTATACGAGTTTCGACATACACGACATACACTAAATCGGAATACCTTGATTTATGTTTTTCAGAAAGTCGATGAATTGAAAATTGAACCCGAAACCACAATAATAGAGAGTCCGGAACCGAAATAATGTTAAAAAAAACAAAAAATACCAAATAAACCAAAAAAAAAAAAATACACAATTACACATTTCGCAGTATAAAATTGCGAAATGTACAAACGGACGTTTGTACATTTCGCAGTTTTATACTGCGAAATGGATTAAAATTTTTTTTTTTTTAGAAAAATAGGCGTTACAGTTAATGAATAAAAAAATTTATAATACTGCGAATTACTGTTAATTTTTTTTTAAAATTTCGCATTATTATTGCATGTTATGAAAAAAAATTAGCAAATTTTATCGTTTTCACAATTAACAAATTTTATTTTTGTTGTGTTATTGGTTGCTAATGTTTGAGTTTATTTTCATTTGCAAAATCTTGTACTTTTATCATAATTAAAATATGTCGAAATCTGAGTTATTTTTTTTAAAAATTATCTAATAAATTATTGCTAGGAAAATTGTTTATCTTCTCAAGTATTTTGATGCAAAACTACTTGTAACTCATAATCTTATGAATGCCGCTTATGTTGCTTTAAATTAATACTAGTCATTAGCGAAATATCGTTTGCCTTTTTTACCCTTTTAAAATAGAATTCACACTAGACAAATTAGTCATTTAGTTATTTTCCTAATATTTAGCAATATCCATTTAATTATTTCCTAATATTTATAAATAGTTATTTAACTATTTTTGTAAATTTTTTAATCATTTTTAAAAAGTCTTTATTTATATGAGAGTTGATTATAGCCATACAAGAAAATAAAAATATTACATATGTGGGAAGAATAAATTCTAATTTTGATCAACATGAATTTTATATTCTAACTCCTTCCAATACAATATTAAAGTAATATTTTCATAATCAAACGATTGAAGAAATACTACCAGATGAAGAATCTGATATGCATGATTATGTGTTTAGATAAAAAGAAGAATTGTAGATTAATCATACTATAACGACTGAATTAATCTATTTTTACAAAAATAATTTATTATTTTCTATATGTTGCAAACAATAAATATGTAGTACTTATTAAAGCAATTGAATAATTTGCATTATGATGATAAGAAGAAAAAAATCTTTTGCAAGTTAATCAACCATAATTTTGTCTTTTTAGAATAAATTAAAAAATATAGAGTACACGCGCAACGCGCGTATACAAAGACTAGTTATGATAAAAGTACAAGATTTTGCAAATGAAAATAAACTCAAACATTAGCAACCAATAACACAACAAAAATATAATTTGTTAATTGTGAAAACGATAAAATTTGCTAAATTTTTTTTCATAACATGCAATAATAATGCGAAATTTAAAAAAAAAAAAAAAAAAATTGAACAGTAATTCGCAGTATTATACTGCGAATTACAAAAAAAAAAAAATTTACCAAAAAAAAAAAAATATTTCGCAGTATAAAACTGCGAAATGCACTAACGGCCGTTTTTTTTTTGGTTTATTTTGGTATTTTTTTTTTTTTTAACATTATTTCGGTTCCGGACTCCAATAATAGAAGGCTTGGCTAGGATATGGGACCTACAATCTTTTCTTTTTGTGTGATGGGTTGAGTCCACTACAATCTTTTTAAGATGAAATTTTGGGGGAGGGGGATTCCGTTTTGTTTAGAAAATGGGGTCTGTCTGGTTCGATGGACGTGGGGATGAAGAAGGGCCCTATTTTTCCAGGTGTAGCGCTTTTTATTACTGCTATACACATATAGCGCAGTTATATAGAGCGTTATGCTTAACTGCCTTATCAGTCCAGCATAGTGCGGTTCTTTAATGCATTATATATATATATATATATATATAAAGTGTTAGACTTTAAATGTCAAAACTCCGTTAAAATATTGCGCTACATATACAATGGTCATTCTTCTATTTTTTTTTTACACGCATTTATGTCACGTTTGTCCAAAAGAACCACAAATGGGTTCTGGATTCAAACTCTTGCCACTATGTAAAAATGATTCTTTTTAAACCTAACTGGGGAGCCAATTAAAATGCTTTCGAAAATTATCAATTTTTCGACAATCTTCCATTTATAAGTTGGGGATTGCAAGAAAGCTATACATCATGATCCATGTCATGAGAACCAGCGAATCAATTTTCCAACATAGTGTGAAAATGGCAACCTTTTTCCTAGTTAACGCCCCAAGATTTCAATCCAGTTTTTCTTGACAGTACAAAAATCCCTGTTTACTTTGGCCACTTATTCACTATTGGCATGACGGGAAGAAGATTCACCGAATGAACACTTAGCACATAACCATTCAATCGAAAAAGGCACGAAAAAGTAAAAGCAAAATCTTCTCTGACCTAAAAATTAGCTTACACTCATACACCAATAAATCTTTCTACTTTAGGAACAAACTGAATTATGCTATACCCTCAGCTGCTTTTCTTCTTTTTTAATTCTGGAGGCTGTATCCCATCATCAGTAGTATTATTATCCTTTGTCAACTCTTCTTCAGTATTACTAATCCTTTTTCTCTTAAGAAAATTGACAAGACCTCCAAGGCAAACATCGGCATCTTCACTCTTCATAAGTTCCTCAGCAACCTCTGCAGGGGTGACTTTAACACCTTCAATCAACTCTTGTATTTCTCGAAAATACTCCTGACGAGGATCGTGGATTTCCAAATAATTAGCAGCCAACACCTTAAAACTTTCACTTGTTAGGTACGACATGTGGATGTGCATGTCCATTCGTCCAGGTCGCAACAGAGCTGGATCAAGCTTCTCTTTGTGATTTGTGGTAAATATAATAACTCGCTCATCTGCACTGCTTGACCATAGCCCGTCTATGAAATTTAATAATCCACCAAGAGTAAGCTGTAAAGGGAGAAAACAAAGATCAACATGTCAACACACTCTTGGGATACGGCCTTCCTCCGTAACTCTGCATAAATGCAAGATGTTTCGTGCATCGAGCTACCTTTTCTTTTAACATGTCAACACAAGTGAGGGACTAAATATATTCTGAAAAGTCACCTTAACAAGCCAGTTATAATATGACCGAAATCTTCAGGTGCATGTCAATTACTCCATCTTATATGACACGACTAATATTTTATAATTTTTTGAATTGCTAACTATAGTGACTTATATTTTAATTTTTTAAATATATAAATTTTACTTTAGAAAGATGGAATAATCTACATTCAAATTCACACAAGAAAAATTAAGCACTTTGACCCTTGCTACTCCCACTCTACATAGTACACACACATACATATTACGGGGCGAAGGCACACTAACACCCTTTATTAAAAAATTATATTATGTATATAGGTAAAATATTAGATTTTTGAGGTACATAACATGTATTGAACGCCCTTTGTCGGATTAGATTTTTACTTATTTCAAGCGTGAACACCCTTTGAGAAAATTCCTGACTTCGCCATTGCATACTACGTAGTAATCTAGTCTCTATATATGTGCATATACCCATGATAATTTGTACTACTTGTACAATATGAAGTATAATATAGTTAATCACCATTTAAACACATGTTTCAAAATTAAGGTAATTAAGGAATTTGAGTGACGAGGAAACTAACCTCACGATCTCGTGAATGGCCATATTCAGCATGATTAATGCGATTTTGAGTTCTCTCAGGGAGATCCACGCTACAATCAATGTCTTCAATGACAAGTATAGACCTATTCTTAGTGCTCAATAGCAACTTTCTCAAATCCGAGTCTCGCCTTATATGAGACAAGTTTAAATCATAAATGTCAAATTTCAGATAATTAGCTATTGCTGCAATCAAACTTGATTTCCCTGTCCCTGGTGGTCCATACAATAAATATCCTCTTTTCCAAGATTTTCCAACTCTCCTGTAAAACTCTTTCCTCTTTAAAAACCTATCAAGATCATCTATTATAGCTTTTTTCAGTGCTGGTTCTAATGCTAGTGTCTCAAAAGTTGAAGGGTGCTCAAGGTTGACAGAATCCCAAAGTATAGAATTATAAGTAGGACCATTAGCTAGAGAATTCAACGTAACAACTTTTTTCTCATCAGACATGACTTTGGCTTTTTCAAGTACAAAAGGGATGTAACAATTCACGATTTTTTCCTTGTGTTGTTTTTTAAAGCTTAGCTCAAAGTATCGTTTCTCAGGAGCAAAATTACCTCGACCAGAATCACCGTATTGTGAGTTCTTTGAGCCAGCTTCATGAACGTATCTCCAGACCAATT
Organism: Nicotiana noctiflora; assembly: GCA_032618575.1. Lineage (NCBI taxonomy): Eukaryota > Viridiplantae > Streptophyta > Magnoliopsida > Solanales > Solanaceae > Nicotiana > Nicotiana noctiflora. The sequence continues at coordinate 302,651 of JASVEL010003346.1, forward strand.
GAATCCCTTCAAAAGAATCAGTAATTTTTCCACAATTGCCGAATTTTACGTTCACTTTTGGGTCTTTGGGTATTTTGCTAACTCTGAAACGTTGAAATTCAGGGCTGGATTTGGCTGATAAGTAAATTTCAGCAGCATTATAGACTTCGTTGATAGATATGCCATCTTTTTCTCCTATAACCAGAGTTATGTTTGGTGAATTAGGACGATAATAACTACGAATTTTGGAGACAATGTAGTGCTGGACTTGGCGAGGAACCACTTGGTTCAGCATTGTCTTAAAAAGGGTAATTGAAGCAGTCATTGAGGCATAGGCCTGGAACATTGACGAGGCTGAAGGAATGCTTGACAAACTCGCCATCTTAATTTCCACAAACCTTTTCACCACTTGGAAATACTTGCATGAACTATTAATAGTAGTACTAACTTTTACTCCGACCCTACAAATTTCCTTTCCTACAAGGAATTGGAAATTATAACTTCAAATTTCCTTTTCTACAAGGAATTGGATTTTATTTTGGTATTGATTTTGGTGTGGTCTTTTTGAAAGAAAAAGGAATCATTAAAATCTTGGCGGTGGGGGTTGGGAGAAGGAAAAACCAAGTTTGTTTTGGGTTGAAACTAGCCAAAAGACTAATTTCCAAAACCAACTTAAATTAGATTTTTTAATCATATAAGGTAAAAGAATTAAATAATGCTAAAGGTGCTTTGTACTCTTTATACACTTGGAAAGGACAGCAAAACTTACATGGATAAAGGAAAAACTTAGTACTCCGTAAATAATAAGCTATCTCAGCTGGGGGGGGGGGAGGGGTTAAGGTGTGCTGGTAAGCCAAACTACCGTTGGATATATTAAATGAAGTACTTTATAGCGTCTGAGGCTGACACTTGTCCTATTAGCTATACCCCATTGTATGAGCTCTAAAGATTCTATAAAAGGAACCCAAAGTGGTCCAAATTGTGACAAGCAGAAATCCATGATCGTGCTTTTAATAAAATATACCTTGCGGGGCAACATAAATCCATTTTGTTTCCATTCATCAAATAACCACGGCAAGCAAGCTTACCGCTGAGCCAAGCCGGCCCTTCTATAAAAGGAACCCAAAGTGTTCCAAATTGTGATAAGCAGAAATCCATGATCGTGCTTTTAATAAAATATACCTTGTGGGGCAACATAAATCCACTTTGTTTCCATTCATCAAATAAATATATTGAAGAGATGTTTGAACCAAATGAGGTCAAACTACAACAGCATTAGCATGCGAGCCTTTTCCGTAAAAAGTTGCACTTAGATGTAGGATACCACCCTTTTGATTAGGATAAGTGTGGGCTTTACATAGTGCTATTTGTGGAGAAAGATCATTTTGGGTCATCTCTGTTTTCCAATTTCTAGTATTGTTATTTCAACATCACAAAAGCTAGCAATATGCTCAAAGGCATCAGAAGAAAGGTTAATTTTTAAAAGAAAAAATAGCATTTCATGGACAAAAAGGTACGCACCCGTACAATATTTGGTTGAAGTTGAGTCTCGACTCTATTTAAAATCTGAAGAAAGGTTTGGTTAACAATAAATGTTCAATTTATTTTTTTATTTGGTTCAAAATAAGAGTCCAGTTATGTAATCAAGAAATAATTCAATTTGTTTTATCAAATAATTCCTATGTACATATTCCTAAAAAAAATTCTTACTCCTCACATTAAATGTTTGAGTAGGGATAATTTAGTCATAGTAGGTATTTTTGTATAAAATTTTTCTTAATGGGCATATTAAAAGCAAATTGGATACTTATTGTGAACGGAGACATTAATGTTTTAAGAGAAAGTATTAACAGCAAGCAACCAGCCAAATTAGTGGACAGAAAAGAAAGATTGAGCTTACCAATCATCCCTTAAAACTTGTATGATACATGCAAGCAAACAGTTCACGACAAAAAAGAGCCAAATATAAACATCACTAAACCATAACCTGATTCATTCTATGTGTGATCAGCGTCCAGTCACTAGTTTCCATACACTTGCATATATATATATATATCATCGTCATCATCAATTTGAAAGAGACGTTAACCAAATGCCAGAAGATACTGATTTGAGCCTTTCATAATAATTTAAGGAAACAGAAACACCATTCTGATCCCAAAGCTGTCCACTGTACACACCAATTTAAGCCAAAATGTTTCCTTTCTTATGAAAGCTTACCAGATAAATAAAATCCACTTTGGAAGAAGCCCCACAGATAGTTTCCAAGGACACCACTTGGTAGGAGAAGCTGACAACGAATCCCACCGACCCCCTCTGAACCTCTTACCTCCTTTTTCAAAATTTAAATTGCCAATCTTTTTATAATTTAGCAAAATATTTTGTAATATGAAATTCAGTTCATTAAATTCCTTGATGATAAAAAATTAACTGATGGGCAATGATCTACAGAAATATCTGGTGGAGTTAACTGTCTACACGTGATCTCGCCTTACAAGCTAAATTAAATAAGAAACTCAGGAACGAGACACAAGAAATTAATCTTTCCTCAGATCCATTTCTTCCCTACGAATGCCAACAGCATTTAGTACGACTATCTCCAGCCTGTCACCCTGCAATTAAGCAGAGCAAAATATTCAGAAATATAGGCTGATAGTCTATGTTGCTCTGATTCTCCAAAAGTGTTGCCGCACCCGTGTCGGATCCATAAAAAATGCACTAAATTTAGAGGATCCGACATGCACCCAACAATATTTTTGAAGAGTCCGAGTAACATAGTTGATAGTGAAAGCGTTTTCCTAATCATGTAAAACAAAGTTTCTCCCATCAACTATGTATATAGGAAAAGACCACCTAAACATTTCACCTCACATAGCGGGTATTTGTAAAATATGTAAAGAAGAGCCAATGTAGGGGCTGGAGGATGGGGGAAAAAAAGGGAAAGGCAATTGGAAGTTTGGTCGTGCTTAATGAACCAAAGGTCCAAGAAGTAAATGCATTTGAATTCTACACCAGATTGCCTAAAAGGCATCATATAAATGACTTACAGTGTATATATCCCTTTCTGTTGCTGAAGCGAAACATGTCTTAACTAAATCAATGGCTTCTGATTCAGAAAGTGGAGTAACAGCATCCTGCGCAGGTCATGGAATCTTCATTAGAAAGACAGCATGTCTTTATCCTTCTCATTTTTTAGGAGAATCTCCAATGCTTCATCTGTGTGAGAAAATTTAAACAGATTAAAGTATGGACCAAACCTTGGCAGGCAGCAGGAGAAGGCTGGGAGACTTCAGTTGGTTGTCCAGGAAAGGCATGATCAGAGTTGAACCAGAACCTTGAGAGCTGTAGCCAACCCTCTCATATGATCCAACAGCATCATATGTGAAGACACATCCCTTTCCTACAAGATTTATGGATGATATTATATATAAGCTGCTTACCAGCAAACACTACAAATAAATAACCTGAAAACATTTCCAATAACAACCGATTACCTTCATTGTCAAGGCCACCTAGAACATTGAACGAATAGTAGGGGAAGAAACATTTGTAGTATAGTGTGTTTGAAAGCAGCTGGCCCATAGCTGGACAGCTCATCTGCTTATTGTGCTGATGCTGGTAGATCTATTTTCAAATAACATACATCAGAACGTCATATCTGATATCTCATTAAGGATGTTAATGCTAATAGGGGATTGTAATACAACCAGATTATAATGTGAGGCAAAATTACTAGTGATCGCACCTTTACCTTGCAAAATTAAACAACATTAAGCGGCTTCGAAATTACTCCTCCCCTCCTCCCATGCTTCAATGCAAAATAATTTACCATGGTGAATAAAATTGCTTTTCTAAGACTGTATAAATATATAAGGGGAGGTGGTGTTCAAGGATCCTAGTTTTTATTTTCCTTTGTAGTCTTTTACTTTAAGTACTCGCTTTTTATGATTCCTGAAAACTCAAATACAATAAAAATTAGATAACATTTAACTTTTCATTCACTCTCTTATGGGCTAATTATTTGTTAAAAAATACGCCAAACTTTCATGTAATTACATAACAACCTACCAATGGACCACATCCTGCATTAAGCAAACACCAGACGCAAACCCAAGCAAGTCAATTTTCCACATTTTTCCCATTTGCAAACCGTAGATATATTTTGGCAATTATCCATGGAATTGTAACTATTAGTTCCATTGAAACTTGCATTTGATGCGGACAGAATCAGAAGTGGAACAAAAAAATTTCAAAGACAAAACATTGGCTTAAACATATCAATAAGTTATAATAAGTAATCAGCTCAAATCAATTTTTCTTAGGGAAAGATAATCAATTCATTTCATAATACAATTAACATTTAAGTATGGAACACTAAATTTCAACATTTAATAGAGTTTTTTGTTTTTTATAGTTGAATTTTCTGTATTTTCTGCAGTTGTTATAAAGTCATAAAACTAAATAAAAATGAAAAGTAGCAACTAAAGAAATATTAAAAAGAAAAAACAATATACAGTTTATGCTTGTGGGCAGATGAATTTTCAGTCTAATCCAAAACATCTTGTACCCTATTCAATACCTTCGTCAGACCCCTTGAAAAGAAGAAAGAAAGAAAGAAGGAAAACCAGACCCCACAACAACATCTCAATACCGTATCGGGGGTGCAAATGAATTCTCACCTTCCATTTCGCTTCATTCGGACAATTTCATTCCATCAACAATAAGTATGCCTCAGTCTCAAACAAGTGGGGCGAATAAAGCATGGCACCATGACTAAGCCTTAATGCTGGTGTCCCCAACATGGACTTTTTGCTTCTATTATATTTTACTTTTTTCCCCTTAATCTGCATGTATTCCAAGGGATTTTAGGTCTTTCGAGATAAGTTCCTTCCATCTAATGTAGGTCTATCTCGTCCCTTTTTAATACCTTCTATCACCATCTTCACACCTAAGGACCAACGTCCTGTACGCTAAGTAGACTCACTCTACCGAGGGGCAACAAAGGCTGGAACTCTTCCTGCCAAAAACAATCTATGTAAAACATGGCCAAACCATATCAAACCATTTTATCTTATTCTATCCTCTATGTGTGCGACTTGCTCTTTTGTAAGATTCAATCTTTTCTGATCTTGTATTTCCTTTAAACACGAAGATAAGGGTGTAATGTGGGCCGGTCCCGGACCGGGACCGGACCGGGACCGCGGGCCTGGCGGTCCCAACGGTCCCGGTGGGCCGGTCCTGACGAGCCGGTCTTCAAGGGGGGCTAAAGCCCGTGACGGGCCGGTCCTTACGCGTAGGACCGCGAAGACCGAGACCGCGAAGACCGGGACCGGGTAGCGGTCCTGGGCCGGTCTTCGCGGGCCTGGCGGGCCCCAACCGGTCCCAACGGTAATATTTAAAAAAAAAAAAGTTTTTTTTTTTTTTTAAAAATGGCCCAACGGCCAGATTTAAAAACTAGCCGTTGGAGGTCAAAAATAGCCGTTTTTGGCTATCAAAATTTAGCCAAATGGTCCCCAAACTTTAATATAACCCCAAACTTTATATAATTACACTTTTTCCCAATTCTCAACTATAAATACCCCCCATTATTTCATTATAACTCACCAATTCATCAATCTATCTTAATCTCTCTCAATCTCTCTCAATTGCTTATATTATTATTCCAATTTTGTGAAATTTTGTGAAGTTGGTGAATTGAAGTATTCAAGTCTTCAAGTCTTCAACAATTTGCAATTTTCAATTTTGAAGAAGTTGTTCGTCAATTCGGTAAAGTCGTTCCAACTCTTAATTTTTAAGAATATATTTTGTGTTATTTTGTTTGCATAAATATAAATAAAATGGCATTTTCATTGAAAAAAATGTTTAGTGCTAAGGGAAAAGCTAAAATGGGTGAAAGTAGTCGTCAACCAACTAACCTTCCCCCCCCCCCGGTTCCCCGACCTACCCGTCCTAGTGGTCCAATTATTCTTGATAGTGATAATCCCTGTTTTCAATTTAGCGATACTGAATTTTGTCATAATATTTCACGAGAAGATCAACTAGATAATGAAATTATGACTGCTCTTTATCCTAATTTACAACATCGTAGGCAATTGGATTTTGATGAAACCCAAGAGGATTTTGATGAAACTCAACATGATGTAGATGAAACCCAAGAGGATTTAGATGACACACCTACTAGTCCGGCTAATAACCCAACTAAACCACACCCACCTGTACAAACACCGACTTTTAATAGACAACCTTCTAAACGCCAAGAAACCTCATTAGTTTGGCAATTTTTTACTCAACTAAGAGATCAAAATAAGGCTCAATGTAAAAATTGTAATAAATTGTTGGTTCATTAATATACGCGTAGTGGCACGGGTACTTTGACTAGACACATAAAAACACACCCTACTGAAAAAGCTAAATATAACAGATTAAAAGCACAGCTAGAGGGGACAAGTGTAGAAAAAGCGGGTAACGCTAGTACGAGTTCTAATCTAGTTCAACCTGGAATAAACACTGTCACCGGAGGTATATTATATTACGATCCAAACAAAGATAGGGAAGAATTAGCAAAGATGGTTACCGTTACGTGTTTACCGTATACTTTCCTTCTAATCCTAATTTTGTGCATTATATTAGAAAAGTTTTTAATCCTACTTATAAAGGTTGGCCTCGTGCAACAATTAAGGCCGATATATATAAATTTAAACATGAATACGAACAATATTTGCGGTATTTATTTAGTCATATAACTAATAGAATTTCTATTACCACCGATATTGGTAGAAGTAATAATGATTGTGACTACCTAATTGTTACTAGTCACTGGATTGACGAGGAGTGGATAATGCAAAAACGCATTCTTGCGTATAGAATAATTAACTCCCGTCACACAGGTAAGTTTATCGCTAACACTGTTGGTGATATTTGTAGATATTTCCGCATTAATGATAAAATAATGTCAATTTCTATGGATAATACTTCTAGTAACACTAGTGCAGTAGGCATTCTTACAAACACATTAAATCCTGCATTTAGTAATACAATATATATATCTATTTCATACATATACATATAATATATATACATAATATATATTATATATATACATAACATATAAACTTAATACATATATATAAGTTAAGTTTATATATGTTAAGTATATATATATATATTAAGTTTATATAATACTTACCATATATATATATATATATATATATATATATATATATATATATATATTAACATAGATAAACTTAACTTATATACTTAACTTATATAAACTTAATATATATATATACTTAACATATATAAATTTAACATATATAAATACTAAACATATATATACTTAACATACATACATATATATATATATATATATATATATATATATATATATACATACACTTAACATATATATAGTTAACATATATATACTTATTAAATAATTTTTTTTTTATTAAAAGCCCACGAAGCCCGCCAGGCCCGGACCGCCAGGCCCGGGACCATGTGGGCTTAGGCCCGTCACGGGCCGGTCTTACCCACCAAGCCCACGAAGACCGGGACCGCCAGGCCCGGGACCGTTTAGGACCGGGACCGCCAGGACCGGGACCGCGAGGCCCGTTTAGGCCCGGGACCGGCCAAGAATACACCCTTACACGAAGAGCTTTAATTTATGGATTCATTTTTAATCTCCCCCCCCCCCCCCCTTCCTGCCAAACAATCATTTTCTCCCGCTAAAGAATATTTTAAATCTTATGGATCAGACTATGGCCTCTATTGTTGTCTTTCTACCACATAATGCGACCTCTTTTCATATAATAAAGCAAACACATAATGCAGCCTAACAATCAGTACTGTTGTTCTCAACAAGCCCATCTGCTCCCACATGAAAAGATCAGAGAGAACAAACAGGTGAAGCACACTGAAAGTTAATACAACAACAGCTTGCATGCTCCCTACATAACTGTGTGAAGAAAAAAGGATAAGCAAAAAACTTCAGTATTTTACCAGATGCCCTAGCTGCCAAAACCTTTTGCAAAGCTCTCACGTCAGCTTGAAATCCTGAAGACGCCAGCACACATTTATCCGCTCTACATAGTCAGATAGTTAACACACTAGGCTGGTGTCTTAGAAAAAGGTTTGTGTGTAAAGATAGAAGGAGAGAAACCAATTAGTATCATGACATAAAGTGAAGAAAATTACATGTACGGCATATCCTTTTAATTCATTCCATCAGGCTAAAATTCATAGGCGGAGACCTGATATCTAACTTTATTGTTTATCTTGGAAGTGCAACCATTGCTGCATTCTCTCCCTCACATGCCAGAGGCACATATAGGGTAGTGGGTTTCTGAATCTGCTTCTCAAAAGGATTTACTATATGCATGGTAGTAAGCAAATATAGTTTTTACGTACTAAAGGTCGAACTCATTTTACATAAAAGACATCCGTGTTGCAGAGATCAAGTGGGTTCAAAAGAAGCCACAAGTTTGAACTTGATATTGCTTCATGCCGAACGTTTTTTTTTTTTTTTTTGAAACTGGTAACTTTTCTATATTTCATATGTAGCAAAAACAGTACTTAGGTAGTACTGAAACCATATATACATGAGACACTAACTATCACTGACACTCTCTATACTGAATCTAAAACATCAATAATGGTGTTAGCATCATTTGTGTAGATCTGATTACACCAAAAACACAACAGCAAAATAAAGTTTAACTTGACTTTCTGCACTCCATTCTCCACATTTTCAAAATATCTGGAGTTTCTCTCTTTCCAAATTGTCCACCAATCCTTTCCTTTGCCTGTAGGCATGTTTCCTCCCAACTTTTAAGAGTATCTATAACCTTCCCAGAAATGCCTTTTGAGGTTAAGATAGCTGAGATGTTATCTTACAGTGAAGGAAGAGATGGTTAACTGTCTGCTGTTTCCCCACACAAAAAGCATCTAGAACATAAAATGAAACCTCTTTTGATCAAATTATCTTGTGTAAGGACTGCTTCCTCCTCAGCCAGTAGCCATACAAAACAAGCAACTTTGTGAGGAATTTTTGTTTTCCAGATGTGTTTCCGAGGCCAATTGGCTATTTGCTGGTTGGAGTAATTCATCCTCTTGTAGGTGCATTAACTTTGAATAAAGCCTTACTGGTGCCTTGCCACCATAGTACATCTTCACCTGCTTGTAATCCACTAAACTGCTCTAGTGTACAGAAGAATTCAACCACTCTTTGTGCTTGCCAATCGTTGATATGTCTTCTAAAAATAATGTTCTATCCTTGATGTGTCCACATCTCTGCTATAGTCCTTTGTTGATGTAGAGCTAAATTGAGGACTTCTGGAAAAGCCACATCCAATCTGCCAACTTCATGCTAATTGTCCTTCCAAAAGCTAGTCTTACTCCCATCAAACACTTTGATCTTGGAATCATCCCTCAATTTTAAGTAGTGACCAAACCTCATCATGCAAACAAGTGAAACAGAACTGCAAATAGTCCACGTATGACTCATCAAAACAGAGAAATGCAACCCAGCATTGCATACTGGCTTTTCTGAGCTCCCTTTTTCTCCTTTACCAACCAGCACTCTCCCACCCCTTGGTCCAGCTTCTTTCCTCTTCTCCTTCTCTGATTGTCTAGCGTCACCTAAATGAGATTAGTTCTCTTCTTTTCTTTGTATTATAATTATAATGTTAAGTAAATAGTTATGGCTTGAATTGTGATGGTTCTTTGTTAGTCTGTTTTTTTATTAAAAAAATTAAATGATAGTTTGATTCATTCACTTGATATGGAAACAGCAACAATTTGAATAATCTGCTAGAAGTTTAATTTTATGCTAAATATTTACTACTCCATGTATTAAATAGTTTACTCATACTCAACCAACACAAAAGAACTTCATCTTATCGTATTTAAGCAAAGAAAAAGAAAAGGAGAAGGCAGACAGTTGTTTTGAGGCCACATTATTAACAGAAAAAGGTAAAGCCACCCCCCCCCCGCTCCAATTGCTACTACTGTTCTCCCCTGTGCCAAAGCTACGGAAACACCAAACTAACTAGGCTTCCAATTACCAATCAAACTTAAATTTTCGAGATTGCTATGCATTGACTCCAACAATCAAATATACAATGCAGTATATAAGCTGTGATTAGCCCATTCCGTAATATTAATCAGCTTAATGGAACAAAAACAAGTTAGTAACTGAAACAAAAAATAATAATAACGTACAGTTTAATGATCTTGGAGTAATCGCGAGTAAGAATGTTGTAGCCAGTGGACATGCGAGTATCTGCTGCAATCACACAGTAATCCGCTACCGCTACTGCCACGCACGTTCTGCAATGTGGTACGGATAGGACATAAGCACCGACATGGACAAAGGAAACATTAGTAATTTGTGAAACATTACCCGCCATTGTTGTCATAAGGAGACCAGTTGGCTTGCTGCTACGTCATTGTGATTCGTTGAGAGAGAGAGAGAGAGAGAGAGAGAGAGAGAGCTAGGGCTGGAGGAGAAGAATGAAGACTGGAGGAGAAGAATGAAGATTGAATTTGAAGAAAGAGGGAAGATGTGATGATTCGTCTTCAACAAGTCATCGACTCTAGGCAGTACGATGGGCTTATTATTAGAAGGCCCCAGACTACTTGCTCATTACGGCCCGATATGCAGAGCACGGGTTAGTCAATTTTTGGATTGGTCATTTAAAAATAAATATTATTTATAAAGTCATTAAAAATATTTATTATTTTGCTGCAATAATGACTGATCTAGTATAATATATTTGAGATTGGTGCACTTGTATATGAACTTCCAGCATATTATGCTGGAACTCCAATACGCGGAAAGTTTCAGCATAATATACTGGAGATTGGAGTACTAGTATATAAACTTTCAATATATTATGTTGGACCAGTATATTATATGAAATTTCAGTATATTATGTTGGAGTTTCATTATACTTATGCAAGAACTCCATTACAATATGCTGGAGTTCCAGTATATTTATACTGGACCTCCATTATAATATACTGGAATTTCTAGTATACTTATACTGGAACTCTAATTTATTATGCTGGAGTATTTCTAAATTTTGAATAATATTTTCGTTCAAATTTATCTTTACATGAAAAGTGGCTAAATTTTAATTACTTTTGAAACTTTGGCTATTTTTAAATAACTACTTATAAATCTTGCTATTTTTAAATTTTTCCCCGTCCTTGCGGTCTTCTTAAAAGTGAGCTCGTTCTGGGATTATTGATCCCTGCCCAAATTTAATGGAGTATCTTTTTAAGGCTTGAAGTACATAAATAGCTATGAGAGTGGATAGAGTTGAACTTTGCCTCTAATTAGCTATGGGCATAATTTCTAGTTTAATAAATATTGTCCTCGCATGCTCCATGGGTAATATTTTTAAGACCAAATACTGGGCAGCAAGATCCTTGATGAGTAAATTTTGTATTTGGTCCTTGATGGAGGTAGCTACTTTGCTCCCCCTTAGAGTGGCGAGTAGGCACATCGATGCTAGGTCAGCTCTCCGACTGAGTGCATCAGCAACATGATTGGTCGTCCCACTTCGATACTCCAGGTTGAAGTGGAATTTGTCACGACCCCAAATCCGGTCATGATGGCGCCCAGCACATTGCTAAGCCAGCCTGACCAATCCATATCAACCACGGAGCTAGAAGCTCTCTTTAACCCATTTAAACAAATTAATTCAAGAAATAACAGCGATACATGTAACGAAAACGGGGAACCAAGTCCCATAATACATCAACTCCCATAGACCAAGGGTCAAGAGTCATGAGCCTCTACCGAACATGAGTGTATAAGGGTTTACAAAATACCAAGTGCGGAAAGAAATGTCAATACAAAATCCAAAGACAGTAGGAAGGGATGTCGGGTCCTGCGGACTCTGCAGCTACCTCGAATATCCACAAACGTCGCCTCGCACAGCTACTGGATCACTGCTGAGAGGTACCTGGATCTGCACGCAAGGTGCAGGGAGTAAAATGAGTACTGCCAGACTCAGTGGTAATAAACAAGGGTAAGACAGCGCAGATAAGAAATCCGCAATAAAGCACTATGTAAAGCTATAATCGGCTACCCTGTCATAGAATCAATCTTCACTGTACCTGTTCCAACAATTACCAATAAATAGCATAACAGCTAGCAGATGTAGCTAAATGCAATGCAATGCATGATATGACCGCTACGGCGTGTAGCCCGACTCCAATTTTGGGTACCCGTGCTCACTGTGGGGGTTCAGACTCCGGAGGGGCTCCTACAGCCCAAGCACATCTCATAGAGATATCCCTGCGGCATGCAGTCCGATCCAACATATATCTCGCTGCGGCGTGCAGCCCGATCCACTACTAGTCAGCTAATATGCAGATACAGCCTCGCAGGCTCAAAAGTAGTTTTTGAAAACTCTTTTATCATTTTTCAGTTGGAAAACAGTAATATCAAGTTCCAGAGATTGGAATTTAGCATAATAACCAAAAATAGTTGCGGACTAGTAGTAAACTAGCATGTCTATGTGATAAGACAATGATAACGATCCTCGCGGGATCCAATAACTGGCTCACGGCCCACATGTATACTCAACCGCCCAAGAAGGGGGTTTCTCGGCTCAAGAGTGGCCATTATCACAATATATATATACATATATGCAACCATCCGAGAAGGAGGTTCGACGGCTCTAGAATAGCCAATAATACAGTATCAACAGGTTGGACTAATATGTAGTCTCCAGTTCATGATCGACCCCGCACTCTCAAGAGTGTGCGTGTCTCGCCGCTATACGGCGTCACAAAGTGGTATACCGGGGTTTCGAACCCGCTGGTCATCACCCACATCTATTACTCACCTCAATACGGCGCGACGACTACTCCGCAATGCCCTTGCCACGAGAATCAAGCTCCGCACGCGTAGAATCTGATCAAATACGGTAGAAATACAACAAATTAGGCCAATGAGACGACACCCAATCAATACAACTCAATTTACATCAAAATTCCCAAGGTTGTCAAAACCCGAGCCCCGGGCCCACATTCCGAAAATTTACGAAATTCACATTTCTGGAACCCTCGTCTCAATACGAGTCTAAGCATATCAATTTTACCAAATTCGGACTCCATTTGCCCAATCAAAACCTTGATCTTCTAAAGTCCAAGACTAGGGCTAAATCCTCCATAAATTACCCCAAATTCCTCCATTTTCATGATATAATTGCGTAATATTATCAATACTAATCATAATATGAGTTCATAGTTGATTACCTGATGATTTCCTTTGATTTTCTCCTCAAAATCGCCCAAAATCGCCCTTAAGCCGAGACCCCCAAATGTTAAAATGTTTCTGAAATTTTCTAACTTCTGATACACTTACTTACAACGATTTTCGCTTCTGCGGAAGAATTTCCGCTCCTACGCGTCCGCTTCTGCGGAGACTCGATCGCTCCTGCGGATATTTCCGCTTCTGCGGCTAGACGTCCGCCTCTGCGGACTCGCCTAAGCGGCTCCCTTCCGCTTCTGCGATGGCCGCTTCTGCGGCTCCCTTTCCGCTTCCGCGATTCCGCTTCAGCGGAAAATGCTCCGCTTCTGCGGTGCCCCGCGCTTCTGCGCTCCTGGTCCGCTTCAGCGCACCCGCTCCTGCGCCCATAATTCCGCAGGAGCGGAAACAACAGAAGCAGTGCACAAGTTCTGCAATTTTCCATATTTTTCCCCCGATTAACCATCCGAAAACACCCCGAGGCCCCCGGGACCTCATTCAAACACACCAACACATCCTAATTCCTTATTCGAACTTATTCCAATCATAAAAACACCATCCTAAACATCAAATTCACCAATTAACCACGGATTCAAGCCTAAATTCCTTAAAACATTCCAAATTACACATTCAATCAAAAACCCGATCAAACGATGTCCGAATGACCTGAAATTTTGCAGGCACATCCAAAATCACCTAACGAAGCTACTGCAACTGTCGGAATTCCATTCCGACCCCGGATCAAAATCTCACCTACCGTTCGGATTTCGCCAAAATTCAACCTTAGCCAATTCAAGCCTATTTCTACACCGGGCCTCCAAATTCAATTCCGATCGCTCCCCTAAGTCACAAATCACCTCTCGGAACTAACCGAATCATCGAATTCGATTCCGAGCCCTCTAACCAAATAGTCAACTCCGGGTTGACTTTCCTTATTCAAGTTCCCTTCACAAAGGCTATATGCCTCATTTCCAATCCAAATCACTCCTAACTCACCTGATAGACTTTAACACTGATAATAAAGCATAAAACATACAATTTCAACATAACGGGGTGGTAATTCCCGTAACGACGGGCCGGGTCGTTACATTCTCCCCAACTTAAACAAACGCTCGTCCTCGAGCGTACCGGAGTGGTACTAGAAGCAACTCAATAGCTGAATGACCTTACCAAGCATATATTCGGGCGATCATACGTCACCCTATCTCACGCAAGTCCGAAAACACCATATAGTCAAAATTTCACGGCCCATCTGAACCATAAATCACATTGTACTTTCTGAAATCATATACCAATTGCTAATCCCATTCCTGTACTCGGGATACACTAGAATCCACTGCAATAAGCCATACTCACCACTCCGGGTGAGATCATATGATGTATCAAACAACCCAATCACTCGAGACGATAGTCTCTAATCACAACAACTGGCCACAATCACCAAATACTAGCTGAAAAAACCTTTTCCATTAGATGGAGTCTTGTTCCAACACCTTCATATCATGCCCACGGCAACCAAACACGCGATATATCGAACCCATCTCTCAGGTCGACCATTCATGAATCCATTTCACTTTTAACTGATACCACAACAGATTTCGGACCCAAATCTCGGTATTACCTTTCTAACCAACTAAAATCACATATACTCACATTCATTATTGGCTCCAACGACCATTTCGATTATAACACATCGCAGATAAGACACCTCAACACCGGCCTAAGCCACGACGAGCACAACATAGGCTCCAATAGAAACGTCCTGCACACACTCGAATCATGACAGCTCAAATCATGACAACTGTCTCCAGCAAATAGAGCTGCAATTTAATCCCTCTGTGCCATCATAATATAGAACTGAGATCGCGTCTCGTATTATAGAAATAAAGTACCTGAATCCTCCTCGAGAGGTCATAACATCACGTGGCCTTGCCACGATTCGTGATTCTATCCCCACGTTATTACTCATGAAGCACCTCAAGCCACTAAGCTCAAAACGATCAGCCACACACATATTTAGGTCTGAACCCAAGCAATCAACCTCACCCACGGTGAAACAATTAACGTATGCTATCAAATCCTGAAAGAACACAACCGATGTGCCCTTCGCCAAGCGATACTCAATACGGACTCTTCCTCAGAAGCCAGGAGGTATTGTATACCAGGTAACATATAACTAACTATATTTTCACAATATTCTGTTGCGGCGTGCAACCCGCTCCAATGACATACCCGTGGCGGCGTGCCACCCGATCTAGATACCATACCTGTGGCGGCGTGCCACCCGATCCAAGTAACCCTCGTCAAATGAATACGCGTCGAGTCAAGTTGCTCATCATAATAAACATATATCGCCTCAAGTTTGGCCACATGAAACGCATCCGACAACGTTTCTCAATACTGGAACTGAATCAATGGTAGATACTTCTACACTAACATCCGCCACTAAGGTCCAACTGACAAAGCAATGCCTACCAGTCGTCCGCTGGTCCTGGGTACAACTACTCTGTTGGAGCATACTTTGATGCTCTCTGCTACGCAATTTGTGCCATTTTCCGACATAGCCCATATCACATTAGTCTAGACGACCCGGCTTATGTCAACCAGTCTGAAATAAGGTATCATAACCCGAATTCGTTTTATCAAGTCAAGAGAGAGCCTCTAAGGCTTCCGATTTCCAATAATCACAAAACGGTGTCGATGCACACGATATACAACCACTGCATAGGCGGATTAACGAAAATTTCAAGTCTCCTACACATATATAACATATGAATCACTATGCCTGATTCCGTATTTCACCGTACATATACATAACGCACATCAAGCGTCCATTCATACCATGACAACCATTCAGAAATTTCATTATGCCATCAACGACTCAATTATTTTAGTCGATCCAACAAGAGAATACCACTCTACCATGGATATTATCAGTTTACATTACCTTGTCCCTTTGCACCATATACCCTGCCAAATTACTAGAATAGCAGTACCATTTTCTTAAATCACCGGCAGCTGTCCGCTCGCGCTGCTCAATAATTTTATTGACTTTCCATATATTATGAACTGATCTCAAAACCTAGAATATACCATTATCAACTTTCCATAACACATCGTGTATACCATATCACACTAAGACAACATGAAAATTCATATCCCTTTCCTCCGCCTCAACATTGGCGCACTCAACTAGTCAAGGACTTTCGTGATCCCATATAGAAGAAAACTCATTACACATTCCACGCTTCGCATATCGATAGGAATATACTCATCTTCAAACCATGATAAAACACATCACAAACTATTTCTTCCCATTCATTGCATAAGTTAAACTGCCAGGACTGAGTCCTTATACCCATATTATACTCATATCGGGTTACACGACCGCCAACACTCAAAAGCTTTATTGCACAATATCTGCAAGACTCCTTACTTCAACCACATACCAGGAATTAGTCGTATTCTTTATCATACCGCTTCGGTTTATTAACAAGTCATTCCATTTACCCGGTTTCCTTTCTGATTCATCTTTGATTTAATATTAGCCACTACTGTAGCACCATAACACATGAACTCATTCCACACGAGACTCGTACATAAGACCACACGGTCTGAGACATATAGGCCACTGAATACTCTCTCAATATTTCCAGAAGGATCACATCCTACAATACTTTATTTTGAAGAACCTCTTGCGATTTGAATTCGTTATCATTACCTTCCAATACGGATTACATAGAATCCCTTCATTCACATAATATAACACAAGTACCGATCTCTTCTAACGAAACCACCATCTTTAGCCACATGTACAATTTTGAGACACCTGACTGTTACAAGTAAAATCTTGAACACCGTAAACAATTCTCGGGCGTCAGTCATCCTTATTCAGCTGTAATTCAACTGTCCTTATTGAACAGAACCACTCGTGCCTTATTAGAATTTTGACACTGCAGATCATGATTACATACAGATACTATTAGCTATCACTCTTTTCTATACACCAAGCATTCCTTACCAACCTCGGTTCAAAATACCCTAGTATTTCTTCACATCTACGAAGCACCATAACCTTTATCAGAATTTTCCCAACATACTTAGAGACAGAATCAACATAGCACACAATAGTGCAATCGGTTAATCAATAGCAACCTCCCCAACTTAGCTCGAAGCCATTCATCAAAGCACTTTCAACCACTCATATCAGTATTACTCAAGTGATGCCGAAATGTTAGTATGATATTAAACTCAAGTCATTACAAGCTTCGGCGGAGATTCGAATCATCAAAAATATTAACTCTTTTGCAATTCTTGCATTCATTCACACACAACAGTTACGCCCCCTCTTTAGGTGACAAAATCTTTTCTAAGTCCCGAATTTTCCAAAAATTTCGGCAGAGTTTCCTTTGTAAATTGGCCTATCCACCTGCCAGAAAATCACCAAACCATCCTAGCTATACTTCCACAACTCAACAAGATATCACAATGTATTTCAACAACATTAAATCTCAATACTACACGAATTATATCATCACAATTTATACTTGAACCTGCGATGTATCCGCTCAAATAACAACATATATCGAATATCCATTCAATTACACATCAGAATCAACCCACCTATTTTTCCTCAATCTAGTATTTCAATACAACACCTTCTACCAGGATATACATAGCATAATTATTTTAGTCTTCCTGAGTTTAAACTTGTTCCACTACAAATAAGGCATTTTACCTTCCAATTACGAGATATGATAAATATTCACCACGCCCATAGCTCGGGGCTACACAACAGTTTAGATAAGAGTCGAACAATTAACAACTCATCCATTAGTAAGCCTCCATAATACTCTATAGATCGGCACAAGGCCCCAAACATGGCTACTAGCCCAAGTACATAGATATAAGCCCAGTCTTAGTCACTTTACACAGTAATTTATCAATTGGGAAGGATCAAGTCCAAATCCCCAGTCACAATACCACCACGCTCGTCACATGACGCGTATTCCATCTCAACACATCACTTTATAGTGCAAATACGGGGTTTCAAACCCTCAATACATTATCTATTGCCATCACTCACAAAATCAGCACCTCAATGCTCAAGTCATAAACAAGGTCCAGCCTCAAGTCATCCTGACTGGCCCAACATGAACTCACAGAGATTATATCTCGCCCCTCGTTCGAGGAAATCACAAGCCATAAGGCAATCAAATTACTGTGCGCTCGATGCGTGCACAGACGTGCGGAAGAAATTTTCAAAAGTATATATCTCAAGCTGAATCAAGTGCGCACGATAAGAATTCCAAGAAATGTGAAGTGTTTCCTAAAGGTTCGCAGCCTCCCGAGGATAAGTACCGGCGTCCCCGTACCGATCCACAAGACTCTACTAACCGGCTTAAGACTCATGAGGCCTAGTAAACCTAGGCTCCGATACCAACTTGTCACGACCCCAAATCCGGTCATGATGGCGCCCAGCACATTGCTAAGCCAGCCTGACCAATCCATATCAACCACGGAGCTTGAAGCTCTCTTTAACCCATTTAAACAAATTAATTCAAGAAATAACAGCGATACATGTAACGAAAACGGGGAACCAAGTCCCATAATACATCAACTCCCATAGACCAAGGGTCAAGAGTCATGAGCCTCTACCGAACATGAGTGTATAAGGGTTTACAAAATACCAAGTGCGGAAAGAAATGTCAATACAAAATCCAAAGACAGTAGGAAGGGATGTCGGGTCCTGCGGACTCTGCAGCTACCTCGAATATCCACAAACGTCGCCTCGCACAGCTATTGGATCACTGCTGAGAGGTACCTGGATCTGCACACAAGGTGCAAGGAGTAAAATGAGTATTGCCAGACTCAGTGGTAATAAACAAGGGTAAGACAGCGCAGATAAGAAATCCGCAATAAAGCACTATGTAAAGCTATAATCAGCTACCCTGTCATAGAATCAATCTTCACTGTACCTGTTCCAACAATTACCAATAAATAGCATAACAGCTAGCGGATGTAGCTAAATGCAATGCAATGCATGATATGACCGCTACGGCGTGTAGCCCGACTCCAATTTTGGGTACCCGTGCTCACTGTGGGGGTTCAGACTCCGGAGGGGCTCCTACAGCCCAAGCACATCTCATAGAGATATCACTGCGGCGTGCAGTCCGATCCAACATATATCTCGTTGCGGCGTGCAGCCCGATCCACTACTAGTCAGCTAATATGCAGATACAGCCTCGCAGGCTCAAAAGTAGTTTTTGAAAACTCTTTTATCATTTTTCAGTTGGAAAACAGTAATATCAAGTTCCAGAGATTGGAATTTAGCATAATAACCAAAAATAGTTGCGGACTAGTAGTAAACTAGCATGTCTATGTGATAAGACAATGATAACGATCCTCGCGGGATCCAATAACTGGCTCACGGCCCACATGTATACTCAACCGCCCAAGAAGGGGGTTCCTCGGCTCAAGAGTGGCCATTATCACAATATATATATATATATATGCAACCATCCGAGAAGGAGGTTCGACGGCTCTAGAATAGCCAATAATACAGTATCAACAGGTTGGACTAATATGTAGTCTCCAGTTCATGATCGACCCCGCACTCTCGAGAGTGTGCGTGTCTCGCCGCTATACAGCGTCACAAAGTGGTATACCGGGGTTTCGAACCCGCCGGTCATCACCCACATCTATTACTCACCTCAATACGGCGCGACGACTACTCCGCAATGCCCTTGCCACGAGAATCAAGCTCCGCACGCGTAGAATCCTGATCAAATACAGTAAAAATACAACAATTTAGGCCAATGGGACGACACCCAATCAATACAACTCAATTTACATCAAAATTCCCAAGGTTGTCAAAACCCGAGCCCCGGGCCCACATTCCGAAAATTTACGAAATTCACATTTCTGGAACCCTCGTCTCAATACGAGTCTAAGCATATCAATTTTACCAAATTCGAACTCCATTTGCCCATTCAAAACCTTGATCTTCTAAAGTCCAAGACTAGGGCTAAATCCTCCATAAATTACCCCAAATTCCTCCATTTTCATGATATAATTGCGTAATATTATCAATACTAATCATAATATGAGTTCATAGTTGATTACCTGATGATTTCCCTTGATTTTCTCCTCAAAATCGCCCAAAATCTCCCTTAAGCCGAGACCCCCAAATGTTAAAATGTTTCTGAAATTTTCTAACTTCTGATACACTTACTTACAGCGATTTTCGCTTCTGCGGAAGAATTTCCGCTCCTACGCGTCCGCTTCTGCGGAGACTCGATCGCTCCTGCGGATATTTCCGCTTCTGCGGCTAGACGTCCGCCTCTGCGGACTCGCCTAAGCGGCTCCCTTCCGCTTCTGCGATGGCCGCTTCTGCGGCTCCCTTTCCGCTTCCGCGATTCCGCTTCGGCGGAAAATGCTCCGCTTCTGCGGTGCCCAGCGCTTCTGCGCTCCTGGTCCGCTTCAGCGCACCCGCTCCTGCGCCCATAATTCCGCAGGAGCGGAAACAACAGAAGCAGTGCACAAGTTCTGCAATTTTCCATATTTTTCCCCCGATTAACCATCCGAAAACACCCCGAGGCCCCCGGGACCTTATTCAAACACACCAACACATCCTAATTCCTTATTCGAACTTATTCCAATCATAAAAACACCATCCTAAACATCAAAATCACCAATTAACCACGGATTCAAGCCTAAATTCCTTAAAACATTCCAAATTACACATTCAATCAAAAACCCGATCAAACGATGTCCGAATGACCTGAA
The DNA here is from genome assembly GCA_032618575.1 of Nicotiana noctiflora. Classification (NCBI taxonomy): domain Eukaryota; kingdom Viridiplantae; phylum Streptophyta; class Magnoliopsida; order Solanales; family Solanaceae; genus Nicotiana; species Nicotiana noctiflora. The sequence continues at coordinate 323,682 of JASVEL010003346.1, forward strand.
ATTTTGCAGGCACATCCAAAATCACCTAACGAAGCTACTGCAACTGTCGGAATTCCATTCCGACCCCGGATCAAAATCTCACCTACCGTTCGGATTTCGCCAAAATTCAACCTTAGCCAATTCAAGCCTATTTCTACACGGGCCTCCAAATTCAATTCCGATCGCTCCCCTAAGTCACAAATCACCTTCCGGAACTAACCGAATCATCAGAATTCGATTCCGAGCCCTCTAACCAAATAGTCAACTCCGGGTTGACTTTCCTTATTCAAGTTCCCTTCACAAAGGCTATATGCCTCATTTCCAATCCAAATCACTCCTAACTCACCCGATAGACTTTAACACTGATAATAAAGCATAAAACATACAATTTCAACATAACGGGGTGGTAATTCCCGTAACGACGGGCCGGGTCGTTACAGAATTCAACTAGGAATTTCTGCCACTTGGCCTGTCGACCATTCAACTTCGGCTGGGTCATGAAATGGCTAACAGTTGTGTTGTCTATCTTGACCTCATATGGGGTCCCCAATAGATAGTGCCTCCAAAGGCGCAAGCAGTGGACGACAACCAATAATTCTTTCTCATGGACAGCATAGTGCCACTCTACATCCTTCAGCTTCCGGCTCTCGTACGCTATATGATGCCCTTCTTGTAGCAAGACTCCGCCGAGGGTATAGTCGGATGCATCCATTTGTACTTCGAATGGCTTGGCCAGATCAGGTAGGGCCAAGACGGGGTTACTAGACTTAGCCGCTTTTAATGCGTTGAAGGCATCTACTCGCCTGGGTCCCAATTCCAGGGCGTGACCTTCTTGAAGAGTTCTGTCAATGATACTGCGATGAGGGAGTAATTCTTCACAAATTGCCGGTAGAAGTTGCATAGGCCAAGGAATGTTGTTTTTGCAAAATTTTTTGCTTTTTAAGTACTTACATGTTACCGATATTTGGAACATATCAAAAATTATTTGCGAGCAGTGTTTTTTTTTACAATTTGGTGCATTTATTTCTTTTATACTCTTCTTCAATTTCAATTTTAACTAAACACTCATTTTCATTAACTTGAACCAAATACATTGTGTTTGGACGCTGTCCATTCACGTGGAAAGTCGAATACTTGGAGTTTTTAGTGTGAAAACTATTATTTAATCTAAATGTACTATTCAAATCAATTTTCAGCTCCAAGTTTTTTATTTCACATTCATACTTAAACAATGAACCAAATTTTAGGATACATTGATTTTCACACTCATGTTAGGAAGCGAGTCAATCTAATATAAGGAAAATAATATTTAAAAAAGAAAAACAATAAATTGTACAAGACAAGGCAAGATTTACGTGGTTCGGTAATTTTGCCTACTTCACGGTCACACAAAGAATAGCTATTTATTAGTTGAGAGAGAGAAGAAATTTTGGGATGTTCTACAAATAAAAATGTAGACCCCTATTTATAGGCATTTGAATGTCTTGCTGAGGTAAGCGCTTACATCATAAGAATGTCGAGGTAAGATCTTACATCACAAGAATGTCGATGTAAGCGCTTACATCATATTTTCATCTCTTTTTAATTTTTCTTTCTTTTGTTTTGTCTACTTTCACATATAACAATAGGTTTATTCATATCAATCTCCCCCTCACACCTATGTTACATCAAGAAAGAAAGAAAAATGTTATTCTCTGGTGGTTCCTTCACGCTATCAATCTTGAAGGCTAACTAACGCAGTGCACAGCCTTAGTTTGTCAATACCGACAACTTTGGTCAACATGTCTGACAGGTTCTTTGATCCTGGTATCTTCTGCAGGGAAAGAGATTCTTGATTTATCAACTCTCGGATATGATGATACCTCAACTGGATATGCTTCGATCTTGCATGAAATACTGGATTATTGGCAAGATGAATTGCACTCTCGGTATCACTAAAAAGCTCACAATTGTCCTGCTCTTTACCTAGCTCTTTAAGAAAATTCTTGGAACAAATCATCTCTTTTTTAGCTTTTGAGATTGCCATGTACTCTGCTTCAGTGGTAGATAGAGCAACACTTTTATGAAGTCTGGACATCCAACTAACAGCAGTACCACTCAAGGTGAACACGTAGCCCATGGTACTTTTTTGACTATCCAGATCGCCGCCTAAATTTGCATCAGCAAAACCTTGCAATAATATTGCTCTTTTTAAAACAAAGTGTCATACCTTAGGTGCCTTTGAGATATCACAATATCCATTTTACACCTTCCCAATGCTCCTTTCTTGGATCTGACTTGCATCTAGTGACAACTCTAACTGCACGGGCTATGTCAGATCTAGTGCAAATCATAGCATACATCAAACTTCCTCCTACTGAGGCATACAGAACTTTGGACATGTACTTCCTTTCTTCATCTGTCTTAGGTAATTGGTTCTTTGACACATTTAGATGGCTTCCAAGTGGAGTGTTTCTAGTCTTTACATCATGAAGATTGAACCTTCTTAGTACCTTGTGTATGTATTTTTCTTGAGACAACCTTAAGGTTCCTTCCGACCTATTTATGTTAATCTTCATCCCAAGCATTTGCTTAGCTAGTCCTAAGTCTTTCATTTAAAATTCCTCCGCCAGTTGTTGCTTAACCAAATTGATCTCATTTATGATAGATCTTGCAATTATCATATCATCAATGTACAATAGTAAAATGATATAGGATTTATCAAGATTTTTGATATAACAGCAATGGTCCATCTCACATCATGTGCAACCATTTTTATGCATGAATCCATCAAATTTTGTGTACAATTGTTGGGGAGCTTGTTTCAAACCATACAAACTCTTATTAAACTTACATACAAGATTTTCTTTACCGGAAACTTGAAAACCTTCAGGTTGCTTCATGTAGATGTCTTCTTCAAGGTCACCATGCAAGAAAGCACTTTTAACATCTAGCTATTTCAAATAGAAATTTTCTGTAGCTATGATACTTAGCACCAAACTGATAGTAGTTAATTTGATTACATGAGAGAAGATCTCGGTGTAGTCAATTCCTTCCTTCTGTTGAAAGCCTTTTACTACTAATCGTACTTTGTATCTCTTCTTACCATCATGCTCTTCCTTAACTTTGTACACCCATTTATTCTGCAATTCCTTCTTTCCTTTTGGTAACCCCATAAGTAACCATGTTTTATTCTTTTGAGAGAGAATTCATCTCTTCTTTCATGGCTAGCTTCCACTTATCAGAGTCTATCACCTACATAGCTTCAACAAAATACTCTGGTTCTCCAACATCAGTTAGAAGTAAATAGTGAAGAGAGTGAGTTAACCTATATGAATTATTTGTGACTCTTTTAGATATCCTCAATGTAGGTTCGTGAGTAACAGAATCCGAATTTGATTCGGGTCCTGCTTGGTTTTGCATTTGATTTTATCTTTGGTTCCGGTTCCGGTTCTGGTTCTGATATAGGTTTGGCTTCTAGTTGTTCTTCAAATTCAGCTTCTGCTTCTTCATCTTCAATTTTAGAATCAATTGTAATCCCTTTAGCCACTTTATTTTCTAAGATTTCTTCTAACTCAACTGTTTCAGACATTATTTGTTTGCTGGTATTGATTAGTTCTACTTCAAACTTGTCCTTGTACATCACATTTTCATTAAATATGACATTCTTGTGACATACGATCTTTCTGTTCTGATCATCCCAAAACCAATAAATAAAATTATCATCACCATAATCAATAAAGAAACATTTCTTGAATTTAGGATCAAGCTTATCTCTATCATTATAGTTTACATGCACATAAGCAACACAACAAAAAAATTTCATATGTGAGAGAGTTACCTTCTTTCCTGTCCATACCTCCTCGAGAATTTCAAAATTCAGCGGTACAAAGGGTCCCTTATTTATGAGGTAAACTGCTGTGTTAACATCCTCATCCCAAAAATACTTCGGCAATCTAGAATATATTCTCATGCTTCTGGCTCGTTCATTCAAGGTTCTGTTTATCCTCTTAGAAATACCATTTTGTTCCGGTGTTTCAGGAACTGTCTTGATCACTATGATCCCATTCTCTGAGCAAAATGCTTTGAACTCTTGGCTATCACATTCTCATCTATTATCAGACTTCAGACATTTTAACTTTAGACTTGTCTGATTTTCAACTTCAGTTTTCCATCTTTTAAAGGTAACAAACACATCAGATTTATTTTTTAGAAAATAAACCCATACCTTTCTTGTGGAATCACCAATGAAGGTGACATAATGGCGTGATCCTCCTAGAGAGGTTACATGAGCTAGTCTCCACACATCCGTGTGCACTAGTTCAAGTTTCTCTTTCTTTGGCGTCCTTCCCACCTTTGAGAAAGTAACTCTCTTTTTTTTTTCAAAAATCCAATCTTCGCACAAACCTAATTTAACATGTTTTGGTTTGGCAACTTTTCTTTGGATGCCAAAAGCTTCATTCCCTTCTCACTCATATGCCCGAGCTTCTAGTGCCACAATATTGTATCACGACTATGATTAATTGTTGTTGTAGTATCTCTTTGTATAACAGTGTGACGACCCAAAGGGTCATCACTTATTTTATTAATTATTTCGAGCTTTTGAGGCCTCGAAAACCTCATTCTATGTTGCCTCGATTTACGTGCACAATCCGAGCATGTAGCCGGAAAGATTTTGTGATAGAAGATATAAATTCTATGAGAAATTTGGATAAAAATAATATTAATATTGATATGGTTGACTTCGGTCAACATTTTTGGTAACCGGATCCGGACCCGAGATTGGATGGTCCCGAGAGGTCCGTAGGAAAATATGGGACTTGGACATGCGTCCGGAGTCGAATTCTGAGGCCTAGAGCCCAAGTTATGAAATTTTTCTATGAAATTGTTTTTGATGTAATTGTTAAAGGAAATGAATTAATTGACCTTGGTATCGGGCTCGTATTTTGGTTCCGACGCCCGGTACAAGTCTTAAATATGATATATGTGATTTCTGTAAAGTTTGGTGACATTCGGATGTCGTTTGAGATGTTTTGGACCTTGAGTCCCAAGTTTGAAAGTTTTGAAAATCAAAGGTATGAAAATCATGAATTTGAGGCTTGATTTGATGAAAACGAGGTGATATTGGCGATGTGATCGCACGAACAAGTTCATAATGTGTTTTTGAGGTTGTGTACATATTTGGGTTGGAGCCCGGGGGGCTCGGGTAAAGATTTGATAGGCCGTTGGATTAAATTCTGAAATGTTGCACTGCTGGTTTTTCACCCAGCTGTTGGCTTCGCAATTGCGAAGTATTTCTCGCAATTGCGAAGGGGCAGTACAAGGCAGGGCTCGCAAATGCGAACCCTGATCGCAAATGCGAAAGCCTCATGACCCAACCTTGTTCGCAAATGCGAACAATTGTTCGCAAATGCGAAAGTCCCCAGGGCCTGCCTATGTTCGCAAATGCGACCAAAAGTTCGCAAATGCGAACATTCCCTATATTGCCTTGGTTCGCAAATGCGAACCATTGTTCGCAAATGCGAACACTGCCCTATACAGCCTATGTTCGCAAATGCAAACATTAGTTCGCAAATGCGAACAATCCCTTTGTCTTCCAGTGTTCGCAAATGCGAACAAATGTTCGCAAATGCGAACTTCCCAGCCTTAGCTTATTTTTCAAACTCCAGAAATTGGTCGGGGTTCGCAATTGCGAACCCATGTTCGCAAATGCGAACACGGAGACCTGTAAAACACGATTTTCAGTTCATTTCTTCACTTTTTACAAAACAAAAACACCCATTTGCGATTCTTCACGGATTCCTTCTTCATCAAAACAATTGTAAGTCACTTTTTACTTAATTCTTTCAATTCCTAACATCATTAAACATGTTTTTCAATAGAAATCAAAGGTTTTTATGGTAGAATTTCTTGTTTTGATAAAATATAGGGTTTTTCATAAATTGGGAAATTGGACCTCGAATTGAGGTCCGATTTTGAAACAAATCATATACTTGAACTCGTGGGGGGATGGGTAACCGGATTTTGGTCCGAACCCCGAGTTCCGACCATGTGGGCCCGGGGTCGAAATTCACTATTCCGGGCAGAATGTTATAAAAGTTGTAATTGGCCTTATGAATCAGTTTGTTGAGTAGTATTGATGATATTAAATCAATTGTGTATAGATACGATTGGATTGGAGCCAAATTTGAAAGGAAAAGGCATTTCCACGGATTGAATTGTTCATAAACATTCGAGGTAAGTGTTTGTTCTATCCTAGCTTGAGGGAATAGGATTATGTGCTATGTGTTATGTGATCGAGTGCGGTGTATGGGCTGTGGTGACGAGCATCCATACACCGGCGTCTAGTATGACCGTGAGTCGTTGAAAATGCTTATTTTGAGATATATTTACAGATGAATTGTTGAACCTTTGTCAGGTTGTGGAATTGTTATTGTTTTCCCTTGTCGGGACTTGTTGTGAAGATAATTATTGATTGCCCTTGTTGGGACGGTTTATGAATTATTGTTTCTTTCTTTGCCCTTAACTGTGATTGTTATTTGGGTGAGGAAGAGTGATAATGCACGAAGGGTGATGCCGTGCCTTGATTTATTATTTATGCACGAAGGTTAATGCCGTGCCATGTTTTATCGATTATGCACGAAGGTTAATGTCGTGCCATGTTTTATTGATTATGCACGAAGGATCATGCCGTGCCTTGTTATTGAATCATGTACGAAGGATCATGCCGTACACTTTATTTACTTATTTGGTGAGGATGAGAGTAAAAGTACGAAGGGTGATGCCGTACACTTTATTTGCTTATTTGGTGAGGATGAGAGTAAAAGCACGAAGGGTGATGCCGTGCAACTACTTGCTATTCCTTGACTTGATATTACTTGTGTTTCCACTATACTTTATTTTCCTTGTAAAATTATTAACTGTTGTTTAATTGTTGAGTTCTTTTGAGATATTCCTTGTTGTGTTAGTTATTTTGTGGTATACATATATATATATATTGAACTGCACAGGTTTATGTGGGTGTCTGGTCCTAGGCTTGTCACTACTTCGCCGGGATAGGCCAGACACTTACCAGCACATGGGGTCGGTTGTGCTGATACTACACTTCTGTGCGTTTTTGCACAGGTCCAAGTTACGATCAGGAGCAGCAGCAGTAAATCGATTGCGTGGAAGTTAATCACATTTGAGACCGAGGTAGCTTGCGGACGTCCGCAAGCCCGGCGTCTCTCTCTTTACTTATGTTTTAGCTGTAGTCTCTTTGTTCCGAGACACACAGATTATGTTATATTTCTTTCAGACTTTTATGTGTAGTATTCGGTAGTAGTTCGTGAGTTGGTGACTCCACGTCTTGGGTAGAGGATTTTCAGTATGGTTTTACCTTGAAACTGCTTAATACTATTTCGCTAAAGTCTTCCGCACGTATTTAGTTAAAGTTATAGTTTGTTGATAAATTAATTATGAAATATTATTAAAAATAGGATAGTATGAATACAGTGGCTTGCCTAGCTACCACGAGTAGGCGCCATCACGATCCTGATGTTGGGGAAAAATCCGGGTCGTGACAAGTTGGTATCAGAGCTCTAGGTTACATAGGTCTCACCACCCACGAACAAGCTTAGTAGGGTTTGAGAGGTAGGTACGGAGACGTCTGTACTTGTCCTCCAGAGTCTATTGAGTTAGGAAAAAGTCTCTCATTTGTTCCTTCTTGTCATGCGATTTGTTCCTCAAATATTGATTGAACTTCTATTCTGTCCTTTCGCAGATGGTGAGGACACGCGCTTCTTCGTCCGCTGACCAGCAGCCCGAGCCCCAGGCAGCTCCCGTGAGGGGCAGGGGCCGAGGCCGTATCAGAGGCCGTGGTAGGGGTAGAGCTCAGCCCCCGGCAGCTACTCTAGAGGTGGAGCCTCATATTGAGATTGACGAGGAGGTTCCAGTCCCAGCAGCTCCAGTGGGCCCAGCTCAGGTCCCAGGAGAGGATTTATTTACCCCGGATCATCGGGAGGCTTTGGTCAGAATAGCGGGGTTTATGGACAGCATTGCCAGAACAGGCTTATTATCAGTTGCACCAGCCGCTTCTCAGGCTGGAGGAGGGGCCCAGACTCCTATTGCTCGTACTCCGGAGCCGGTAGCTCCTCAGCCTCAGGCACCAGTGGTTCAGCCAGCTGTGGCCACTTAGTCAGGTACCACAGCTCAGGCCGGAGATGGAGCGACCATGACTTCTGATTCTTTATGGAGACTTGATCGGTTCTCCAAGCTATTTACCACTACTTTCGGCGGTGCCACATCAGAGGATCCTCAGGATTTCTTATTCAGTTGCCATGAGATTCTCAAGACTATGGGGATTGTGGAGTCCAATGGAGTTGACTTCTGTACATTCAGGCTTTCAGGATCCGCCAAGACTTGGTGGAGGGATTATTGCTTAACTCGACCAGCAGGGTCCCCAGCTTTATCATGGGATCAGTTTGCAGAGCTATTTCTGGAGAAGTTTCTCCCTGCTACTCAGCGGGATGCACTTCGGAGGCAGTTTGAGCGCCTCCATCAGGGCACTATGACAGTTACACAGTATGAGACGAGATTTGTCGATTTGGCTCGTCATGCAGTGGTGATACTTCCCACGGAGCGGGAGAGGGTCCGCGGGTTTATAGATGGGCTTAATCAGCCGATTAGACTCCAGATGGCTATGGGCGTGGGAAGTGACATATCATTTCAGGAGGCAGCCAATGCAGCACGCAGAGTTGAGATGGCTCTTGCTAGGGGAGGCGTTTATTCTTCAGATAAGAGGCCTCGTCATTCAGGCAGGTTTGGTGGTTCTTCCTCTGGTGGCAGAGAATCCTTTGATAGAGGCCAGTCCTCCAGGCCTTTTCATTCCGCCCTTCAGGCTTCACAGGGTGGACCAGGTGATCGTGGTTTTCGTGGGCATTATTCAGACCAGCCTCCTATTAATGCTCAGCCTCTTCAGAATGTTCGTGGAGGCCATTCAGGTCGTCAGGGCAAGCAGCCCTATCAGTCTAAGAGTTGCTACGGTTGTGGTGACCCAGGTCATTTTATTAGGTATTGCCCTTTAGCAGCGGGCAACTCTCAGCAGCGAGGTCCTCGTCCTATGATTCAGGCCCCAGCTGACCCTCAGCCTGCCCAGCCAGCTAGAGGCGGGGGTAGAGATTATAGAGGTGGAGGTCGAGACCGTAGAGGTGGAGACCGTCCAGCCAGAGGTAGAGGTCAGCCAGTTGATGGTCGTCCTAGAGACGCAGCTCAGAGGGGAGGTGCAGATCCCCGATTCTATGCTTTTCCAGCCAGGCCAGAGGCAGAGGCATCAGAAGCCGTGATTACAGGTACCATTCTTGTGTGTGGCGGAGGTGCTTCAGTATTATTTGACCTTGGATCTACATATTCGTATGTGTCTTCCTACTTTACCGTATTTGGCCGTGCCCAGCTATGCTCTGGATATTCCAGTTTATGTGTCTACACCGGTGGGTGACTCCATTGTAGTCGACCGGGTGCATCGTTCGTGCGTAGTTATATTCGGGGGTCTTGAGACCCGTGTTGATCTGTTGCTTTTGGATATGGTGGATTTTGATGTCATATTGGGGATGGACTGGTTGTCCCCATACCATGCTATTCTAGATTGTCATGCTAAGATTGTGACCTTGGCCTTGCCAAAATCACCCCGACTAGAGTGGAAAGGTACCTCAAGCCATTCCGTTCGCACTGTTATTTCCTATGTTAAGGCTCGACGAATGGTCGAGAAGGGGTGTCTAGCTTATCTGGCTTATGTTCGTGATTCCAGCGCAGAGGTTCCTTCAATTGAGTCAGTCCCTATTGCACGGGAGTTTCCTGAGGTTTTTCCTTCGGACCTGCCGGGCATGCCACCCGACAGGGATATTGATTTCTGTATTGATCTAGCACCGGCCACTCAGCCCATCTCTATTCCACCCTATCGTATGGCCCCGCCGGAGCTAAAAGAGTTGAAAGATCAGTTGCAGGACCTTCTTGAGAAGGGCTTTATCAGGCCCAGTGTTTCCCCCTGGGGAGCACCTGTATTATTTGTAAAGAAGAAAGATGGCTCGATGCGGATGTGTATTGATTACCGACAATTGAACAAAGTGACAATAAATAATAAGTATCCACTACCGAGGATTGATGATTTATTTGATCAGCTCCAGGGAGCGAGGGTATTCTCAAAGATAGACTTGAGGTCAGGCTACCATCAGTTGAAGATCAGGGCGGCTGACATTCCTAAGACAACCTTTCGCTCCAGATATGGGCATTATGAGTTCTTGGTCATGTCCTTCGGGTTGACCAATGCCCCAGTAGCATTCATGGAGTTGATGAATCGGGTATTCAGGCCTTACTTAGATCCGTTCGTGATAGTCTTCATAGATGACATCCCGGTGTACTCCCGCAGCCAGGAAGAGCACGAGCAGCACCTCAAAGTGGTTCTTCAGACTCTGAAAGATAACCAGCTATATGCCAAATTTTCTAAATGTGAGTTCTGGCTGAGTTCGGTAGCATTTCTGGGTCACATTGTATCCGTGGAAGGTATTCAGGTAGACCCAAAGAAGATTGAGGCAGTCCAGAATTGGCCTCGACCAGCTTCAGTGACTGAGATCCGGAGTTTCTTGGGATTAGCAGGTTACTACCGTCGATTTGTAGAGGGGTTTTCTTCTATTGCAGCCCCGATGACCGGGTTGACCCAGAAGGGTGTCCAGTTTCCGGTGGTCGGAGGAGTGTGAGGCGAGCTTTCGAAAGCTCAAGACGGCCTCGACCACCGCACCGGTGTTGATACTACCTACGGGTGCGAGGCCTTATACAATTTATTGTGACGCATCCCGTACGAGCTTGGAGCGGTATTGATGCGGGATGGTAAGGTTATTGCTTATGCTTCGAGGCAATTAAAAATACATGAGAAGAATTATCTAGTTCATGATCTTGAATTAGCAGCAGTGGTTCATGCCTTAAAGATCCGGAGGCATTATCTATATGGTGTGACATGTGAGGTGTACACTGATCACAAAAGCCTGCAGTACTTTTTCAAGCAAAAGGAGTTGAATCTACGACAGCGGAGATGGTTAGAATTGCTAAAAGACTATGATGTTACTATTTTATATCACACACGTAAGGCCAATGTGGTGGCCGATGCATTGAGTAGAAAGTCTGCCAGCATGGGTAGTCTTGCATTCATTCCGGTCAGTCAGAGACCATTTGCTCTAGATGTCCGGGCCTTAGCCAATCGGTTCGTGAGATTAGACATTTCTGAGCCTAGCAGGGTGTTAGCCTACACGGTCGCTCGTTCTTCTCTATTAGAGCGTATCTGTGAGAAGCAATTTGATGATCCTCATTTGCGTGACTTGAGAGATACAGTACAGCGGGGAGGTGCCACGAAGGTAAATCTAGATGATGATGGGGTATTGAGATTGCGGGGTCGAGTTTGTGTGCCCAATGTTGAAGGGATTCGAGAGTTGATCTTAGCGGAGGCCCACAGTTCGCGGTATTCTATTCACCCAGGCGCCGCGAAGATGTACCAGGACTTACGGGAGCACTATTGGTGGCGCAGAATGAAGAAAGATATCGTTGCGTATGTCGCTCGGTGTCTAAATTGTCGGCAGGTGAAATATGAGCACCGGAGACCTGGTGGTGTATTCCGGAGGATTGAAATTCCCGAGTGGAAATGGGAGCGGATCATAATGGACTTCGTTACTGGACTTCCTTTGACTCGGAGGAAATTTGATGCTATTTGGGTCATTGTTGATAGGTTGACCAAGTCGGCACACTTTATTCCAATGTCTGTCTCCTACTCGTCGGAGAGGTTAGCGGAGGTTTACATTAGGGAGATTGTTCGTCTTCGTGGGGTGCCGGTATCTATTATCTCCGATCGGGGTATGCGGTTTACCTCGCGGTTCGGAGAGCGGTCCGGCGGGAGTTAGGTACCCGGGTTCGGTTGAGTACGGCATTTCATCCTCGGACGGATGGCCGGTCCGAGAGGACTATTCGGATTCTAGAGGACATGCTTCGAGCTTCTGTGTTATTGATTTCGGAGGCTCGTGGGACCGGTTTCTACCATTAGCAGAGTTCGCCTACAATAACAGTTACCAATCTAGCATCCAGATGGCTCCGTATGGGGCGTTGTATGGTAGGCGATGTCGATCACCAGTTGGATGGTTTGAACCGGGAGAGGCTCGGTTGTTGGGTACAGACTTAGTTCGGGAGGCCTTAGATAAGGTCAAGACTATTCAGGAGAGATTGCGTTCAGCTCAGTCTAGGCAAAAGACTTATGCGGATCGTAAGGTTCGAGATGTGCATTTCATGATTGGTGAACGAGTATTGCTCCGAGTGTCGCCTATGAAGGGCGTGATGAGGTTCGGGAAGAAGGGCAAGCTCGGCCCTAGGTATATTGGTCCATTTGAGATTCTAGACAGAGTGGGAGGGGTGGCTTACAGATTAGCTTTGCCGCCTAGCTTATCGGCCGTGCATCCAGTTTTTCACGTATCTATGCTTCGGAGATACCACGGCGATCCCACACATGTGTTAGACTTCAGTACTGTCCAATTGGACAATGATCTATCTTACGAGGAGGAGCCGGTGGCCATTCTAGACCGGCAAGTTCGACAGTTGAGGTCGAAGAGTTATCCTTCTGTGCGTGTTCAGTGGAGAGGTCAGCCTCCTGAGGCATCGACCTGGGAGTCCGAGTCCGATATGCGGAGCCGCTACCCACATTTGTTTCCTGACTCAGGTACTTCTTTCTTTTGTCCGTTCGAGGACGAACGGTTGTTTTAGAGGTGGAGATTGTGACGACCCAAAGGGTCATCACTTATTTTATTAATTATTTCAAGCTTCTGAGGCCTCGAAAACCTCATTCTATGTTGCCTCGATTTACGTGCACAATCCGAGCATGTAGCCGGAAAGATTTTGTGATAGAAAATATAAATTCTATGAGAAATTTGGATAAAAATGATATTAATATTGATATGGTTGACTTCGGTCAACATTTTTGGTAACCGGATCCGGACCCGAGATTGGATGGTCCCGAGAGGTCCGTAGGAAAATATGGGACTTGGACATGCGTCCGGAGTCGAATTCTGAGGCCTAGAGCCCAAGTTATGAAATTTTTCTATGAAATTGTTTTTGATGTAATTGTTAAAGGAAATGAATTAATTGACCTTGGTATCGGGCTCGTATTTTGGTTCCGACGCCCGGTACAAGTCTTAAATATGATATATGTGATTTCCTGTAAAGTTTGGTGACATTCGGATGTCGTTTGAGATGTTTTGGACCTTGAGTCCCAAGTTTGAAAGTTTTGAAAACCAAATGTATGAAAATCATGAATTTGAGGCTTGATTTGATGAAAACGAGGTGATATTGGCGATGTGATCGCACGAACAAGTTCATAATGTGTTTTTGAGGTTGTGTACATGTTTGGGTTGGAGCCCGGGGGCTCGGGTAAAGATTTGATAGGCCGTTGGATTAAATTCTGAAATGTTGCACTGCTGGTTTTTCACCCAGTTGTTGGCTTCGCAATTGCGAAGTATTTCTCGCAATTGCGAAGGGGGCAGTACAAGGCAGGGCTCGCAAATGCGAACCCTGATCGCAAATGCGAAGCCCCATTGACCCAGCCTTGTTCGCAAATGCGAACAATCGTTCGCAAATGCGAATGTCCCCAGGGCCTGCCTATGTTCGCAAATGCGACCAAAAGTTCGCAAATGCGAACATTCCCTATACTGCCTTAGGTTCGCAAATGCGAACCATTGTTCGCAAATGCGAACACTGCCCTATACAGCCTATGTTCGCAAATGCGAACATTAGTTCGCAAATGCGAACAGTCCCTTTGTCTTCCAGTGTTCGCAAATGCGAACAAATGTTCGCAAATGCGAACTTCCCAGCCTTAGCTTATTTTTCAAACTCAAGAAATTGGTCGGGGTTCGCAATTGCGAACCCATGTTCGCAAATGTGAACACAGAGACCTGTAAAACACGATTTTCAGTTCATTTCTTCACTTTTTACAAAACAAAAACACCCGTTTGCGATTCTTCACGGATTCCTTCTTCATCAAAACAATTGTAAGTCACTTTTTACTTAATTCTTTCAATTCCTAACATCATTAAACATGTTTTTCAATAGAAATCAAAGGTTTTTATGGTAGAATTTCTTGTTTTGATAAAATATAGGGTTTTTCATAAATTGGGAAATTGGACCTCGAATTGAGGTCCGATTTTGAAACAAATCATATACTTGAACTCGTGGGGGGATGGGTAACCGGATTTTGGTCCGAACCCCGAGTTCAGACCATGTGGGCCCGGGGTCGAAATTCACTATTCCGGGCAGAATGTTGTAAAAGTTGTAATTGGCCTTATGAGTCAGTTTGTTGAGTAGTATTGATGATATTAAATCAATTGTGTATAGATACGATTGGATTGGAGCCAAATTTGAAAGGAAAAGGCATTTCCACGGATTGAATTGTTCATAAACATTCGAGGTAAGTGTTTGTTCTATCCTAGCTTGAGGGAATAGGATTATGTGCTATGTGTTATGTGATCGAGTGCGGTGTATGGGCTGTGGTGACGAGCATCTATACACCGGCGTCTAGTATGACCGTGAGTCGTTGAAAATGTTTATTTTGAGATATATTTACAGATGAATTGTTGAACCTTTGTCAGGTTGTGGAATTGTTATTGTTTTCCCTTGTCGGGACTTGTTGTGAAGATAATTATTGATTGCCCTTGTTGGGACGGTTTATGAATTACTGTTTCTTTCTTTGCCCTTAACTGTGATTGTTATTTGGGTGAGGAAGAGTGATAATGCACGAAGGGTGATGCCGTGCCTTGATTTATTATTTATGCACGAAGGTTAATGTCGTGCCATGTTTTATCGATTATGCACGAAGGTTAATGCCGTGCCATGTTTTATTGATTATGCACGAAGGATCATGTCGTGCCTTGTTATTGAATCATGTACGAAGGATCATGCCGTACACTTTATTTACTTATTTGGTGAGGATGAGAGTAAAAGTACGAAGGGTGATGCCGTACACTTTATTTGCTTATTTGGTGAGGATGAGAGTAAAAGCACGAAGGGTGATGTCGTGCAACTACTTGCTATTCCTTGACTTGATATTACTTGTATTTCCACTATACTTTGTTTTCCTTGTGAAATTATTAACTGTTGTTTAATTGTTGAGTTCTTTTGAGATATTCCTTGTTGTGTTATTACTTGTTTACTTCTCGTTATTTTGTGGTATACATATATATATATATTGAACTGCACAAGTTTATGTGGGTGTCTGGTCCTAGGCTTGTCACTACTTCGCCGGGATAGGCCAGGCACTTACCGCACATGGGGTCGGTTGTGCTGATACTACACTTCTGTGCGTTTTTGCACAGGTCCAAGTTACGATGAGGAGCAGCAGCAGTAAATCGATTGCATGGGAGTTGATCACATTGAGACCGAGGTAGCTTGCAGACGTCCGCAAGCCCGGCGTCTCTCTCTTTACTTATGTTATTAGTTGTAGTCTCTTTGTTCCGAGACACACAGATTATGTTATATTTCTTTCAGACCTTTTTGTGTAGTATTTAGTAGTAGTTCGTGAGTTGGTGACTCCACGTCTTGGGTAGAGGATTTTCAGTATTGTTTTACCTTGAAACTGCTTAATACTATTTCGCTAAAGTCTTCCGCACTTATTTAGTTAAAGTTATGGTTTGTTGATAAATTAATTATGAAATATTATTAAAAATAGGATAGTATGAATACAGTGGCTTGCCTAGCTACCACGAGTAGGCGCCATCACGATCCTGATGTTGGGGAAAAATCCGGGTCGTGACAAACAGTTTCATACTGTGTTTCCCTTTTTGAAGCTTTGTGCCACAACCAAATTCTATTTGGTTATCTTCAACGATCGTTTGTCGAATGTTGTTGTATATCCTTCACCGTCAATCTGACCCATAGATATCGGATTTTTCTTGAGGCCAGGAACATGTCGTACATTTTGCAATTTTCATAGCATGCTTTGTGAAGTTTTTATACGAACTTCACCTTTTCTGGCAATGTCGAGAGGTTCACCGTCTGCTAGATAAAGTTTCCCAAATTTTCCAGCAATACAATTATGCAATAATTCTTTGCATGATGTAGAGTGAAAGGATGCACCTGATTCCAAAATCAAAGATTCGACTGGACTGTCTGCATAACAAATTAGTGCATAACTGACTTGTTCAGCAATTACATTTGCTGAGTTTTCTTCCTTCTTCTTCTTTGGTTCTCTACATTGGCTACTGTAGTGACCCTTTTTATTGCAATTCCAACAAGTAATGTCCTTGCGATTTTTGTATTGTCCTCTTCTCCTTGACTTTTATCTGCCACGATCATGACTCTGTCCTCTTTGGTTGATTATCCCCCTACTTTCGGTACTAAAAGCAGATCATAGGGAATCACTTGATTCTCTTTGGCGAATATCTTTGCTTAGAACCAAGTCTCTAATATCATTCAATTTGAGTATGGTACTTCTTGATGAACTGCTAACTACAGTTACTATCTGTGCTCTGATATCAGTTATTGGGAAGCGAGTCAAGCCAATAGAAGGAAAAGAATATTTAAGAGAGAAAAACAATAAATTGCACAAGACAAGACAATGCAAGATTTATGTGGTTCGATAATTTTTGCCTACTCCACGGCCACACAAAGAATAACTCTTTATTAGTTGAAGAGAGAAAGAAGAAATTTTGGGATATTCTACAAATGAAAGTGTAAACCTCTATCTATCGACAAACAGTTTCATACTGTGTTTCCCTTTTTGAAGCTTTGTGCCACAACCAAATTCTATTTGGTTATCTTCAACGATCGTTTGTCGAATGTTGTTGTATATCCTTCACCGTCAATCTGACCCATAGATATCGGATTTTTCTTGAGGCCAGGAACATGTCGTACATTTTGCAATTTTCATAGCATGCTTTGTGAAGTTTTTATACGAACTTCACCTTTTCTGGCAATGTCGAGAGGTTCACCGTCTGCTAGATAAAGTTTCCCAAATTTTTCAGCAATACAATTATGCAATAATTCTTTGCATGATGTAGAGTGAAAGGATGCACCTGATTCCAAAATCAAAGATTCGACTGGACTGTCTGCATAACAAATTAGTGCATAACTGACTTGTTCAGCAATTACATTTGCTGAGTTTTCTTCCTTCTTCTTCTTTGGTTCTCTACATTGGCTACTGTAGTGACCCTTTTTATTGCAATTCCAACAAGTAATGTCCTTGCGATTTTTGTATTGTCCTCTTCTCCTTGACTTTTATGTGCCACGATCATGACTCTGTCCTCTTTGGTTGATTATCCCCCTACTTTTGGTACTAAAAGCAGATCATAGGGAATCACTTGATTCTCTTTGGCGAATATCTTTGCTTAGAACCAAGTCTCTAATATCATTCAATTTGAGTATGGTACTTCTTGATGAACTGCTAACTACAGTTACTATCTGTGCTCTGATATCAGTTATTGGGAAGCGAGTCAAGCCAATAGAAGGAAAAGAATATTTAAGAGAGAAAAACAATAAATTGCACAAGACAAGACAATGCAAGATTTATGTGGTTCGATAATTTTTGCCTACTCCACGGCCACACAAAGAATAACTCTTTATTAGTTGAAGAGAGAAAGAAGAAATTTTGGGATATTCTACAAATGAAAGTGTAAACCTCTATCTATAAGGCATTTGAATGTCCTGTCAAGGTAAGGGCTTACATCATAAGAATGCTGATGTAAGCGCTTACATCATAAGAATGTCGAGGTAAACGCTTACATTACAAGAATGTCGATGTAAGCGCTTACATCACATTTTTATCTCTTTTTAATTTTTTTTTCTTTCATTTTATCTACTTTCACATACAATAATAGGTTCGCTCCTATCAACTCCAGTAACACGATCTTATCATTTGTCACATCACAAGAATCTGCCAACCTTTTAACAATTTCTTTTAAAAAAAAAATCTGCCTTCATGTTAAGCTCGCGAAAGGGAATCAATTGGAGTTGTCCAATTATATAGGGATTTTTTCCTACCAATCTATTCATACTATACCAAATCACTCTTGAAATATGTCATCTTGGCTCTTACAATAACTTGTCTTAGTTATATACAAAGAGCGTTTTTAAAAGTATATATTTTTAGACTAAGTTATCGCCTAATTATATCAGCCCATCTATTCAAACCAAAATCACTTCTTCCAATGTTTCATCTACGTTCTTTCAACAATTTGTCTAGATTATTTACAGGGGTGCTTTTAAACGTGACAATTAAATATGAAATAGCACCTATTCCATAGGAAAAAAATTGTGAGCACATTTGTTATTGCCGCGCTTCGCGCGGTTATGGGATGAAATCAGGATATGATAAAATAGTTAATATAATTATTTTTGTTAAGAAAAATCAAGCCTTACAAATCAATTAAGTGTGTTAGCTAAATGAAATGGAGAAGAACAAATTTTCCTCTTAACATCTCTTGGTTAATGATTATATTTGTTCTTTATAAATACAATTTATAAGGTCATGGCCTTGAGATAAGTCATACAACAAAATTGAAAAAGAAACATCTTGAAGATGTTAACTTTACCCTTACCCTGGGATAGAGAGGTTATTTCCGAATAGACCCCCGGCATCCTTCCCTCCAAGAACTTCTCACCTTGTTCTTGCAGAGACTCGAACTCACAACGTCTCGGTTGGAAATAGGGGTTGCTTACCATCAAAGCAACCCCTCTTGCCACACCCCTTATACTAAATTAAAAATGTATAACTTTCATAACATTGAAGCTACAGTTAATTGAGTTTCTTTCCGTAAAGAAGATACAATATATAGAATCTTACATTATGATGTTAAATTTGAAGCACCAACAAAAACAGATCAGAAACTATGTGAGAGGATAGCAATATTTGTCCAATATTTTATTAGAACGCATAGAGAATGACGATAGAAGATGAGCATATCCTGCTCTGATAGCTTAAACCTTATTGCTTGACTCGATCTTGAAAATAAAGAAGAACTTGTAAATTGGAGCTAACTTCACGTACCATTCCATAGAACTAACATCCTTATGTGAATACTCTAAAATTAGATCTCATAATATAAAAAAAGGTATTAAAATAAAAATAAATGCAAATTTGACCTAGCCTTGGAGCAACAACACCAAGGAAAATAAAGCCGAGTTCTCATCCTATATATGTGGTACATTGTACTCTATTAAGAAAAACAAAGCCTAATTCTCATCCTATATATAGTCTAACAAAAATAGGGGAAAAGGAAATAAAAGATACAATATGATTGACCAAATACCACCTTTTCATACATAGCTTCCTCAAAAACTATCTATTTATGCTACTCAACATTAGTGCTCATCGTAAAAACTGTAAGACCTCATTAAAAAATTGTAAGAACTACATCTTTACAAATATATACCATGCCCTCCTTAATAGATTTATCTTTTAGATGACCATTATCATCCATTAAGAGTAGTATTGAAGCCATCAAACCGCTAACAAATATATATATATATATATATATATATATATATATATATATATTGCAATGGGACAAAACATGTACAAGCCTCACTTTATAATATAAATTTGAGTAACGCTAAAATTCAATGAAAACTGAATTGCACTATTCTCCGAAAATCGCAACTATTTAGTCAAGTTGTAAGAAGTCCTTCGAAGCACAGTATCGAAATAAAACAAAATAGTACTTGAGTAGATTAGAACTTCTATTTCGTATAACTTCACGTGGAGCGAGGAAGAAACATTCACAACCCTTAAGTTTTTTATAATACATTATATGACTCAACATCACTGTTCATCCATCTTTATCAAAAAACTGTAAGAACTAAATCTTTACAAACTTACAGTACCCCCTTAATGGATTTATTTTTTAAATGACCCTTTTTATCAGAATTTTTCCAAACCTTATTGCCAGGCCACTTTTATTTTCCTTGACTTTCTCCATATACCATTTATAGTTAATCCCGGGCTCCCTGTAGATCAAAAATGTTAATTTCAGTAGACCAACGAAAAGCAGAAAACATGAAAAAAATACCTTAAAGGAACGACAGACAAAATAATCTATGTGGATAATTCAAAAGAGAAACAAAACCTAAAGGAAAGATTAAAGAAAACACAAAAGAAAATTGACTAATATAAACTTAGTGGTAGTAGAGTAGAAACAATGAGCTATTAATCTAGGATAACTTGCTATTGCTTTAGAAATCTGACAAAATTCTTAAGTTCATTGTAGTGTTTAGTGTATGTTAGTGTGTGAGTGATATAAATTGTGACAATAGGTACAATAACTAAATAGAAGTAGATCAATTAGAAGAAAAGGGGAAAAGGAAGATATTACCAATTAATGATAACAAAGGTTAATCTTTTACTCCAATTGCTGGAAAACTTCTTCTTTTTCATTTTGGGATTGAATCTGCAAGAAAGTGAAGCGAATGACCAAAAGCTTGAAAATTTGGTGACGAAACATACTAAAAGACATTCCAAAATAGTAGCATTTCCTATTAAAAAACCAAAGAGAGCAAAAAAGTGAATAACATCATATTTAATGCTGAAATTTTTGATTAAACATTTAAGAACAACAACAACAACAACAACCCAGTATAATCCCACTTAGTGGGGTCTGGGGAGGGTAGTGTGTACGCAGACCTTACCCCTACCCTGGGATAGAGAGGCTGTTTCCAAATAGACCCCCGACATCCTTCCCTCCAAGAACTTCCCACCTTGCTCTTGGGGAGACTCGAACTCACAACCTCTCGATTGGAAGTGGGGGTTGCTTACCATCAGAGCAACCCCTCTTGTCTCTTAAACATTTAAGAAGAAATACATTTTTTTTATCGTTTTCTTAAAATGGGGAAAAAAGTTAACAGCCTTTTCTTCTTAAGCGACTATCTTGAACGTCAATTAGTGGAATTTAAGTTGAAGTAATATTTGTGGGCTTCATAAAGTTTCAGCGGTTTGCTAAAAAAAAGATTGTAGAAACTCCGGAGAATGGAATACATGAAATGGAAAAGAAAAAGCTTTTTTTTCCATGGAAGACAGAGAATAGATATAGCGTCCAAAGTTACTAATATTTTTTCCAATGGAAGAGTGAAAAGAAACGGTTTGGTAAAGATGTGATACGACTGTAAATGAAGAGGAACCGTTTGGGAGAAAATAAGTTTAAGCGATCGGTTTTTTATTAGTTTATTAATTATTAATAAGGGATTTCTTAAAAAAATTATGATAAAAACTCCAAAAATCCAGGAAAAACATAAAGACAAATTCTGAGTATTGAGGCTTGCCACGTCACCGGTGCTATGGCCCTCAATTATAATATATATAGATTACTAGTCTTACATTGTTTTAATTAAAAGAAGAGTATCATTAGAAAGAAAAGGTTAGTCATATTACAACTTTTTAAAATTAAAAATAAAAAAATTTAAAGAATTATGGTAAGTGTAAATCACATGGGAGGTTAATGGGGGATGTGCACATATAGCCACTAACAACTCATGTCTTTATTTTAAAATCAGCGTTTTAAATGTCTTTAGTCTTTAGCCACTGATTTAATAAACTTTAACTGGTTGTACGAAAATACCCTTCTGCTCATGTCCTTAACTTCAAAACTTCAGGACTACACGTCCTTAACTTTTGAACTTGAAACTCTAAGTTTAGGACTCCAGGACTACATGTCCTTAACTTTTGAACTTGGAATTCTAAGTTCAGGACTTCAAGGTTACATTTCCTTAACTTTTGACCTTGGAACTCAAACTTCAAGACCAAGCGTCCTTGACTTTTGAACTTGTAACTGTAAGTTAAGTATTGTTTGTCCTTAACTTTTGAACGTGTAACTGTAAGTTAAGGACTGTCCGTCCTTAACTTTTGAACTTTAGACTCAAAGTGAAGGATTGTCTGTCCTTAAGTTTTGAACTTGAAACAATAACTTAAAGATTGTATGTCCTTAAGTTTTGAACTTGAAACTATAAGTTTAGGACTACCTGTCTTTAACTTTTGAACCCGAAACTCAAAGTTAAGGACAGAGAAAGTCCTTAAGTTTTGAACTTGAAACAATAACTTAAATACTGACAGTCCTTAAGTTTTGAACTTGAAACCATAAGTTAAAGACTGTCTGTCCTTATCTTTTGAATCTGCATGTTAAATTTAAGGACGGTCTATCCTTAACTTTTAAACCTGTCATGTCCTTAACTCTTAATCTTTGAACTCAAAAGAAACAAAAACAAGTCTATTTTGCACATATTTTGTGCCACTTTTATTATAAAATATTACCTTACTTGATGAAAGAAAACCTTTGAACATTCACACAACTAGACAAATATGAACTAGGGAAAGTTATTAGCAACTAAACCAGAACTACTTTTTTAATTTTGGGATCAAACATGTAACGATGTTGCCATTTTTTATTATAAAATATTACATTACTCGATGAAAGAAAACCTTTGAACATTCACACAACAGGAGAATATGAATTAGGGAAAGTTATTAGCAACTAAAGCAGATCTACTTTTTCAATTTTGGGATCAAACATGTAACTATGTTGAAGGCTACGAGAATTAACAAATTTAGAAGCAAAATGCAAAGCAACGCAAAATAAGATTAAAGCATCGCGAAAGAGAGGAAGAAAGGGTAAAATTATCCCTTTTCTATTAGTAGTGGCTATTTTTGCGGAGCATTATAATTAGTGGATACAAATTAAAGACACCCTTAATTAGTTGCTACTATACGCTATTTTTACAGGTTAATGGGGGTTAATGCCACGACCCACGAGGTCAACCTTAGATAAGGTAATTGTGCCAAATAAGAGCTTTTTTTTTCACTTTTAGCCCGTGTCAAAAACTATTTACATCCTGTAATCGAAAAATGTATAAAATTTATAAAATTTTTGAATATAACATATAGAATATTTATATACATACAAAAAAAGATGTATTTTTTTCGGTTATTATTTTAAGAGCGGCTATACAGTATTGTTTTTCCATTTTATATAACTTATCATAGATTCACGACTCCTTCATTCTCGGATGGCTATTCATTTGAAGCACACATAAAAAGCAACCAATATCCAGAGGTTTAGTACCTCGTACGTTGATTATCCTTCAAAATTTTCATAACTAGCTGTCACACCATGCCGGCTAGGAGAAGGGGGCTTTCAAGTTTCAACCCCTACGTGACAGGCATTCCAAAAATCACATTTAGCATTTAGCCAAAATATATCAAGTCTCAATCAGCATAAAAAAGAGATTGAAAGCAACTGTATATTTTGTCAGCGTGTTCTTTATTTTATCTCAAAGGATAGATCCGTATCAATTGTGCAAAACAAGTCAGGACAAAAGATCCAGGCTTATGGCATCTTGTCCTATACTACAATGGATCTTCTAAATCTACCTAATGCACAATTATGCTAGTTACATAGTACTAGTATTTTTCTATCCTTTCAAGTTGACGTTAATTCTGAATATGCTTACTCTGTCAATGGAAGATATTCTCCTCCTAGTAAGAAACTACTATGACATTCTTCTGGCTTCAATACTTGTCATAAGTATTACACTTTATTACAAAGTATCAGGAAGAACTAAAGATGCAAAAAGCTGCATACCGGGGAGCTTGGGAATACCTTTTGTGGGAGAGACCTTTGCACTTCTATCAGCAACCAATAGTGTCAAGGGTTGTTATGACTTTGTTAGACTCCGACGTGAGTGGTAAGAAACTCCATTTCTCTCTTAAATCCATTGGAAGTTTTTATTACAATCTTGATCTAACACTTAGGGTGTGTTTGGTAAACGAAAAATATTTTCTTGGAAAACAAGTAGTAATCTTATTTATTCCGGTGTATGATATGCAAATTAAGGAAAATGACTTTTTAAAAGTATTATTAATAATTTAGATATAATAAACATGAAGCCATAAACTTTCAAACCAACAACCTTCCGAACCCACATATTTCATAAACTTTCGAGCCGCTAAACTTTCAAAATCGCGTAATTTCTAACGAAACTGATTTTTTTTTTAAAAAGCCTTTTTGGAGAGTGGGGTGGGGTGGATTGGTCAGGGCAGGGAAGGTTCAGAAGGAGTATTGGAAAATATTTTCCCTTCTCTTGATAAGGAAAATATTTTCCTCCAATTGGGGGAAACTATTTTCTAAAATATTTAAAGCAGCTAAATATGAAAAAATTAGAAAATATTTTCCTTTATACCAAACACACCCTTAGGCCTCAATTGTTTGCACTTAATGGAGGTCTGAATGTTAATCATTCAGATCTTAACCATTACATTTGTTTTTTTTACTTCACAAACCACTTAATAAGTCTGTATGATTAAAAGCTATAGCAAATACTTAATTTCATTATAATTAAGATACTATCATCCACATTCATTATTAATTGCCACCACCGCCTACCCTTATTAACTATTCCCATGCCACCCACCACCACATCCTCAATCATATCCACCACCATTATCGGCAATGACACCTACGATCCCCACTACCCCACCATCTTCATTTTCAACCACAACCACAAACTCATCCACCTAAACTACCCTATCACCAATAACAACCATAGTCGTCACTGTCCACCACTATAATCAACAACCACCTTTCTCAATCACAACCACAACCACCACCACCACCAACCAAAATCATCACTAACCATCGTCTCTAGTTGGCATTCACAAGCACCGCCGTTAGCTATCACCACTACTAACTACCATGTTTCAAAACATATATATTATTAATAGAATATTCAATTAATTAGTATTTGATTGAATTTAATGTAAATAAATTTTATACATTCAGATGTTAAAAATAAATAAACTTATTAATTAAATATTCAGATCTTAATACACATTTTAGTATCCAGATGCGTATTTAGATTCAAATATCTTAATCTGAATATACTTAATCTTTAACAAAAACAAACGAAGCCTTAGCTCTTTCTATGTCGAGATACAATAAAAATTACACGGGGCCCTATTTGGTCGTCCCATTTAACCTATACCCATTTTAAAAAAAACTTTTAACTTGTACCCATTTTTTAAATAACTTGAGCACCCTTTCTCCTCCTCTTCCTCCTCCTCCTTCTCCATCACCATCACCATCACCTGCCCCCTTTCTCCTCTTCCTCCTCCGTCATCACCGGACTAGAGAGAACCTTTCTCATAATTGAAGATCTATTAACACAACCTTTCTCATAATTGCGGTACTATACATAACCCAAAAATACAATTCTCCAGAATTCTTTATGTAATCGAAAATACCAGTGTTATACTTAAATAACCTTTATTCATCGAACTAGGTTATTTATCCTAAACAGAAATTATTCAAGATACTTTGGTAAAAGTTACAAACTGAAATGCTGCTAATATTTAAAAATATTTATACCTGTCTAGCATGAGCAACTGTATAGAATATTAATAAGTGGTAAAAAAAACTTCAGCCCTAAGAGCTGAAGTTTTCCGGTTACAATATAAAGACTTTAACTCTAGTATGTAATATTAATAGGTGGTAAAAACACTTCAGCTCTAGAGCTGAAGTTTCCAGGTACAACACAAAAACTTTAGCTCTGAACTTCAGGCCCGACTACTAGAATGCTGAAATTTTGCGTGATTGCATTTGCTACTTCACCCCGTATGCTGAAGTTATGCGTAAAATCGGGTATGCTTGTAATTTTTTTTCCAGAGCGGGTACAAGTTAAAATGTGACACAAAAAGCAGGTATATATGCAAATACCCCGAGATAACATAGCTTTTATTTTGAGATGGGACCCAAGATCAACTGTATCATTGACTAAGGTCGGAGACATCAATTTTATGGATTTCAATTCAACATTTGCCCTAATAATGATCAATCAGCATATTCTTATGGAAACAAGATTCTATTTTATGTCATAAGTCCTTCCTAAAGACGATTACCGTTTTGCTATAGCCTATAAGAAAGAATCTTTCGTCTCAACAAATTTATGTCATTCCCTCTGTTTCAATCATGTTTCCTCTAACCAGGACTTGGTCCCACGTTCTATTCCCAAGTCTGTGATAATGTGATGTGGCAAACATTTTTACTTTCATACACTAACAGTGTATAAATGTTTTTATTTTATTTTAAATATTGTCATTGGTAACTATATTTATCATAAGTGGAACTAGTAACCTGACGAATATGGTAAGTAACTTTCTATGGCAACTTAAATTATGTTGATAGCGTAAAAGTTTCAGTATAATGTTATGTTAGTGTATACAAACTTAAATCCATTCCCAAATAATCTACGGCATCAATGCATAAATATGACGCTAGACATTCTGAAAACCTTTTTTTTTTGGTGTCATTTATTCCTCCGGTAGATTATGCAAATTATGGTAGTCTGATTATTGTTTAATGCAGGCATGGAAAATGGTTCAAAACCAGGATTTTCGGGAAGATACATGTGTTTGTCCCAAGTGTTGAAGGTGCAAAAACAATATTTACCAATGATTTTACTCTTTTCAACAAGGGCTACGTGAAATCAATGGCGGATGCTGTGGGAAAGAAAAGCTTGTTATGTGTTCCTCAAGAAAGTCACAAAAGAATTAGACGTCTCCTATCTGATCCTTTCTCTATGAATTCATTGTCTAAGTTTGTCCAGAGGTTCGATAACATGCTATCTGAGAGATTAAAGAAACTACAAAAGGAAGGGAAGAGCTTCACTGTGCTCGACTTCAACATGAAGGTAAGTAAAAGATTTTTACATAATTACTGCAATTTAACTGGGTATAGCAGGTTATCACTCTTTTCTTCAAGTTATCATATCAGTTTTTGCTATGAAGAACTACCTTGTAATGTAGGTCACTGCGACCTGATAGAGTAAAAAACTTATACACTGTCAGCGTACAGAACTTAAGTCCGCGCTGTATGCTGCAGTGAGTGTACTTTGACCTTGTGAAATTTCTTTCTGCAGATAACATTTGATGCAATGTGTGATATGTTGATGAGCATCAAAGATGCGTCGTTGCTAGAACAAATTGAAAGAGACTGCACTGCTGTTTCTGATGCTATGCTATCCTTTCCCGTCATGATTCCAACCACCAGATATTATAAAGGCATCAAGGTATGGTTAGAGTACTGCTGAATGCAAAACATAGCTTGCAAATGAGGCGGATCCAGAATTTTAACTTTATCAGTTCAGTATTTTAGAACGATGACTTCAAGTGCCGATAACTGCATTCTATAACCAAGATTTCTCATGTAATATAAGAGAAATCTATCCTAGTTAGATTATGCTCATCCTCAATTACTGTCCAGGCACGCACAAGGTTAATGGAGACCTTCAACGCAATGATAACAAGTCGGCGCAATGGGAAGGAATATCATGAAGACTTCCTGCAGTCAATGTTGGAGAAGGATTCATGTCCAGCCAATCAAAAGCTTGATGATGAAGAGATCATGGATAATTTGTTAACACTGATAATTGCAGGGCAGACGACTACTGCAGCTGCAATGATGTGGAGTGTCAAGCTTTTGCATGAGCACCAAGAAGTCCAGGACACGCTTAGAGTGAGTATCTATGGATGAAGGAACAAACACATTCGATTACAATATGCATTCATTCTTTTCCAAACAAAGAGATTAAATCTCCAACTTACAGGAAGAGCAAATTTCAATACTCAAAAGCAAGCCTAATGGAGCCTTACTTAGCCTGGATGATCTCAATATCATGTCCTATGCCTCAAAGGTTTGCAGAAACTATCGCGCATCATCTTTTGCATTTGGCTCTTCTCACTGTATTATATCTGCACCAAAATCCGATAACAAGTGACTCTATTTCCCTCTATACTTAGGTTGTCAAAGAAACACTGAGGATGTCGAATGTCCTGCTATGGTTCCCTCGAGTTGCACTTGATGACTGCAATATTGAAGGCAAGTTTATCTTTAGCATATTACTCCATGATTTCCGATAGTTTGTGACACTGCAATGACTATTCCCTTTCAAAATTACAAAAATGAGAATCAGAATTCCTCTGTTATAGTTGGAATTCCACAGGGAATTACAGAATTAATACTGAAAAAAGATTCCTATGTTTGTGGCAGGTTTTGAAATAAAGAAAGGTTGGCATGCCAACATAGATGCAACATGCATACACTATGATCCAGCATTATACAAGAACCCTATGCAGTTCAACCCTTCAAGATTTGACGTACTAATTAGTTCTATTGCTTATTTTTGTTGGTAAACTTTGAAATTATATGAACATTATTGAACGATGGACTTAGTAATAGTGCATTCATATTTCTCATTGCCAGGAAATGCAAAAGCCATACAGCTACATTCCATTTGGATCAGGACCACGAACTTGCTTGGGAATTAACATGGCAAAAGTGACCATGTTGGTATTTTTGCACAGACTGACAAGTGGATACAAGTAAGTCGATATCTTTTGGAGTAACTTATCATTTTTTTTCAATTTTCATTTCTCGTGGATTTCCTATGATAATTAACTTGCATTTACTGTTATGATTGTATAGGTGGACAGTTGACGACCTAGATCCCAGCCTTGAAAGAAAAGCACATATCCCCAGATTAAGAAGTGGGTGTCCAATAACTTTGACAGTCTTGCAAGATGAATAGCAAACTTCTCCAAATGGAGCCACTAAGAAGATGCCTTCAGCATAAGCAAATAAATTTTCCGCAGCCAAACTTGCCATGTATTAGTACAAATTATGAATATCGAGATGTTAGTTGGTCAGAGAACAGAAAAACATGAAGTTTGTAGTGTAGCTACCAAAGTTTATTGTGAAAGAATATGGGGCTTAGTAATAGATAGGATAATCTCCCCACTTTTTCCATGCTTTTCCCAGTTGATAATTCATAAGTATGAGAGGGGGAAAAAAGAACTACTTCTCTTCGTTTGTGGAGAACTAGAATATTTGCGAGAAAACTACAAATTGGAAAGAAGCTTCTTCAGGGTATTAACACAACATCTTTAATTTGTTGGAAATTGAAGTGGTAATGCACATGTTGTACTTAATCAGTCTCAAGCTAAAAGTACAACTTTTTTTATACGGATAAAATCGATGCTAACGAGTAACCCAATTTCCCGGTAGGGCAACCAAAGTAAGGACATAAATACAAGAAACCGAAATCAGAGCTAAGAGCCTCTCGCATCAAAGCCCGAACAAAATACCTGTTGGGAATAAACCCCCACGAAAATAATATTCACGGTAATAAAAGCGAAATAATAATATAGCACCGAGATACGATAACTAACAAGAATAAAAGAGTAACAACGACACCGAGATTTTTACGTGGAAAACCCTTCTGAATAAGGGAAAAAACCACGGCCCCGAGAGAAGCAACTGATATCACTATAGTAAGAAATTTTACACTTTGTAGGTCCTAGTAAACTATTCCAAAGACCACTACAACACTCAAAAGAAATAACCCACTTTTGATATTCCCACCTCACTACAATATCGCTCACTCTCTATTTTTATCACAGACTATTTTCTTATACCTTGTCTGTGAAACTTCACTCTTTCTTTCTCTCTTTGTTGGTGTATGGAAATGAGAATTGAATCTATCCTTTTATAGCCAAAGCTTCACTCTCTAAAGCCTACAATATTTGATAATTTGCACACACTTTTCACAATTCAACAAAGTTGTCTACCAACCCAAAAAAATTCAACAAGGTTGGCTACCAAACCAAACTAATTCAACAAAGTTGGCTACCTAATCAAACCAAGTAACAAGGTTGGCTACCAAACCAAATAAACTTTTATTAGGCACATGCCTAATACTTCTTCCTACGACAAGCCTTGGCTCTTCTCCTTATGGACTCTTCGCTCTATCTGTCGGTGCTCTAGCTGTCCGAAAGCCAGGAGCAGCTACTGGCCTGGACTAATTATAAAGAAAGAAGCCAAGAGGCCGCTAGAGAAAGGGTTCCGTTTTCGAGTCTGTTTCCGATTCTTCCGACCTTGAATCTAGGTTTCCCCTAATGCCTCATTGCTGCTTTCAAAGCTACACTTGCTTCCTAAATGAGATGGACATCATCAATCTCCCCCTCCAGTCTCATTTATCTAGAGGAGTTAACACTGTCTTCTAGTTTGAGTACACGTCGACAAGTTCTTTACATAGCTCGAACTTATTCCTTAGTACCACCTTTGTCAGCATATCTGCGGGATTCTCACTTGTAAAAATCTTAAATACTTTTAGAGATTCATCATCTACCATTTCTCGAATCCAATGATATCTCACGTCAATGTGTTTGGTCCTTGCATGGTACATAGAGTTCTTGCTAAGGTCTATTGCACTTTGACTGTCATAATAGAC
This sequence comes from Nicotiana noctiflora, assembly GCA_032618575.1. Classification (NCBI taxonomy): domain Eukaryota; kingdom Viridiplantae; phylum Streptophyta; class Magnoliopsida; order Solanales; family Solanaceae; genus Nicotiana; species Nicotiana noctiflora. Next base: position 353,958 of record JASVEL010003346.1, read on the forward strand.
GACATACTCCTTCTGGTTCAATCCAAGCTCTTGAAGGAACCGTTTCAACCATATCATCTCCTTGCCAGCTTCGGTAGCGGCAATATACTCCGATTCAGTTGTAGAGAGTGAAACACACTTCTGCAACCATGACTGCCATGATATAGCTCCCCTTGAAAATGTAAACAAATACCCAGTAGTAGATTTTCTATTATCAATGTCACCTGCCATATCAGCATCTATATAACTTTTCAAGATTGGATCTGATACTCCAAAGCACAAACAATCTCCCGTGGTACCTCTTAGGTACCTAAGTATCCATTTGACTGCTTCCCAATGTTCCTTTCCTGGATTTTCAAGAAACCTGCTGACAACACCAACTGCGTGAGCAATATCAGGTCCAGTACATACCATTACATATATCAAGCTTCCGAATGCTGAAGAATAAAGAACTCTAGCCATGTTCCATTTCTCTTCCACTGTTGTAGCACACACATTTTTGCTCAACTTTAGATAACTAGACAGAGGTGTGCTAACTGGCTTAGCATTCTTCATGTTGAAGTGTTCTAGTACACGTTCGATGTACTTCTCCTGAGATAGCCACAACTTTCTACTTGTTCTCTCTCGAACTATCTTCATCCCTAGAAATGTAGTGCTGGGCCCAAGTCCTTAATATCAAATGACTTGGACAGATCTCCCTTCAACTTTTCTATCAGCCCCTTGCCTTTTCTACAATTAATATGTCATCCACATACAACAGCAATATAATAAAGTTATTCTCAGAAAATCTTTTGAAGTATACACAAGGATCAAAATAGGTCTTTAGGTATGTTTGACTTTTCATGAATGAGTCAAACTTTATGTACCATTGCCTTGGTGCCTGCTTCAATCCATAAAGATTCTTATTCAATTTACACACCGTGTGTTTCTTTCCAGCTATTTCAAATCCTTCTGGTAGCTCCATATAAATCTCATCTTCCAAATCTCCATGAAGAAATGCAGTTTTCACATCCAATTGCTCCACTTCAAGATCTAGGCTAGCTGCTAAGATCAAAATAGTTTGAATAGAAGTCATTTTGACAATAGGTGAGAAAATTTCATCAAAATAAATACCTTTCTTTTGTTCGAATCCTTTAATGACCAATCGAGCTTTGTATCTGATTAGCTTGCCGTTTCCATCTTTCTTGAGTTTAAAGACTCATTTGCATTTGAGTGGTTTTTTACCCTTGGGAGGTTCAATCAGCTTGTACGCGTCATTCTTCTTTGCCATATTGAAAAACCATTATCTCCATTGAATTTTGCTACCTCGTACTTTATTCCAGATATTTTTGTTTTTCACCGAGTATAATACTACTTACAGTGAATAATATTTCAGTGAACGAGCAGAACCTGTGCTCTGATACCAGTTATTGGGAATAAACCCCACAGAAATAATATTCACAGTAATAAAAGCGGAATAATAATGTAGCTCCGAGATACGATAACTAACAAGAATAAAAGAGTAAGAACGACACCAAGATTTCTACGTGAAAAACCCTTCTAAATAAGGGAAAAAACCACAGCCCCGAGAGAAGCAACTGATATCACTATAGTAAAGAATTTTACACTTTGTAGGTCCTACTAAAATACTCCAAAGACCACTACAAACACTCAAAAGAAATAATCCTCTTTTGATATTCCCACCTCACTATAATATCGCTCACTCTCTATTTTTATCATAGACTATTTTCTCATAAATTGTCTGTGAAACCTCGCTCTTTCTTTCTCTCTCTTTGTTGGTGTATGGAAATGAGAATTGAAGCTCTCCTTTTATAGACAAAGCTTCACTCTCTAAAGCCTACAATATTTGACAATTTACACACACTTTTCACAATTCAACAAAGTTGGCTACCAACCCAAAGAAATTCAACAAGGTTAGCCACCAAACCAAACTAATTCAACAAAGTTGGCTACCTAATCAAACCAAGTCAATAAAGTTGGCTACCAAACCAACGAAACTTTTATTAGGCACATGCCTAATACTTCTTCAATGAGATGGACATCATCAATACCTACCCTCGGAACCATCGAGACCACAACCCCCAGATCTAGTTCATGTTCCAAGACCTTGGAAAGCATTACACACAATTAACAAAGACTATGATATCCGTGCCCAATCGAATATCGCGGCACGGATCTCTGCAGCATATCAGTGATTAGGAAAATGAATACTTTTTCCTTTTTTAGAATTGTACTTATGGTAAAACTCTCGTACTATATAAAGGGGAGGTATATTATTCAACAGACATGGTAACATGCATATCAAAGCAGTATACATTTGTTTTCTTTGCTCCTAAAAGTGATTCGAAGTCCTTAATTTTGCCCATAGTTCATCCTAAATATTTGGCTCCGAACCGAAGGTAAGTTTGTTAAGCTTATAACAGAGCCTGGACTCAATACTACTATTGGTTTGGCTGTTTATGTTATCTTTAATTTGCTCATCTAACTTTATTAATTAATTGTATTGAATTAGTGTACATATTATAAAAATCGTATATAATTTAATTGTTATTGATTTTTTAGGGTAAACACTCTTAAGAGAGAAAGTATGAACATCAGAACATGCATATTGGTCACGTATATAATACACTGTTGGACAATTGCAGTTATTGCTTACCCAACTATTTGTCTCTCCAATTGCAGTCATTTTCAACCAAATATTGTTCCTAGGTTTTAGTAAAAGGCATACCACAGTGTCTTAACAAAACATAAGATATCAAATGAAGATGTTTACGAATATATCAGACTGGTGAACTTTATATTCGAACTAATAACTTATTTGCCGACATTATTGGACTTCTCTTTTCTCTTTCAAAATTGTGCAACTAAGAGCTACTACAAAATAGAGCATTGCGGGTTGGGTTCTTCCCTCCGCGTCACATGAACAATTGGTGTTATTCCCTGGCAGACAGCACATACCGGGGGCATAAATGGAGGGGGAGGAGCATACATCTGGGCCTGGGGTTTGGGCTTATGCTCAGGCTTCTTCTCTTCGGGCTTTTTCTGTCCATCTGGTTTTGGAGGAGCTGGTGGAGGCCCAATACTCACCACCTCTGCAAATTTCCCAGCTTTCCTCGATCTCACAATGATCTCGTATGGATCAGCATCACCCGTTACACTCAAAGTCCCCTTTGTTCCATCAATTTCAACTTTTTCCACACCTTCAATTTCAAATTGTAAGTTTCAATTTCATATATGATAGAGAATACTTTAATTAGCTAATGTAGATTTATAAATCGCAATCTCCATTACAAAAAGTGAAAACGAAGTCACAAAAGAAAAACAGATATAACGAATTAAGAAAAAAATACCTGGTAGTCCTGAAACTGCTTTTAGGATCTTCTTCTTGCATTTATCACAAGAAACATCGACCTTCAATACAGTCTTTTGCACCATTAGCGACAAGGTTTTTGAAATATATATTTCAGAATCCCTTAATAGAAAAAATTGAGCATGGCTATAATGTCAATTCAAAAAAGCAATAAACTCAACCAACTAAGAGATCAATCTTTGGGTTGTTCACCCTCTTTTGCCTAAGTTATATGCTTAAGTTCTTCCAATTGTCTTCTTCCGTCACAGAAAACAATGCTATTATTTTAATCATTTTTCAACGTTTGATTTTTTCTACTTTTTTTTTATATATTTTATTTTAAATTTTCCTTTGCATTAACATATTGTTTCATCTCGAATGATCTCATCTATGTAACAATGTGTACTCGTCTCCGATTTCTGTATAGTGAACTCAACAACTAATACTAATTTCTTTGTTAATTTTGACAATTCTAGATGCGATGAATTGTCACCTTTGATTATGACAATTCAAGTTTGGTCCGTCAATTATTTTGCGTTAGCGATTCCCTTAGTCTAGCGTAGGTATAGAGGCAGTGGTGTATGACGGTAGAATAAGATCATGTTCTCGGGTAGGACAGGAGGCGGTGCGGGGGTGGGGGCGAGGGCAAAAGTGATGTATGATGGTAGAATAAGATCATGTTCTCGGGTAGGACAGGAGGCGATGCAAGGGGGTGGGGGCGAGGGCAAGGGGGTAAGGGGGCTATAGGTTGAGAATTGGGTCTTGGAACATAGAGATGTTAACAGGTAAGTCTATCGAGTCGGCGAAGATTCTCCAAAAGAGAAAGGTCAATATAGCATGTGTTCAGGAGACTAGGTGGGTAGGATCGAACACGAGAAATGTAGATGGGTACAAATTGTGGTATTCTAGAGGCTCGAAGGGTAACAACTAAATGGGTATTTGGTGGACAGGGAACTTAGAGAGACGGTGGTAAAGGTCAGGCGGGTGAGTAAAAGTTTAGTGGCTATTAAGTTAGTGGTTTGAGGGCTCACTTTGAATGTTATTAGCACTTACGCTCCCAAAACGAGCTTGGATGAGGATGTTAAAAGACATATTTGGGAGAGTTTGGATACGGTGGTGCATTGTATTCCGCGCACGGAGAGTTATTTATAGGAGGGAATTTCAACGGGCATATCGGGACGTCTGATAGTGGCTAAGACTCATATTTATTATCTCCTCCTAAGGAGGTGGGTTAGATGGTTGTGCAAGGATTGCAAGGTTATCCCGAGTGAGACACAACATAAGTTCTTGGTGATAGACGTCGACATCATTATTAAGATGAAGACGAACATGGTTCGTGGTCGTCCGAGGATTAGGTGGGGTGCCTTGACGAAGGATAAAGGTCAGGAGTTGGATGGGAGGTTTTCGGCTATGGGGTCTTGGAGCAGTAGTGGGAACGCAAACGATATGTAGACAATGACAATGAACTATATTAGAGAGGCTGCGAGAGAGGTGTTCAAAGGATTATTTGGGTCGTCATAGGGGTGACTGGTGGTGAAATGCCCAGGTCCAGGAGAAAGGTGGAAGAAAAGAAGGCGGCGTACCAAGGTTAGTGGAGAGTAGAGACGAGGAGGATGAACAGAGAAAGATATAAGAAAGCTCAGAAGGTGGCGAAGTTAGCAGTCATAGAGGCTAAGACTGCAGTATTTGGTCGCCTATATGAAGAACCAGGGGACAAAAGTTAGGACAAGAAGTTATTCCGGCTGGTCAAGGTGAGAGAGATGAAGGATCGTGATCTAGACCTAGTGAGGTGCATTAAGGACGAGGAAGGTAGAGTGTTGATAAAAGACACTTAGATTAAGCGAAGATGGCAGACCTACTTTCATAAACTGCTGAATGACGAAGGGGACAAAGACATTGTGCTAGATGAATTTGTGGCACTCTAAGAGTCATCGATATTTTAGCTACGGTAGCACATTTAGGTCGAGGAGGTCGTAGAGGCTATGCGTAAGATAAGCAGTGGTAGAGAGACCGGGCCAGACAAAATTCTAATAGAACTAGTAGAATTTTAGAGGTATGTTGGTAAAGCTGGATTGGAGTGGCTAACTGGACTGTTTAATGTTATTTCATAACGAAGAAGATACCAGAAGAATGGAGGTAGAATATGATGATGCCATTATACAAGAACAAAGGTGATATTCAGAATTGTAACAACTATAGGGTATCAAGTTACTAAGTCATACCATAAAAGTTTAGGAGAGGGTAGCGGAAGTGAGGGTGGGGAGGTTAGTGTATATCCGATAACTAATTTGGGTTCATGTTGGTCGTTCTACTATGGATCTATCCATCTTATTAGGAGGTTGGTTGAACTGTATAGGGATAGGAAGAAGAATTTTCACATACTGTTAATTGACATGGAAAGAGCATTTTACAAGGTTCCTAGGGAAGTTATTTGGAGATTCCTAGAGGTCAAAGGTATTATGGTAGCTTATATTAGGGTAGTTAAGGACATGTATGATGAAGCTAAGACTTGGTTTAGGACAATATGGGGTAACTCGGAGTATTTCACGATTCTTATAGGATTACACCAAAGACGTGCGCTCAGCTCATATTTTCTCTGGTGATGGACACACTGGCGCACCATATTTAAGGGGATGTGTCATGGTGTATGTTGTTCGCTAATGATATAGTTCAGATAGATGAGACGCGAGGCAGTGTTAATGAGAGGTTGGAGGTTTGGAGATAGAGCCATGAGTCTAAAGGATTCAAGTTGAGCATGACAAAGGTAGAATACATGTAATGCAAGTCCAACGGCATGTCGGGAGAAGCATACATGGACATGAGGCTTGCCTCTCAAGCCATCCCTAATAAGGGAGCTTGGTGTACCCGCGGTCGGTTATCTAGGGTATTGGGAGATTGACGAGGATATCACATATAAGGGTGGGGTGGATGAAATAGAGGCTAGCGTCTGACATCTTGTGTGACTAGAAGGTGCCTCCTAAACTTAAAGGTATGTTCTATAGAGTGGAGGTTAGCCCTTCCATGTTGTATGGTGCAGAATGTTGGCCAGTAAATTCTTATATCTAAAAGATGAAGGTTACAAAAATAAGGATGTTAAGATGGATGTGTAGGCATAATATGTGGATAAGATTAGGAACGAAGATATTCGGGTAAAGGTGGGTGTGGCTCCCATGGAAGATAAGATACGGGAAGCTAGCTTAGATTATATGGGCACGTATGGAGGAGAAGTCTAGATTCCCCGGTTAGGAGGTATGCTGGCTGGCCTTGACAGGTAGGAGAAAAGGTATAGGGTGGCCTAAGAAATATTGTGGAGAGATGATCAGGCAAGATATGGTGCGGCTTCAGATTTTTGAGGACATGGCCTTGATAGGAAGTTGTGGATGTCGATCATTAGGATTGTAGGTTAGGAGGTAGGAGGCTAGTCTGATAGCATTTTGTCTTAGGCTGCTAGTGGCTCCACTTTTGTCCATATTACTTCATTAGAGTTGTAGATTAGGTTGTAGGAGGCTAGACTCATACTCCCTCCGTTTCAATTTATGTGAACCCATTTGACTAGGCACAGATTTTAAGAAAAGAGAGAAGACTTTTGATCTTGTGGTGTTAAATGAGGCACCTTTATTTTGTGTGGCTATAAACCATTGCATAAAGGTAAATTGTTTCCAAATAAGGAAAGGGGTCATTCTTTTTGGCACGGACTAAAAAGGAAATAGGTTCACATAAATTGAAACGGAGGGAGTAGTATTTTATTTTAGGATGCTAGTGGTTCTCATTGCGTCCATATTACTCCATTGTGTCTGTAGTATTGTGCCATTGTTATTGACTATTGGTATTGCTTTTCTTTCTATTTTCTGATTATTACGTTGCTGATTTTATCTTTTTGGCTTCCTTTGTTGTTACTGCTCCAATCCACTGTCTTTTTCCGTCTTCTTGTGCCGAGGGTCTATCAGAAACAGTCTCTCGGTAAGGTATGTGTACACACTACCCTCTTCAGACCCCACTTATGGGATTTTACTAAGCTGTTGTTGTTATTGATTATTAACCTTTTCATGTTGTTCTTGTTTAACCAAAAAATGGTATTTCAGTCAAAGCTTTATTTTTAAAAGAACTCGGGTTACTGATAATCGAAAATGAGCAAAAGAAATTGATTTCAATAAGATAGATAGCAGAAAGCAAAAATCAATATATTTAGTTGATATTTTGTGTCCCTACAAATGATCAGTCTTCTCCCTTTTATAGCTATTTCTAAGTTATACGTTTGTCTTTGTCATAATAAGGTCCTTATGGATGATTAAAGGCATTAAATGCTACGTTACATAATCATTGTAATTTAATACAGATTCTCTAACGCTTTTAGTATTTAATGCTTATTAAATACTGTATCTGGGCTCCCATGTGCTGTCAGGTTCATTCTTCTTAGCTTTTAGACTTAAATAGGTACGAGCGTCGAGTCTTTTTGAATATCGTCTCGTGCCTCTTCTTTTGCTTCCACTCGTATATGTTGCAACTCATGCCTCCTTGCTTACCATCATTCTTTGACCACCCTTCATGTCATGACACATCATCGTTCAATCACTTCAATTGGTAAACTTAAATTTTCCCAATACAAATATAGTCCCCCCGCTTGCCATTTATTCATCAATTGAATATTTGAGAAGTGGATTTTATTAAAGCCGGAATATTTTCTGCCATTAATGCTATAATAGATTTGATGCTTCAATTGTCACTTTCATTTAATGCTCATTACACGTGGCACCCTTTCATTGATTTTGTAGTTTTGCATCGCTTTTAAGGCTTTTTTACGGCTTCACTAAACCCGAAACGACAGTTCTCATTATGACCTTTCTATCATTGCACCTTTTCCTTTGACGGTTGCTTCTTATTATAAAAATAATTTTTATTTTTGTCTTTCTCACATAAAGTTCAAAGATTTCAGAATATTCAATTCTTGTTCTTCACCTTCCTCGTACTGCCATGGTTTTACCGAACCCTAACCCTAGGAGAGTCCCCATAGTTGATAACTTTCCTCCTACCCTTAATATGAGTAGAATAGGAGGTGGTAGACTACGTAATTTAGGGTCTTCATGCATACGCGGTTCTTCTCTTCCTTCACCCAGTTCTGGCCCTTCTTCTAGAACCCGAGGTTCTCTTTCACATAGATATTTCTCTAGAGGTATGGAATCCTCTGAGCCTCTTCGTTAACCTCTAGTAGAGAAGATAGTTTTTGCGGAATTATCCTTCTACAATAATAGAGAGTCTCTTAGAAATCAAGTATCTTCTTTAGATCGTGCTGATATTTACCCAACTCAGATCACTAAAGGTCTGATTTCTTAAGTTGGTAATGACATCCATTGGAGTCATGACTTCTCCATCATAATTCCTAATGCGAACAAAGAATCACCTCTTATTTGACGGGATTTTCCTTTGTTTATACATATCCTCTCCTTAGGATTCAAACCTGCTATTGACTCTATCATCCTAGAATTCTGTCATTTTTTTACGTATATTTAAGTTAGATCGGCCATATAGTGTGGAGGGCTATTGCCTATTTGAGGCATTTTACCAATATGCCTGGGGTTCCTTTTACTTTCTCCCATCTGATTTATCTTTACTCCCTCATACTCTTTCGCAATGGTGTTTTCACTCTAGTAGCAAGGAGCAAAAAAGTTCTGGTTAGTCCAGAGGATGATAGAGACCGTGGATGGTATGCCCAGTTTGTTGTTGCCCCTACCATTGGTTTGGTGCGTGATGGAAATGTTCCTTTCCCCGAGAAGTGAAATTTTTTATGTGAGTAATTTTCTTGTACCTTTTTCCCCTTAATTTTGATGATTATTATTCTAAGTTTTCTTTTCTTTTCCAGCAACCATGGGAGTTGTGGACGATGTTCTCAATTTTCGTGTTTTGGTAGAAAAGTTATTGAATACTGCCCCAATGGAGGGTAGGTCTTGGAAGACTCTTTACCAATGATTTGGTTGGAAAGTGAAAACTCAGGGTAAGAGTATTATTTTATTTCACATATTGTTTTTTTTAAAAACTTATTTTAATCCTTCTATTTATTAGGATTTGCAGTTTGAGGGATTAGTGCCGAGGCAGTCGTGACTTCTCGTATTTCTTTGGAAATGGCCCAAGAAATAATTTTGGGCTCTTCATAAAAAAGAAAAGTCGTTATTGACCAAGACTCTGAAGAAGAGGAAGATGAGAGTTCCTTGGTAATAAGGTCACATGCTCGTAGACATATTATCTCTGACGATGAAGCATCCCCCCACTATTCTATTCCTCTTACCAAGTCTGTTGAAGCTCCGATGGTGATCCCTGACGATGTTAATGATGTTCCCGCTGCTGGTCATAATTCTGTTCAGCAACTTTTTGAACCGCGAGTTTGGTAGTGAAGATTTTGGTCTGGTTTCTAATGAAGCACCCCTTGCTTCTTTTTCTACTCCCGTTTCTATGATTCCTTCTTTGTCGATCATGGATGTTTCAATTCCTCCCAGACTGCTTTGACTGATTCTATTGTTCCTCCAATAATCCCCTCTCCACCTGTTCATCATACTAAGCTTGGTTCCTCGAGTAGGGATGCTTCTATGAGGCAAGTCACTATTGAAGTTCCTGTTGAGGGTAATTTTTTAGGAAATCATGCCAAGCAGACATGTGGGTAAAGCCTTTGATTGGTTCAGTTGAAAGAGCTAAGTTTGATAGTCACAGTTCTTTGACCTTGATGAATGACATAGTTCATGCTTCTTTAAAGGTATCCCTTTTTCAAGCTTCACTTTATCCTTTTCCTATTTTCATAGTTCTCATCTTCCCTTTTTTTTAGGTCAACTTAATTGGCACAAAGATGATGAAAAGAATTACCTTTTAGAGCAATTAGTGCGTGACTACCAAATAGAGGCGGATAATTGGAAGGAACAATATGACAGTCTAAATTGATGTGGAAACCTTAGAGGAAAGTAAAAGTACCTTGGAGTAGCAGGTAAGAGCTTTGACTTCAGAGCTGGCAGTTGTAAAAGCTTCCTCAATCAAGCAAGTAAAGAGAAGTTGCATCTTGAAACCTCTTTTTCTGAGCAACTTTCCAAGGCCAGTGAGGAGATTAGAGAGTTGAAGGCTCCCTTGGGTAAAAAAGAAGCATATGCTGGTGAACTCATGTAAACAGTGACTCAAACTCAAGAAGACCTCCGAGAATCCTCTAGCAAGGTTCGCCTTTTAAAGAGTTCTCATCCTGCTGCTTCTCATGAATATGCCTTGGCTGAAAATGAAAAGTTAAGAAATGAGATTACTGACCGGCAAAGAGATTATGAGATCTTTGAAGATAAATTCCATTGAAGTGAGTTGGGCGTTTTTAAATTCTCGTTATGATACCTTCGTTGAAATTACCCAGGAGAAGTTTAACTTAGAATCTGAGTTAGCCAAGATTAAAGAGACTCTCAAGAAGACTCAGCAGAACCAAGATTTTTCTTCTCCCATGGCTGAAGCTTCCGAACATGTTGAAGATGATACGGGTATTCCCACTCCATCAAGTCAAGTTGAGCCCGCTGCTGTTGATGTCCCTGTTTTAGTTCCTTCAAGTTCTCAGTGAAAAGTTTGAATTCCTTTGTTGTTTTTTCTTTGTGGTTGTAACCTTTAGTCTTTTTAAGGTTTTGCAGAAAATGTTAAGTCCCCAAACCTTTTATGGGATATTTTGTTTAAACAACTTTTGGTTTTTGACTAAGTTCATACTTTGTTTAAACTTTCTTTTAATATTATGAAGTTTCCGTTGCGGTTTAAGCTTCTGTTTTATTTATTCCTGCCTTTAGTTTTTAAGGACTTACTGAATAACTTGCATTGTTATTTTATAAAATGCTTTCTTTTTCTCATGAATGTCTCAAATCAATCATGAATTATAAAAGAGGGCCCTTTTATATTCGACACTTAATGAAGAAGATATCTCAACTTCATAATGGTGTTAACATACGACAAAAGAAATAGGAATACACATGTTTCTTGAAATTACTTTGACAAGTTTTTATTTGAACTTTGCCAAGTTTTAAGTAACACTTTACATGTATTTAAATAATATCTATAACTTTTTCATAATTATTTTCCTCACAACAGGATTTTTTAAAAGAAATAATAAAATACAAGGTTTTTATATAATAACCCATTTTTGTACACGTACTTTAAATACAAGGTTTTTATTTATAACATGTTTCAGTACATTTCCTTTAACCTAACTATGGTAAGGTTTTGTCTTGGCCTTGGCTCGTGACTATCTTTTCACTAGCTCGTGACTATCTTTCATTGGTTTTTGTTGTACACTTGACTCTTTCAATGAGTTGATTGTTTAGGCTTTAACTTTTGATTGCTTCTCACTCTTCTTTGTCTTCTTTATACATTTGTCTACGTATATATGATATAGTCCCCTATGTATTTGAGCGTTGAAGCATGAAGCCTCGAGCACTTGATATATCTACTCATTCGGTCCTTTCCCTGAAAAGGAAAAACACACAGGACTAGAATGTGCGATTATAGATAATGACTGCTCAACTTGTCGGAATCTTTATCAGAATAATTGTAACCGTAGACCGGGAATTTAAACTTATTCCTCGTACCTTGCAGGTTGTGATTTATCATTTAGTACGGGCTAGCTTTTTGTGTATCATCTAAAATCATTTGTAAAACTTTAACAATTCAAAAATAGAATTTTAAAATAAATGTACCTGACTGTGGGTATTCGTTTAGAAATAGTATCTCTTCCGATGAACGACATTCCAATGTGAAGGTAATATCTTTTCATCCATGGTCTCCAACTCATATGCTCCTTTTCCCGCAATACCATGAATCCTATAAGGTCCTTATCAAGTTGGACTTAATTTTCTTGTATTGGCCGTCTTCGTGGATTGAAAAACTTTTTTGAGTATGAAGTCCCCAATCTTGAAGTATCGTAATAGTGCCTTCCGATTGTAATATCATTCAATGACTTGTTTTTTTGCTGCCATTCTTATTAATGCAATTTCCCTTTTTCCTTCAAGTAAGTCAAGGTTTATACGCATTTCCTCTTCATTAGATTCTTCTGACGCTTGCGTATACCTCGTGCTTGGTTCCTCTATCTCAACCAGAATTAAAGCTTCAGCTCGTACACCAACGAAAATGGTGTTTCACCAGTGCTTATTTTGTTGTTGTGTGATATGCCCATAAAATAACCAGGTATACTTCTGGCCAATTGCCTTTAGATTCTTCTAATCATTTTTTCAAATTGTTGATAATGACTTTATTTATTGATTCATCTTGCCCATTTCCTACTGGATGGTAAGGCGTGGACGTATTCCTTTTAATTTGCCAGCTTTGTAAAGATACTGTGATTTGAGCGCCTATAAATTATGGGCCATTATCACACACGATTTTTTTTGGTACACCGAATCGACATATGGGATTTCGCCAAATAAAATCTTTGACTTCTTTTTTCCCGTACCTGTTTAAATGCTCATGCTTCTACCCATTTAGTAAAGTAATCAGTGAGTACAAGTAGGAATTTTACATGTCCCTTTGCTTGTGATAATGGTCCCACGATATCCATTCCCCACTTCATAAACGGCTACAGTGCAATGACCGGATGTAATAGTTCCGCAAGTCTATGCATGTTGTTTCCATATCTTTGGAACTTATTACATTTGGCCACAAAATTCTCTGCTTCTTCTTCCACTTTAGGCCAATGATAGCATGTTCTAATCATGGTTCTTACCAGTGATCTTCCTCCAGCATGATTTCCACGATGCCCCTCGTGTATCTCTCTCATTACATATTCTGTTTAAGAAGGTCCGAGGCATATTTCTAAGGGGCCACCAAACATCTTTCGATAAAGATTACCTTGCTTTAAACAATATAGTGCAGCCTTTTTCCGACGCGCGTGGGCCTTTTTCTTATCTTCAGGGACGGTATCATACTGCAAAAAAAGCGACAATCTCATTTCTCCAATCCTATGTTAAGTTATTGAAATTTACCTCTTTTTTGTTAGGATCGAGTACTGAATGAAACAAATGAGTTACATAATCATTTTCATTGCTCGTCACGTCTGCCGCATATGCGAGATTAGCTAGGGCATCTGCTTCGATATTTTCATCTCTTGGTATCTGTGTGACTTTCCAGGTTTGAAATTATCTAATCAAATCCCGTACCTTTTCCAAATATTGTTGCATTCGTGCTTCCCTGGCTATATAAGTCCCCATCAATTGGTTAACCACAAGTTGCAAATCACTTTTGATTACAATTTTATTAATGCCAAGTTCTCGTGCCAGTTCCAAACCTGCAATCATAGCTTAATACTCTGCCTAATTGTTAGTTATAGAATGACATTTTATGCCTGACGAATGGTTTCACCTGTAGGTGGCACCAAAACAATTCCTAAACCTGCTCCCTTTATGTTAGATGAACCATCAGTAAATAAGGTCAAAATTTCTGGATTAGATCCGTTAAATACCTGTAATTCTTTTTCCTCTTCTAGTTGTATTTCTTGGCTAAAATCAGCTAAAAATACTTGATATTTTACCATAGTTTTGGGTTGGTATGTGATATCATATTCACGTAGTTTTATAGCCCATTTAGCTGACCTACCAAATAGTTTATGCTTGTGTAATATGCTGCGTAATGGATAAGCAGTTACTACGATAATATGTTGACATTGAAAATAAGGTCTTAGCTTTCTAGATTCCATGACTGGTGCAAGCTTTTCTAACTGAGGATACTGCATCTCCGCATATAATAATGATTTACTGACATAATAAATTGGAGACTGTTTATCTTTCTTCATGAACTAATACAACACTTACCGCTACTTCTGAGACAACAAGATAGATGATCAATATTTCTCAAACCTTTGGTTTTGCAAGCAACAACGGATTGGACAGGTATACCTTCAAATATTTGAGCACCTACTGACACTCCTCATTCCATTCGAACTGATCTTGCTTTTTAAGAGCTGAAAAGATTTTAAAGCACTTTTTTATGATTTAGAAATAAATCTCCCCAAAGCTGCAATTCTTCCTGTCAAACTGTGTATTTCTTTTTTATTTTAGAATGGATAAAGGCTTGTATCATGGCTTTTGAAATAATAAGGGTTATGGCTCAACGAGGTTGACTAGAAATGACATTTTAGGTGGATATGGATGACTCCACCTTTGGAAAGAACCGTGGCAACAAGTTGTGACCATTTGCATTCATCAAATCTTAGCTAAGGTTTTTGTGGGCCCCCGACTCTATCTCATTTGCAATCCTATAGCTTGTGTGATAAGGTATTGATTTGCAAGTACAAGTACCGTGCTAATAAGTCTGGAACTTGCCCTGAATGTTTGTCTAGGCAAAATCCTAAGTGTAGCTCGGCTTGAGAAGTGATTATAGGATCTCATTGATCCTAATTGAGACTTGAAAACATCCATATCCACCTAAAATGTCATTTCTAGTCAACCTCGTTGAGCCATAACCCTTATTCTTTCAAAAGCCATGATACAAGCCTTTATCCATTCTAAAATAAAAAAGAAATACACAGTTTGACAGGAAGAATTGCAGCTTTGGGGAGATTTATTTCTAAATCATAAAAAGTGCTTTAAAATCACAAAGAATTGCAACTTTGGGGAGACTTGAAAACATCCATAAAGATATTCTACTTGTCAACATAGTGTTTCACTCTATGCCCATTAACTCTAAAGATTTCACCATTTTTGTTTTTGAAATCAAGAGCACCAAATGGAGTCACAAGCACCACCTCAAAAGGTCCACTCCATTGAGACTTGAGCTTTCCCGGGAACAGTCGTAATCGAGAGTTGAATAAAAGAACCATGTCACCTTCCTTGAATTCCTTGATATGGGCATACTTCTCATGTAAGTACTTCATCTTGTCCTTATATAAGGACGAGCTGGAATAGGCATGAAACCGGAACTCAACAAGTTTATTGAGTTACTCTACTCGGAGATTTGCTGTCATATCTTATTCAAGATTTAACTTTCTCAAAGCCCAAGGCCTTGTGCTCTAACTCAATCAGGAGATGCCAAGATTTCCCAAACACCAACCAGTACAGAGACACACCAATCAGAGTCTTGTAAGCAGTTTTGTAAGCCTTAAAGCATCATCCAGTTTCTTTGACCAGTCAATCCTATTTGCATTGGCAGTTTTTGATAATATACTCTTAATCTCCTTTTTAAGACCTCAACTTCCCACTAGCCTGAGAATGGTAAGGGGTTGAAACCTTGTGATTGGCACCATAGTTTGCAAGAAAAGTGTTAAATGCCTTATTGCACAAATGAGAACCCCATCACTGATGATTTCTCTAGGAGTGGCAAACTAAGTAAAGATATTCTTCTTTAGAAAAACCCCCACACTCTAGGACTTGTTGTTAGGAAAATCTCTGGCCTCAATCTACTTGGAAACATAATCAACATCCACCAGAATGTGTATGTTTCCACATGAACTCATAAAAGGTCCCATGAAGTCAATGCCCTACACATCAAATATGTCAACCTCAAGAATAGTGGTGAGATGCATTTCATCCTTCTTCGAAATTCCACCTGCTCTCAGACACTCATCACATCTCTTCACAAGCTCACCTGTATCCTTGTACAATGTAGGCCAATAAAAATAACAGCTAAGCACCTTTGAAGCTGTTCTCGCCCCCACCATGATGACCACTGTAGGCAGAGGCATATTATTCACAAATATAGGGAGGAGTTTCTCATCAGGGAATAAATCATTAATTTCGAGGCCATCACGGGGCCTCCCCTTCTCCTCCAAGAGTGTCAAGTGGTTCGCCACTTGGTTTTTATTCTTTCCGATCAACAATCTCAAGGTCAAACTCTTGAAGCAATAGAACCCATCTCTTTAACTGAGCCCTAGAATCCTTTTTTGTTATCAAGTAGCGGAGTGTTGCATGGTTAGTATGAACTATCACCTCGACCCCCATGAGATAGGGCCTAAAGTTTTCCATTGCAAACACAATTTCTAGCAACTCTTTCTTCGTCATTGTGTAATTCACTTGAGCATCATTCACTGTTTTGCTTGCATAATGCACAAATTGAAACATCTTGTTTACTCTTTGACTCAAGACCGCTCCTACCACAACATCACTTGCATCACACATGAGCTCAAAATGTAAGCTCCAATTGGGTGCGGTAATAATATGAGAGATACTCAATTTGTACTTGAGAATTTCAAAAGCCTTCATGCATTCATCATTAAACACGAACTTCAAATCCTTTTCCAATAATTTACACAAATAGTTCACTACCTTTGAAAAGTATTTGATGAATCTTCGGTAGAACCCCGCATGCCCAAGAGAACTCCTAACTCCCTTGACTGAAGTAGGAGTAGGAAGCTTTGAAATTACATCAATCTTATAGTTATCCACTTCTATTCCATTATTTGAGATCTTTTGGCCGAGGGCAATGCCCTCCTCGACCACAAAGTGGCATTTTTCCCAATTAAGCACAAGATTTGTCTCTTAACATCAGGCTAACACTTTGTCAAGATTCTTCAACCACTCATCAAAGGAGTCACCCACAATACTGAAATTATCCATGAACACCTCCAAGAAGTCCTCCACCATGTCGGTAAATATATCCATCATACAACGCTGGAAGATAGCCGGTGCATTACACAAACCAAATGGAATCCTAGAAAATGCAAATGCGCAATATAGAAATGTGAAGATGGTTTTCTCCTGATTTTTTGGAGCATCTCCCAATCTGGTTGTAACCTGATTAGCCATCCAAAAGTTAGTAGAAGTCACACCCAGCAAATCTATTTAGAATTTGGTCAAGAATGAGTAATAGAAAATGATCTTTGCGGGTCACTTTATTCAGCTTGTGGTAGTCTATGCACACCCTCTATCCAGTTACAGTCCTGGAGGAAATCAAATCATTTTGCTCATTAGTAACCACAGTCATACCACCCTTCTTCGGCACACATTGCACTGGCAAAGTCCAAGAACTATCTTAGATGGGGTACACAAACCCTGCATCTAACTACTTGATCACCATCTTTTTGACAACCACTTGTATAGTCTCGTTGAACCTCATTTGATGTTCCACGGAGGCCTTGGCATCATCTTCAAGTATAATCTTGTTCATGCAAAAGGCAGGGCTTATTCCCCGAATATCAGCTAGAGTCCATCCAATTGCCTTCTTCCTTCTCTGGAGGACCTACAGTGTTGCATTTACCTGTATGTTAGTAAGACAAGATGAAATAATAGCAGTTAAATTTCAACTAGGGCCTAATAATTTATACCTTATGTGTTAGGGAAAAGGCTTCAACTCCAAAATAGGGGTTCCTCAATTGAGGGCTTTGTTGGTGGAGTCTTTCTGTTCTCAAGATCCAAACATAGCTTACGGGGCTCATAAGAATTAGAGCCCATTCCATACAAAGCATTGGCACACTCCACTGTGCCTTCATCCTCATTCACATCAAGGATAAACACTATTTCTTCTAACGGATCCTCCATATTGATCATGGCTATAGTATCATGAACTATCATCTCCGTAACAAGATCCATAAAAGAACACATAGCAGTACTATTCAGCTGCTTCATTGATTTGCACACATGAAAGACCACTTTTTCATCACCCACCCGGAAGGTGAGTTCCCCTACTTCCATATCAACCAATACCTTTCCAGTTTCTAGGAAAGGTCTTCCCAAAATTATAGGCACCTCATAGTTGACTTCGCAGTTTAGAATCACAAAATCATTAGGTAAGATAAACTTGTCCACTTAGACAAGAACATCATCAATAATACCAAGCGGCCTCTTCATCGTTCTATCCATCATTTTCAATCTCATTGAAGCAGCTCTCAGTTGATCAATACCCAAAGTTTTGAACATAGAGTAAGGCATCAAATTTATGCTTGCTACCAAATCACACAATGCCTTTGCAAAATCCGCACTCCCAAAGGTATATGGAATGGTGAAAGCACCGGGATCTTCAAGCTTTGTAGCCATCTAATGCACAATTGTACTTACTTGATGAGTCATTTTGATGGTCTCACAATCGAAATTTATCTTTTTTGTCACCAAGTCTTTCATTAACTTGGCGTAACCGGCCATTTTCTCAAGATCTTCCACCAAAGGAATTGATCGACAAAACTTTCACCATCTCAATAAACTTGTTAAATTGGTTTTAATTCTTTTGCTTCAAAAGTCTTTGAGGATAATGTGGAGGAGGCCTTGAAAAAGGATCCTTGGCTTTAGGCACAACCGTTTCCTCTGGCATGTCCATTACGTCTTCCCTAGATGGGTTCACATCAGTTTGAGTCTCTGCCTCATTATCATGAATATCAATTCTCACTTCCTCATTCGTATTCTCTCCATTAACTTCCTCATCAACTATAGGAACATCATCATCTTGAACTTCAATCTCATCACTCACAATTTCCTTTTGCTTGGAGGTATTCACATCACCACCCCGACTGCATCTAGTGATCACTACCATTCCATGCCGGGTATTGTTCCCACCCTTAGCGTTTACTTCCATATCACTAGGTAGAGCCCCCTTAGGGCGAGTATTCAAATATTGCAAAATCTGGCCAAGTTGAACCTCCAAGTTTTGGATTAAAGTATTATGGGATGTCAACTTGGCATCAGAGTCGCTATTCTTCTTCATCATTTGTTCAAACATCATCTAAATCCTTCCCCGTCTCATTGTTTGAAAAGCTAGGACCTTGGGACGGAAATGGAGGTGGATTGTTTTGGTTGTTGATACATCGGAGGTCTTTGAAAGCCCCCATATTGCCTTGATTGCTATTATTCTAACCCCTTGGCTGTTATTTCCTCCCCAATTGTTGTTGTTGCCACTCCAGTTGCCCTGGTTGTTCTAATTTCCCCTATTCTAATTATTTTTCCCCTGTTTCTCTTTCCCAATTGGTTTTGATTTTCCCAATTTCGTTGGAATCTCCATTGTTGTTGTTGGTTAGGAGCATTTACCCTTTGTCCTTGGTAATTGTTCACGTACTGGACTTCTTCACTTTTCTCATTATTCCCATCATCTTGGTTGAAACCACCATTACCCTGCTTATATTGATCCGGACTACCTTGACTTTGTTGACCTCTTTATCGCCTCTTGCTGACCAACATGTTGACATATTCCATAGCATTTACTTTTCTCGGCGCTTGAGCTTGTTGCAATTGATCTTTTGCCAACCGATTCATTGTTGTTGTTAATTCTACTATTGCATAGCCATGATCGTAGAGCTCTTTATGTAGATGAATGATAGTGGGATAACCCTGTGGCACATTGTCACGACCCAAATTCTAACCATGATTGTGATGGCGCCTATCGTGTTACAAGGCAAGTCTATTCCAAAAATATTGCTACTAATTTGATTATAAGAATTTAATAAAACATTTCCAATAATTCAATTCCCAATAAACTAAACCAACTCTAAATATAAATAATATAAAATACGAAAACGAGTTCCAAATATCGGGGTGTCACTAAGTCATGAGTGTCTAAAACTATAAATGAGATATATAAATTGTCTAACTGTCCAAAGAAGAAATGATAAAAGGAGTAACAAGGTCCTGCAGACACTAGCAGCTACCTTGCAATCTCCACAGATAGCCGGCAAAAACTCCACGATCGTCGTGCTCTAACTCACCTAGACCAGCACATAAAGTACATGGTGTAGTATGAGCACAACCACCTCAGTAGTAACAGAAATAATTAAGGAACTGAGTAGTAGTGACGAGCTGAGCAAAATAGTTCAATTATTTATTTTCACAATTTTAAAATAACAGGAATAAACAGGTAAATTCCAAAACTTGGTAAATGCCACAAAGAAATTTAACAGATAAATGCAGCAACCGCAAAAGTAAATGCAACCTCACAACAATGTCACTCCATCACTCAGCACTAGCACTCAGCACTCAACACTCAACACTTAATACACTCAACACTCTACGCTCACTAGGGGTGTGTACGGACTCTGGAGGAGCTCCCAAAGCCCAAGCGCTAAGCACAGACAACTCACGTGCCATCATATTAATACCTGGATCCGCACGGTTAACTCACGTGCTACGCAGATAAGTCACACGCTATGGTATCAATATCTAGACCTGCACGGTCAACTCACGTGTTATGCGGACAACTCACGTGCTATGGTATTAATATCCTCACAATCAGGCCCTCGGTCTCCCTCGATCATATACCTCACTGGCCTTACCATCATAAATAAATAAGGGAACACAACTCATATCAAGAATTATGACATATTAGGAAATAATAGAGACTGAGGTAAACATGTACAATAATTTCTATGACTGAGTACAAATAATGTGAGCTTGAATAAAGCCTAATCATGATCTCTAACATAAAGGACAACAAGTTCAACAACAAGTAAACATATAATCACAGAAAACAACTATTAGGCCTCACAGTCGGGATGGACCAAGTCTCAATCCCTCGAGGTATACACCTACACGCCCATCACCTAGCATGGGTATCACCTCCAAACAATCACATGATATCAAATTCTCCGGGTTTACACCCTCAAAGCCAGAGTAAAAATTGTTACTTACCTCAACCATGTAAAATTTTATTTCGGGATGCCCTCGTCTCTAGACTCGATCTCCAAAAGCTCCAATCTATCCATAATCAAAATACTACTATTAACATAGTCTAAAGAATCGAATTCCACAATAAAAATTACAAAAATAGGCCAAAAATCCGAAATCGACCAAAACCCGACCCTTGGGCCAATGTTTCAGAACTAGTCAACAATGCAAGAATCAAAACCCTCATCTTCTCTAGAGTCTAACCATATAAAACTTATCAAAATCCGACTCCATTTGGTCCCTCAAATCCCTACCAAAAACTCTCCAAAACTCAAATCCTAACTCCCTCAATTTCACTTTGAAATCATCAATCAAATTCCAAAAACGAAGATGGATTCAAGAAATATAATCAATACCGAGTAGAGAACATTTACCCCAATCCATATGATGAAAATCGCCTTCAAAGTTTCCCAAATTCGATCTCCCCAACTAAAAATATGACCGAAAGAATAAACCCTAGTTGTACATATTTTTCTACCAGCTATTCTGCCTCGTTTCTCATGCCAAACAATCCCGAAACTCGTATTTTATGACTCCAACAGATTCCTTGTAAAAGTATAATCAAGGTAGGCTTATGAATCACTCAATTGGACCTTATAAAGAATGCGATATGTAGGTTTTAATATTCAAATAGTGCAAATTTTTAAATACGCAGTTAGTGGCAATTGCGTAACTAAATTGAAAAATCTGGCAACCTAATTCTTAGTAAAATGATCATAAAATCCACATACGATATCCAAATTCGATGATTCTTTGTGCTACGGGCCGGGTCCGTAATTATGATACGGATTTAATACTTCATTCCAAAACTATCCCGTGCCCAAACCTACCAACTCGATACAACTCAACACAGTTGAACAACATATAAACAAGCATAGTTGGGGGGGAAATAATGCTATAACTCTCAGAACAAAGGATCGAGTCACTCACTACATACTCCCCCTCTTAAACAAACATTCGTCCTCGAACGAGTCTAAAAATGTACCTAGAGTCTCAAATAAGTGAAACCTTCAGCAATACGTTCTCGTCACATTCAAATCATATGAACTCATCTCGAGTCACATCATACTTACCACAGCGCCCTCAAGTCATGAATCCCACTAATAGGGACACCAACGGACATATAAGCATGTGCTAACACAATCAAAAAATTTGTACTCAGGCTACAGACAAAACACGGCCTCAAGTACCCCGACTGGCCCAACATCAACACACAGAAATCACATCTCGCACCTCATATAGGGAACCACAATCCGTCGATGCACAATTGATACTGAGCGCTCGTATGCGCATATGAATGCGTTGAAGGAATTCAAAGAGTTACATTTAAGCTGAATCAATAATGCACTATAAGAATTCAAGAAGGTGAAGTATTCCTAAAGGATCTGCAGCCTTTCGAAGATAAGTACAGATGTCTCCATACTGATCCGGAAGACTCTACTAAACCCGCTCATGACTCGTGAGACCTATATAACCTAGGCTCTGATACCACCTTGTCACGATCCAAAATCTAACCATAGTTGTGATGGCGCCTATCATGTTACAAGGCGAGCCTATTCCTAAATATTACTACTAATTTGATTATAAGAATTTAATAAAACGTTTCCAATAATTTAATTCCTGATAAACTAAACCAACTCTAAATATAAATAATATAAGATACGAAAACGAGTCCCAAACATCAGGGTATCACTAAGTCATGAGCGTCTAAACTATAAACTCAGATATATAAACTGTCTAACTGTCCAAAGAAGAAATGATAAAGGAGTAACAAGATCATGCGGACACTAGCAGCTATCTTGCAATCTCCACAAATAGCCAGCAAAAACTCAATGACCGTCGCGCTCTAACTCACCAAGATCTGCACATAAAGTGTAGAGTATATTATGAGTACAACTACCTCAGTAGTAACAGAAATAACAAAGGAACTGAGTAGTAGTGATGAGCTGAGCAAAACAGTTCTGTTATTTATTTTTTCACAATTTTAAAATAACAGTAACAAACAGGTAAATTCCATAACTTAGTAAATGCAACTAAGAAATTTAACAGATAAATGCAGTAACGGCAAAAGTAAATGCAGCCTCACAATAATGCCAGTCCATCACCCAGCACTCGCACTCAGCACTCAACACTCAACACTCAATATACTCAACAGTCTGCACTCACTAGGGGTATGTACAGACTTCGGGGGGGGGGGGGGGGGGGGGGGGGGCTCTCAAAGTCCAAGCGCTAATCACAGACAACTCACGTACCATCATATCAATACCTGGATGCACGGTTAACTCACATGCTATGTGTTCAACTCACGCGCTATGGTATCAATACCTGGACCCGCATGGTCAACTCACGTGCTACGCGGACAAGTCACACGCTATGGTACTAATATCCTCACAATCACCGCTCGGTCTTACTCAATCATGTACCTCACTAGCCTCACCATCATTAATAAATAAGGGAACACAACTCACATCAAGTATTATAACCTATTAGCAAATAATAGAGACTGGGGTAAACATGTACAATAATTTCTATGACTCGAGTATAAATAATGTGAGCATGAATAAGCCTAAGCATGATCTCAGTTCATAGTTCTGAATCGCCTCCAAAATTGCCTAAATTTGAGCTTCCCAACTCAAAATATGATGAATAAGCCTAAGCATGATCTCAGTTCATAGTTGTGATATCCGCTTGAGCACAGATATCACTACCCTTCGTTAGTCGTATGCGACCATTGGGTAATGCTTTCAGAGGTCTCGGAACTTGAGCCGGATTCGTGGGCATCGTCTCGATAGCTCCGGTAGTAAGCGCTTCGCTCGGGCCCTGTATACAGTTAGTCCACTCGGGGTTCCTAGCTCCGATTCTATGTTGTTAAGTCCTTGCTTCGTTTGTCCCTCCGAAAAATCGAGGTGCTCATTAGACCCGGTTTTACCTGTATACAAAGGTAACAATATATATTAATTAACTATAATTTAGCTACAACATATGTCACTTATTGATTTAATATAATAATTACCAAGTGTAAATAAATTTTCGACGTAATTAATCCATGTACCAAACAAGTCGGAGTGAGGCGATTGAAGAAGTTTTTTGTAGAATGAGTGGCACGGACTATTGAGCCTAAATTTTAGGCTCAAACGCATTTGACAGTGGCAAGAAGCAGACATGATTGCTAAACGCATTATGTGGGGATAAGAAAAAGCCTGAAAAGGAGCGGGAGCAAAGGCTTTATAAGAAAGAAGAAGATGAAAGACTTATCTTTTCTTTAGCACTTTGATGAGTCAACATTCATTTCTTCGCTTTTTCCTTCCAGTGCTCTTACTTCCTCTTTGTATGGTCTACAAAATCTACTAATCAAAATTTATATATTACTATATTATTTTGGCCATAACTAAAAACTCAAATACCAAGGCCACAAACTTCCGGTCATTATTATATTTAAATAGCCGCCCCACCAAATTGTTTAAATTAAACATAACTAATAAAAGTGTAATATGTACATAATTTATACATTTTATATGTATAATTATATTTCCCTTCGCATTCAATTCATTGCTATAATTGAGCAACATGGTTAATAGTATTATGCACCACAATTAAAAATTATGACCATCTCACCATCAAGTGCTCATACCGAGTGTATTGGTAGAAATTCGACCATATGATGGCAAGGGGTAAACTCCATTGCGACTAATTTACAGTAAATGATCAATGCTATTGACTTTTGACTTATGACAGTTGTCCTTAAGATGAACAAGGGGGTCATGGCCCTTTCGCAACAAGGGGATGTATCCACGACCAAAAATGATGTCAATTCGTGACCAGTGCACAAAGCTTGAAGCTATAAATACCAAGAGAGAGAACCTCCCAAGTGGCTTCTGCTTCTACACCACTCTGAATACACAAAAATAGAAAGAGATGCTCCATAAGTGGGGCGAAGATCGATGTAAGATCCCGAACATCTTCAAGGAGAGGCATGCCCATCTATTATGATGAATAAAACCCCGTTTATATTACTCCTCAACTGATTATTATATATCTCGAATTCGCCTTCTAATTTAGTGATTAATTATGATTGGCTATGATTTACCCTTTGAATTATTTTGATTGATTTTCTCAGAAAGTATTCGATAATTTCTCGCCAAATAATTTGGCGCCGTTTGTGAGGATTTCCAAGAAAAATTACATAGTTTCTCCCTGGAATCGAAGCCAAAGGAACATCAAAAAAAAAGAGAAAGCAATCCATCTCAAACAGACCAAAAGAAGCACATTAAGCACATAATACTCGAATGCATAAAAGGAAACTGAGATTCGAAAACAATCAAACAAGAAGAAGAAGTCTCCCCCATCTCCCTCAGAACAAAAGTATGAGGCATTTCCTTCAACCCTAACGCGGTGTCAGGCCGGAAACCGGAAGAGGGCTCTCTCAAGCCAGGACCGGAACTCAGGCTAAGTGCCTTCGCCGTCAAATTTATTAGGTTCGATCTTGCTCGAACTAGGACTCAAGTTAAGTGCCTTCGCCATCAAATGCATCAGGTTTGACCTCAGTCAAACTGTAACTTAGGCTAAGTGCCTTCGCCATCCAATATATCAGGTTTGACCTTAGTTGAACTCGGACACAGGCTAAGTGCCTTCGCCATCGAATGCATCAGGTTCGACCTAAGTCAAATCGGGATACAGGCTAAGTGCCTTCGCCATTAAATTAATTAGGTTCGATCTCACTTGAACTAGGACTCAGGCTAAGCGCCTTCGCCATTAAATTAATTAGGTTCGACCTCAGTCGAACTAGGACTCAGGCTAAGTGCCTTCACCATCGAATGCATCAGGTTCGACCTCAATTGAACCGGGACTCAAGCTAAGTGCCTTCACCTTCAAATTTATTAGGTTTGACCTCAGTCAAATTAGGACTCAGGCTAAATGCCTTCGCCATTGAACGCATCAAGTTTGACTTTTGTCGAACCGGGACTCAAGCTAAGTGCCTTCGCCTTCAAATTTATTAGGTTCGGCCTCAGTTGAACTAGGACTTAAGCTAAATGCCTTCACCATCGAATGCATCAGGTTCAACCATAGTCGAACCAGGACTCAGGCTAAGTGCCTTCACCTTCAAATTTATTCGGTTCGGCCTCAGTCGAACTAGGACTTAGGCTAAATGCCTTTTCCATCGAATGCATCAAGTTCTACCCCAGTCGAACCAGGACTCAGGCTAAGTGCATTCGCCATTGAATGTATCAAGTTTGACCTCAGTAGAACTGGGACTCAGGCTAAGTGTTTTTGCCATCAAATTTATTAGGTTCAATCTCGCTCGAACTAGGACTTAAGCATAGTGCCTTCACCTTCGAATGCATCAGGTTCGAACTCAGTCGAACCGAGACTCAAGCTAAGTGACTTCTCCATTGAATGCATCAAGTTCGGTCTCAGTCAAACCGGGACTCAAGCTAAGTGCCTTTGCCATGAAATTTATTAGGTTCGCTTTCGCTCGAACTAGGACTCATGCTAAGTACCTTCACCATTAAATTTATTAGGTTCAATCTCGCTTGAACTAGGACTCAGGCTAAGTGCTTTCGCCATTGAATGCATGAGGTTTGACCTCAGTCGAACCGAGACTCAGGACTTAGCCTTTGCCGTCAAATTTATTAGGTTCGATTTTGCTCGAACTAGGACTCAGGCTAAGTGCCTTCACCATCAAATTTATTAGGTTCAATCTCGCTTGAACTAGGACTCGAGCTAAGTGCTTGCGCCATCGAATGCATCAGGTTTGACCTCAGTCAATGGAGACTCAATGTCATGCCCCAACCTCGGGTGGCACGGCCAACGCTCAATCCAGTGAACCTGACAGAGTAATCCTTATCGAACACTTCCTACCCCAAACCAATATGAATACGGGACCTATGCCTTTCTTTAATTTAGACAACAATACACAATGTATACTTCTTCATGAGTTTATTCAATATCATAAAAACTTATCGTACATAAGCTAACGTCAAGGATTCCATTAAAGTTACGGCTTATGGAGTTTCAAGTTTTAAGATTACAACATAAACATATAGTGGACTCCCCAAACACTCGTACATAACCCACACTAGTATCTTTGGAGCCTCTAGGGATATAACAGAGAAGCATGACTATGCTGGCGACAAGGCCCCGGCTATACCTCAAAAGTGAAAAGCTGTAATAACAAAAGATACACCCTATGGCCCTATGGAAGATAAGGGGCTCACCGAGGTTTTGAGAAGAAGGATGCTCCGCTGCACACGGTCGGCATTGTCCGCTATGGAGCCACCTACAATCATAACACGAATGTAGCGCCCTCGACAAAAGGGGCGTCAGTACATTTGAATTGTAATGGTATGTATAGCTAAATGCCATTTTACTAGAAAGAACTGTCTAATAGATACAAGCAATTTATACGGACAATCAAAGAAGCAATTCATATTATTCTTCATACAATTTCCACAACACAGATTAGGGCAGTTCTGTCACGTGTTCACCATTGTTCTCATTACCAGTGGCGGAGCCAGAACCTTCATGAAGGGTGTTCAAAAGAAAATTGTAGCGAGTGGGAATTGAACTCATGACCTTATGTAAATTTTGAATACCCTTGACTACTAAACTACACTTTTGGATAGTGTTAAGGGTGTTCAAAACTTAATATATAAAGGTAAAAAATAGATTTTATCTTATATATATAGTGTAATTTTTCGGCGAAGGGTATTCGGGTGAACACCCTTGCTCATCTTAAATCCGCCCCTTCTCATCACCACCGCCATCTCAAGCGGAGTCCGATCATGACCCGACCGGCTAAGTCACATCATTGGAAGTATTACTCATAATCAATATCTCATTTTCCTTATTCAGAATTCAATATCGGCACATTAGCACCAGGTGTGCGGCATGGTATCCGATCACGACCCGACCGGCTAGGTCACCTCATTGGAGGCATTACTCAATTCTCAACAGCCAACACCTTCAAATATCTATCCCACACAAATCAAGGATAATTCAAGTTACAAATCATAGGTAAGTGAGCATATATCTAAGACAAAATAGGTATTTGTTTCAATGTCGGCTTATAGCCCAAGTAATTCAACCTATAATTATAATGTTCATCCTTCTCTAATTATCAAGATTTTGTACATTTCACATTGAGGCACATCCCCCACAAATATATATATATATATATATAGTTATAAATTCAATTAATGCGTAATGATAATCAATACACTAGTCAATTCAACTCTTACCATACTTTCGCAATGACAATGGAGCTCAATTTTTAATAAAAAGAGGGTTTTAGCCATACGTACCTCAATAAAGCTTTTCCCTACTCTTTTACAAATTTCCGGAACTTCTTAGCACTTCGATTTAAGCAAGAATTACAAATTAATTAAAGAATTAGAGATAAAACTGAAGTTCTAGTTTGGTTTGAGCATATCATCAAACACTAAAGGTGCATTGTGACCTTAGCCCCTTTTTGATGAGGAATTTCTATCACTCTATACACCCAATTGCCTCCTTTTTAGCTTTCGACCTTCCAATATCCTATAGTTTGACATGTATGTGGAGAATATCATTTTTAAAATTTCAAATTACTTCCCTACTGGCCCTTTATATTTAAGTGTAGAAATAAGAGCTGAGATCATGAATCTTACCTCTTGGGAATTAAAGGTTTAGGCGACTTCACTTGATTTCCTTTAATGATTTTGTCATATAATATGGAGAAATTTGATGGGAAGCTTTCCCTCTCTAAAAAACCTTTCTCTCCCTCTAGAATTGTCCAGAAGACTACTCAAAATGAGCTATAATGTCAAATATATCGATAGGGAAGTTGGGTTAAAAATTAGAAAATTGGAGCCCCGAGTCAAATATGCGATCGCATCTGCAATCTCAGAATGAACATGCGGTCCACATAATGGACCGCAAAATGCCTCCAAAAAATCATACGTTCTGACTCAGTCTACGGTAATAATGCGGTCCGCATTCATGTTCCGCGGTTGCAAAGTGCACCGCAAAACTGACACTCACAAAATTCAAAGGAGAAAATGCGACAGATATGTGATCCGCATTTCAATTATGCGACCGCATTTCGACCGCATAACTGACTTCAATTTTAACAAATACTCTGGCTCACTCTGCGGCAGATATGCGGTCCACATACCTAATTTGCGGCAGCATTCTAGACTGCATTTCTTCCATTTTTCTGTAAACTTATTCTTGACCTTTTTAATGCACTACTCAATCCAAACGGTCCAAGTTCTAACACATGCTCATAACTTGGTACCACGGAATCCGAGTTCTTGAGTAGAAATTTCACGAGGCCTTACACTCAAGCTAAGTGCCTTCGCCTTCAAATTTATTAGGTTCGATCTCGTTCGAACTAGGACTCAGGCTAAGTGATTTTGCCATCGAATGCATCAGATTCGACCTCAGTCGAATCGGGACTCAGGCAAAGTGTATTCGCCATCGAATGCATAAGTTTCGACCTCAGTCAAATCGGGACTCAGGCTAAGTGTCTTCTCTATCAAATTTATTAGGTTCAATCTCGCTCGAACTAGGACTCAGGCAAAGTGCCTTCGCCATCGAATGCATTAGGTTCGACCTCAGTCGAACCGGCACTGAAGCTAAGTACTTTCAACATCAAATTTATTATGTTCAATCTCGCTCGAACTAGGACTCAGGCTAAGTGTATTCTCCATCGAATACATCAGGTTCAACCTCAATCAAACCGGGACTCAGGCTATGTGCCTTTGCCATCAAATTTATTAGGTTCAATATCACTCGAACTAGGACTCAAACTAAGTGCCTTCTCCATCAAATTTATTAGGTTCGATCTCGCTCGAATTAGGACTCAAACTAAGTGCCTTCGCCATCGAATGCATCAGGTTCGACCTCAGTCGAACTGGGACTCATGCTAAGTGCCTTCGCCATCAAATTTGTTAGGTTTTATCATGCTCGAACTAGGACTCAGGCTAAATGCCTTCACCATCGAATGCATCAGGTTCGACCCCAGTCGAACTGGGACTCAGGCTAAGTGCATTCAATATCAAATGCATCAGGTTCGACTTCAGTCGAACAGGGACTCAGGCTAAGTGCCTTCGCTATCAAATGCATCAGGTTCGACCTCAGTCGAACTAGGACTCAGGCTAAGTTCTTTCACCGTCAAATTTATTAAGTTCAATCTCGCTCGAACTGGGGCTCAGGCTAAGTGCCTTCGCCATCAAATTTGTTAGGTTCAATCTCGCTCGAACTGGGGCTCGGGCTAAGTGCCTTCGCCCTCAAAATTGATCGGATGCGACCTCAGCTGAACTAGGGCTATGGCGAAGAGAAGCTAAGTGTCGTCATTATAAGATGACCGCCCCTCCCCATTCGTGTCAAAGCAAAGGGCCAGCATTATCAATCCAAAACTGACATGACGAACTCGATAGAATTCAAGGGCTAGTCGTCCCTCCAAACATATTCAAAAAAAAAAATGGAGGACACAAAGTAAAGCACGAGACAAATGATGGAAAAGAGAGTACAATTGTCTACATAGTTGAGAGCGCGTGTCATCCCTGCTTACACCCGGCCACAGCCAGTCAACACAAGAAAGAAATATACAAAACAACAACAAGAAACAACTGAGCACCAATCGATGAATGGAATATAAAAAACACAACATCAACGATAACAAATCTTTTCTTCACTCGGTGCCACCATTGCCGCCACCATCGCCGCCACTCGCTCCATTGTCAGCCTCACGTGTCGCCAGATCATAACCACTGTCGGCACGAGCTTTACGAGCCTTCTAGCATGCCACCTCAAAGATGACCTCAGTCACAATACCTGCCTCTAACAAGTTCTTGTAAATATCATGTTGAGCTTCGGCGTAGACCCAAAGTTCATGAGCCTGGTGAGAAACAACAGTATGCGACAAACCAGCTTGGATCTACAGTCGCCGATTCTCCTCCTCCAAGGCCGCAA
Organism: Nicotiana noctiflora; assembly: GCA_032618575.1. NCBI lineage: Eukaryota > Viridiplantae > Streptophyta > Magnoliopsida > Solanales > Solanaceae > Nicotiana > Nicotiana noctiflora. The sequence goes on from JASVEL010003346.1 coordinate 384,801, forward strand.
CCCGGTCCAGCATAACTTGGGCCTCCTACTTAAGAACACCATTTAGTTCCTCGAGCCCCGCCTCTCTAAGGGTCGTTGTCTCTCTCTCCGACACAATTCGGGACATGTGCATGCGGATCGACGCCTCCAATGCCCCAGCCCTCAACAAGGCACACCTTTCCAGAAATTTTAAGGCAGCAATATCGCCTTCCAGCGTCGCTAATTTCCTACTCTATTTCGCAGCCGCCTCGGCTGCTTTGAATCGATTCTACTCCTCCTCCAATTCCATCTCCCTCAACTTACCGTGTATGTGCGCACACTAAGCTGCAATTCCTTTTCCCACATCAAGCTCCTCGTCCTTCCGACGGATGTACTCTTCCAGAGCACTTTTACTGCTAAGCACCTACAACAACTGTTGGTCCAGCCTCGACAACTCCTCGCCCAAAGCTCGATTACAAGGATCATTCCGCAAACGCTCATGCTGTCCTCGGCACCGATCACGATAATGGTGATATTTACAAGCATTTGCAGGAAGATCCTCGAGCAAACCTTGGCTCTCCGGATGTTCTCCACTTCCAACAAGTAAGTCTGTAAAACAAATGGAAGTTAAAGCTGAGGCAAAAGCTAAAAAAGAAAGGAGAGAAAGAACTAGGAATGTACTACGTACCCTTAGGTCCATCACGACCACCTCATCCATCACTTCAATATCTGAAACACTCCTCAAAGATGCGTTCTCAGCCTCCGAACAAAACAACTCAAACTATGACACCAAGATATTTCCTTCAGTTAGTAAGTTCAAATATGAGGTAACCTCAATAAAACGGATCGGCCCCCTACGCACACCATAGAATTGGTAATACCTCCTCGAACATACGGACATCGTCGGGGTCTAAATTGGATACCCTCCAAAGGAAGCGACGAGAATATTTCAGCTACAAAATATTAAGGAAAATTAATAACCATAAACACAAAGCGTAAAGAAAGTCAAAATAGGGTGGTTGCCCAGTTAGGAGCAAGGTCTCACGTGCAAAGTTCCAAACTTTTGGGAACTCGTTCGGGTCCTCCACCAGGTGTTCAATCCGAGTACAGGAAAAAGTTTTCAAAGGAATGACGAATGACCTCGTCGTCTAGCCCAACCATCAAGCCCCTCGATCCTCGTGGGCGTGCATGGATCATGGTGACGTGGATTTTTTTGTGGAGCAAAGAGACTGAGCACATGCCTCAGAGTGACCTCCCTAGTACTTGATGAACATGAGAAGCAGCTTGTAGAGGTAAAGAGAATGTTGGGCCGGGCACACCTTGTAATAGCGCCAGAAGTCAACTACAAGCATCGGGAGCTGGAGTGTATACCCCACCTAGAAGGGATAAGCGTAGAACGAGCAATACCCTCGACGGTCAATCTGCACCTGGTCCTTAGTCTTCACAAGCGGGATCTCGACATAACACGGGATACGCCACCGCTCCCGCATCTGGGCTATCCCCACTTCCCCTATTAGAGAAGCAATGCCCCTCTGTTCCACGCCGCCTGGTGCACTAAAATCCATCACCTGATTTCTTGGTCGAGGTAGAATTTCGTTGACCGAAGGAACTTCTTCACCTTCCACCAACGCTAATCCTTCATTTGCCTGAGCGGCATTTTTGACCACCAGAGAATTAGCCGGAAGATTGCCACGAGAGGAAGTTCCTGCCATAATTGATTCACGAGCGAGAGAAAGAAGAACTTTGATGAGAGAAACGAAGAAATCAATGATGATAACAATCGAAAGAACGGGGAAAATATGATTTAATAGAAGAAAAGGCTTCTCGAGAATTCTCTTAGAAGAACAATGAACGTGTAAATAGCAAAATGACACATCCCCTGTAGTTATAAATAACAAACTATGCCTGCACGAAATCCAACAATCGCCATTAATACATGATCGAGCACGAAGCGATTCAGTTTCATTAAAACGTGCGCCATTACGAACAACCACGCAAAGTGACGCTCCACTCACCAACCAACGGTTCAGTTCCAAAACTTCATTTCGAAGTTCTTAACACCGTTGATAAACGAGAGGCGAGTCCGGCCCTTCCCGATCACGTCGCTCTATTCATCCGCCGAAGTCGACCCGGGCACGACCTCGACGAACGGAGGGACTAACTGTATTGGTAGAAATTCGACCATACAATTACTAGGGGGTGAACCCCATCGCGACCAATTTATAGTAGATGGTCAACGCTATTGACTTTTGACTTATGACAGTTGTCCTTAAGATGAATAAGAGGGTCATGGCCCTTTCGCAACAAGGGGACGTCTCACGACCAAAAACGACGCCAACTCGTGACCAGCTCACAAAGCTTGAAGCTATAAATACCAAGAGAGAGAACCTCCCATGGGGCCTTCTACTTCTACACCACTCTGAATACACAAAAACAGATAGAGATGATCCATATATGGGGCGATCAACAAGATCAATGTAAGATCCTGAACCTCTTCAAGGAGAGGTAGGTCCAGCCATTATGATAAATAAAACCCCGTTTATATTACTCCTCAATTGATTATTTATATATCTCAAATTCGCCATATAGTTTAGTTATTGATTATGATTGGCTATGATTTACCCCTTGAATTACTTTAATTGATTTGCTCGGAAAGTATTCGATAATTTTCTGCCAAACTGAGTTGTATAAACAAAAAAAAAAATGATATCTCTATTTCATTAGCTTTTATCAAAGTAACAAATGAGCATCTGTTTAAACAAAAGATTTACATTATATAGAGCAAAAAGGCAAAACAACTGATATTACGCCCCGGCGCCTGCTTGCCTATCTTTTGACCTAAAACTAGCAACGCAAGTAAAGAATCTCTACTATGGCCCCCCAAATCAAAGATGCATGCAAGCAATATTTTCCTATTTATAATCCCTGAAATGACACTTGTAGAAACGCCACCGATATCAGCACTTTCTCAAAAATTCCATAAGTCAATACCCTACCACTCAAAACACCATACGGGGGAACTTTTCAGGCCTTGATTTGATGGACTCTTAAAGCAAAACAAGTCGGAAAATAAGAGATTAGTTGTGGCGAGTTGAGTGTCTAATCCAATGTCCATGGCAGAAAACACTATAAGCGCGCAAAGACAAGACTACCCACTCCATACGCCACAACACTAGCTTTATTGCCCATTTGCTCCAAGTCAAAGCTAAGACAAGGACACACGGGCAAATAAGGCAAGGGGGTGTATATATTCTCGTTCGTTTTAATTTATGTGAACATATTTGATTGAGCATAAAATTTTTAAAAAAATGAATATATTTGAAATTTGGGGTCCTAAACAAATCAATAGAGACCAAAAGTATTTGTATGGTTATAAAAGCTTCTCATTACGGATAGAATTGTAAGTTTAAATTTAGAAATGAATCATTTTTTTGAAACGGACAAAAAAAAAATCAGTTCACATAAACTGAAATGGGGTTGTAATCGATTATACAGCTGAATCCAATATTATTTATATAAATTATAATACACTTGTAAAAAAATATCAAAATTGTAGTAGTAACTATCAAAATATTGAACTCATAATTTCAAAAACTAAGTATTAGTTTAGCAATAAGAACTTAAAAGTTGTGCTTATTAAATTTAAAGTCTGAATCCATTACTTGATGGTTCCCTAATCGTGCACTATTTATTTATTTATTTATTTATTTTTGTGGGATGCTTAGGGACTAAGAGTTACATCACTTGTGGGGTTAGGAAAGTGAGTTTCAGTCCTCCTCCAAATTAAATTTTATAGTAGTAAACCTTGTTGAGGAAACGAATTTAGTACTAAGTTTGAGTGTGGGCCCCCGCACTATAATCGATTTTAGCCAGCAGCTTCTTAAGTCAAATGCCTTACCAATTGCAGGCAAGAAAGGTGTAGCACTATGGAGTAATTAATTATACTCTGTATGAAGAGTGCAATTATACTAAACTCGAAAATAACTCTATTAAGCGCTGAGCATTTCATAAATTTATTCTACCCATCATCAGATGAGTAGTGAAGTGACATAAAAAGCAAAAGTACTGATTCATAAACGACTAAAGTACTTGCAATATGAGCCAAAAGAGAATAGTGGAGTATAAAGTAGGGTATAAAAAGAAGGTGAAAGTGGTAGACAGTTCTATTCTGAACTTTAATTGGTTACTTCACGCAAAGGAAGAGGCTTTGATCAGAGAACCATCATTTCTTGAATAGTTCTCGACTTCTAGCAACGTGCTTATATAATAATATTTTTTTTTATTTTTATTTTTATTTTTTTTAACCCCTCCCAAATTAGGATATATAATAATAATTGGATTCCAACACAAAGCGTGTCCAACTCTATCACCACACGATTCCTTTTGCCAAACGTCCATTGTGTAATTCATCTTCCTCATGTTAACGGAGTCAAACTTGTGCGCATTTAAAAAGTGGAGTATGATAATAGTCTTTTGTCTTCTCGATAACTTTTTGCGACGTACTTGAAATTGGAAATTGTTTGATGTTTTTGGACTATAATGCTTAGGTATAACTACTTATATTAGTACTCGTAATGTTACTATAAGAAAAAGTAACAGTATTAACAATGCAACACAAAATAGTCCCAAGAGGAAAAAAGAGTCACAAACTAAAATGTGGTTGTTTTTTACTCAAATGATCGAAATATGTCCGAAAAAAATTAGTTACCAAAATATATATAGCGTCTTTTTAAAAGACCTATGCTTTAATGGCCGTTTGGCCAGTTAAATACAACGTCTTTTTAAAAGATGCTATACAACTGTCACACCTCCTTTTTACCGCACCCGCGAGGGCACGAGGGAGTTTTTCCAAGTAAAGGACGATCGAGACGGGATCAATTTATTAAATTCAGAGTCGCCACTTGGAAAAATAATGGTGTCCCAAGTCACCGGTTTAGTCCCGAACCGAGGAAATTTATGACTATGTAATATAGTCTGCGAAACTAGAAACCTGGATAAGGAATTCTGTTAACCCGGGAGAAGGTGTTAGGCACTCCCGGATTCCGTGGTTTTAGCACGGTCGCTCAATTGCAATTTATGTTTCTATCTGGTTCTTTTATATATTTTAACTATGTGCTTTTAATGCTCCGCTCTTATTTTTTAGAAGAATTGCGACGTTACGAAAATACATTTCGAGCCGCACCGTAACCAGTACGCCTGCGACTCTAATGTATTTCAGTTTCGTCGAGATTTAGATTTGAGTCGCACCGAGTGCACACTCGTTCAAAGGAAAGTACATTAAATCGTGCCCTAAAACAACGTCTATCGGCTTTTAAGTTTTCTAGGAGAAGCTATGGAATTCGCTATTAGCTTTCCTGAGTCTACCTTATTATCTTGTTATTAAATGGGGGCCCCGCTTGTTTAATGTCGGGCGAGGCTCGTCCCAATCTAATTTTAAAGGTTCAATCTTAATGTATACTATATTTTCTATATTGTTTTTTCCTGGATCGTATTTCTAGTACTAAGCATTCCAAGCCCGCGTTACACATAGGGCCCAAACCAAATTGTAATAACGAAAGTATAACGCAAAATTCATATAAAAGAAACAATTACTCGGAATTAGGAATGAAAGCAAATCATTTTTTATTTATTTGTCAGAAGACGAAAATCATTATACAATATGATTCGTTAACCTTGAGCTATAATAACTAAATGCTTATGAAAGCCAACTACTTCTATGCTCCTATTTTTCCTAAAAGGCCGACATACCAAGAAATGGAAAATTATTTAACTAACAATTAATACCCGATGATTTAATCATATGAAAACATGACTTAAACAACCTGACTGCTTATTTCAAGGGGACCCGAGTATCCAAAGCCGAGTGATTCAGTGATGCCTATACATGATTATTCTACTGGATTCACCTTAACTTATACTTATTCAACATCCCCAAGCCAATTGCGAATTACTTCATACCTCTGTTACCATTCTTCTTTTTAAACAAATTCAGGTATATGATTAACTACTCATATTGATATGAGTCAAGCGTTTTTGATATTCACAGGCCAATCTTAATCAAATTATTACCTCAAGTTGTACCTGTTTCTCTTTTAACCCAAACTAATCGAGATTATTGAATCCCAGATCCGGTTTGCTATGTGAGTCATTCAATATTTCTACTGTGAAAGCCATAATCAATTTAATCTGTGGTTATTTAGCCTACTTAGTGAGTTTTATCTACTTTAACTAGATGATCTACTGCTTACTACTACTACTATACTACTACTATCACTAGCTATTATATTGTTTTTGTTGTGTTTTTCTCTACTTATACATATTACACTAAGTAAAATTCAAATCAAACTACACTAAACTATGAACGAAAAGAATAAGATAAAAATACAAAGAAAACAGAGGTGGTTCAACACTTGAACTTCATTTTTTACTCAGCAATTTCATTACATCTTCATTTTTTAATAGAAATGTACTTTTTCATTCAATAGAGTTCTCATTGGCAGGGATGTGTACCTGGAGATGGTAATACAAGAAGATGAGAGAAAGGTCAGCTATGCAGTAGGGCAACAACAGTAGTGTATCAACAGCCAATAGCAGGAGAAAACAGGAGCCAAAACAACAGCAACAAATCAACACCCAGGCATAAACTAACGGCAGTAGCAGAAGAACTAAGAACCACAGCAGAATCAACCACAACCAATAACAGAAAAGGAATCCCCCGGACCAGCAGCACAGTTGACAACAATAACCAAAGATTAACCCAGTAGTAACACAATAACCCAAGCCAGCAACAAGCTCAACACAGCAAGCCAACAACAAACTCAACACAGCAGTAGCATGCAGCAGGAGATCAGTAACACCAACACAGGAACAACAAACAACCAAATGACCAAACACTCGGCCACTCCCAACTAAAACACACGAAAACAGTAACCAAAAGCCAATGAAACAGTCTTTCAGTCTATACTTCCCAGCTCTCTCTATCTATATTTTATATGTGTGTATTTTGAACCCTTACTGTGTGTGTTCTCTATATAGTTTTTTCAGATTTTCCTCCTAGTGGGGCAGCACACTAAAACTAAACCCCTGCCCATAATTCTTAATCAGAACATCCCATGCTATTCTCTGTGTTCCCCATTAGTGTGTGTTTAACTCATTTTTAATTCAATCCGGCATGGGTCTTATTATCTCCTTCCATTATGTCTTGTATCCCACTACCATGTTTTAATTGTATTTTAATGCATAGTAACAGAGCACTCTAATTAAACAATTCTCTAATGCTTTTACTTCCTAAATTAAACTCCCTGATGCCTAGAGTTACTGTTTTAACTTAAATCAACCATCATTCTGGAGCTATGACTAATTCCTTACTCTAAGTCAGTCAATAATTATTGCTAAGGAGCTCAGATCAAATTGAGTATCCTCAACAGGGATCAATATTCAGAACTTGGTGCGAGTTTTTATTAGTTTGAACACAAACGAACAAGCAAGGAATCAGTTAATGTAATGAATAGCGAGGATCTATCTGAAACCATATCATGACTTAACTGAATCAAAACTAATCAAAACAATACACAAACAGAGACACAGGTTTGTGCAGATTCGAAAACAGAAGGCTTCCCATTTCAACTTCGCAATGACTAACAAATAGACTCCTAGACTCCTAGACTTATGAACTGAATTTAAATAAACAAATAGACTCCTAGACTTGTGAACTCTGCATTTGAACTAAGGTGTGACAGAGGAGATGAATATCACTACTAAAAATACGAAACAAACGAAAACAGAAAAGAGATTGGAATCAAAGAAAAAGGAGAATAAAGAAACAACAAATGTAGATACCTAAAACCCAATCCGAGCCTGCTTCGAACTTGAAAGTTACACTTCTCTCGTTTGAAGTTGAAATAAACATTAATCGGATGTTCTCGGCTGAGAACACACGATTAAGGTTGATTAACAACCTCAAATTCTCTAGCCTCGTGCCAGCTCTTCGAGTCTTTTAATCGTTCGAATGGTTCGATAATACCCAGGTTGAATTGAATGGTCTGTATGCTAAGTTTGGGATGAGGGAGGTTCTATGGTTGTCCGGTGTGAGCTTGGGGCGGGTTGGGTAATTTTAGGGTTCTTCTCGAACACTTGAGTGACGATTCGAGATGGCCCGGTATGATTCGAGGTCGACGGATAAGGGGGTCGTGGAGAGGAGGTTCAGGGAGAACTACGGTGTTGACCGGGCGGCCATTGGCGTCGTTGCCGCCGGCTTAAAGGCGGTGGGGTGTGGCGGCGGCTAGGGTTCCTTACCTCTCTCGGAGAGGAGGCTTTTGAGAGATGAAGGGGTGAAATGAAGGAGAAGAAACGGGTTTGGGGGGGGGTTTTGGTATATTGAAAAGTGATGGGTTAGTCTGGACCGTTGGATTATTGCATCCAACGGCTCAGATTGAAGGTATTCCGGGGCGGGTCAACGATGGATTTGGGTAGGGATTCGGGTAATTATAGCCTTGGTGTTAACGTTTAATCTGGGCCGTTGGATTGTACCGACCAACGGCTCAGATTAAAATGACGGATGGGGATGGGTAATGGGCATTTGGATTGGGCTTTGTTACTAAGGACTGGGTTCTGGCCCAGTCCGATTTCCATGTCCCACACTAGCCTCCATGTTGTATTACATATATATGTATATATATATATATATATGTATATATATATATGTATATATATTAATATATATATTAATATATATATTAATATATATATTAATATATATACATATTAACTTGTAACACAATTAAATTTTTCACTACAATTATCCTACACAATTACATATCACCTAAAAATGCAAATCACATAATTTCGATATCAAACACTAAAAATGCAAAACCTAGTATATATTTTTTTTGTATTTTGCTAATTTAAATAAATCAACACGCACACAAAAATGCAAATTTAAGATAAAAATAACACAAAATCACAAAATCATGCCCAACACGAAACTATTTTTTTATTTTGAATTTTCTGGGAGTACTTCTCAGGTAAGGCAAAAATCACGTGCTCACAGTTGCCCCTCTTTGCGCGTAAACATGCAGAGTTTTCGTGCAAAGATAAGTGAGCGGATATAAGCGATTTTTGCCCATTCGAGCACTCCGTATGAAACATTTTGGAAAAGTTTTGACCGAACCTTGCTTCAAAGGTCTCCTACATATCCCTGGCTAAAAGGGAATCAGTCAATGTAGTTCGGGAAGTTCTGGTAGCTGGGACTACCATGACTGTTGCGATCTCGCTGTTACTGCTGTTACTGTTGTTGCCACTGCTTAGCTGATCTCCTTGTTACACCGTACTAAGCAACAAAAACAAGAAGCTAGACTAAGTTACAGTACTACAAGTTCTTATCTATCCTTTTTAACTTGATCTTGTCGCGCTCCTTGCCATCCTGTCTGACTTGGCGTTCCTTCTGATGTTTCTTCTCTTCTGCCAATTGTTATTTCGGCCTATCTTGATTGCCGAACTCCGACCATTGTTTCCTTCTTTATGATCTTTGAACTATTCTCCTTCGCAATCTGAGTCTATCTGTTCCGATCCTTGTTGCCTCCCTCGGCTTACGAACTTGGATTCATGCCGGAGATTTCCGTTACATTCTACCGCTTTCCTCTACCGAATTAAAATAGATCGCCACTCCATTCTCCAGGCGGGCTCCCTGACTTCAACTACTACTTCAAAATTAAATCGCCACTCCGTTCTCCAGGCGGGCTCCCTGACTTCAACTATAACTTCAAAAAATAAAATCGCCACTCCATTCTCCAGGCGGGCTCCCTGACTTCAACTACTACTTCAAAATTAAATCGCCACTCCGTTCTCCAGGCGGGCTCCCTGACTTCAACTATAACTTCAAAAAATAAAATCGCCACTCCATTCTCCAGGCGGGCTCCCTGACTTCAACTACTACTTCAAAATAAAATCGCCACTCCGTTCTCCAGGCGGGCTCCCTGACTTCAACTATAACTTCAAAAAATAAAATCGCCACTCCATTCTCCAGGCGGGCTCCCTGACTTCAACTACTACTTCAAAATTAAATCGCCACTCCATTCTCCAGGCGGGCTCCCTGACTTCGACTACTACTTCAAAAATAAAATCGCCACTCCATTCTCCAGGCGGGCTCCCCGACTTCAACTACTACTTCAAAAATAAAATCGCCACTCCATTCTCCGGGCGGGCTCCCCTGACTTCAATTACTACTTCAAAATTCAATCGCCACTCCATTCTCCAGGCGGGCCTCCCTGACTTCAACTACTACTCACTGATTTCATCCTATCTTGATTACCTTCCTTTGCCTTTTGTACCATATCCTTGTTCCTGCGTTACCTCTCGGACCACCTTCTCTTCTGAATTATCCTGTCTTGGAATTGCTTTCCCCTAGGTCGTGTTACTTTTCTTCTAGCTGCTGGGGATATTTTTGGAACTGTTTACTCGCCTGCTGGGGGTGATGCTGCTGAGGAAGTATTCTTTGTTTCCTTCACCCCTCATCCTCTTCCTTCTTCCCATACCTCCTCTGGGACTCACGCTTTTGCCTCTTTGAACAAATTATGGGATGTAATTCTGCTAGGAGAATTTCGAAGCCATTGTTTTATTTTCCCACAACTGCTGGGGGTGATACCAAGCTCAAATATTACCCCGTCGTGTCGTCTGGCCTTTCTCAAAACTATTCTGCTCGGAGCTGGTACTTCCCGGAATCTTGTGTTGCTTTCTACCCTTATCCTCTGAGTCTTGCTTTCCAGAAAATTTTCGCAACAGGAGAAAATTTTCTGCCCCAGTTTGATAAACTTCTGGACGGTATGCTTTTCTGCCAACGAACCCTCTTTTCCTGCTTTTAATCAAAGAAAAATTGTTAGTTTCAAAATGCAGTGAGTGGTCGTGCCACTCTTGTTGGGGCCATTTTCTTTTCTCTTTCAGCTGCTTGGCCTTTCTCGAACTTTGAGGGCGATGTTGACGCTTGTTGGGGACGATGCTCTTTCCACGAACGACCTCTCATCTTTCCTTTTATTCCAATCTTTGGTTTGATCCGACTCTTTTTAGCCGGTGATGTGTTGCGTGAAATCATCTTTCGGACGTGCCACATGTGTCCATCATACTCCATAATTCTTGCGAACCTTCCACTCAGCCTGTCATCCCAATCTTACTATCGTAACGACTTCTGTCTTATTGCCTCGTTCCACGCCTATTCACTTTCAATATACTGCTTTGGGAGACTTGGTAGTAAGCTTTGAAAAATCAATTTTCGAAAATGAAAGAAAAGAAAAGAATACTGACCGCAAATGACAAAAGAAAAGAAAAACTTTTCTGAACTCAAAAATAGGAAAACTTATCTGAATGTGTGCCCGATCCAATGGTTATGCCGCGCCTTTGAGATTAAACTACCCAGTCTATTCATATCAATCACTTTCTGATGCCGCATCCTGCTAGAGGTAAACGGATGTCCAAACCCTGTCTCGTGCAGGCATCTTGTAACCATCTCGTCTTGTCACCTCACAGTGCCCTTCAAAGGGTTTTCACTAATGAGATTCTCTCATTTCTCTCTGTCTCCCGTCGCCTTAAGGTGCCCGTAAAGGTTTTCACCGTAAGACTCTCTCATTTTACTTCTCTCAACTTCCTTCGCCTTAAGGTGCCCGCGAGGGTTTTCACCGTTAAGACTCTCTCATTTATGCTTTCTTTCCCTGCGGCGGGGTATCACCCCTGAGATTCCCTCTAGAGCGTTATCCCTTTTCGGCTTGCATCCTGGATTCAATCGAGGGTCGGGATGTTACTCTTGGCTTTCATTCACATGACTTGGCACTTCTCAAATACTGATCGAGAGGTCTTTCTGGTTCTTGATATGGTTTCTGCGCGTGAGGCTGAAGAAAGGGGTTTAGCCTCAACGGTTAGCTTATTACAACTTTCGGAATCCACACTATCTTTCAAACAAAACAATGACTTCTGCCCCAGTTTTGTTGCTTGGGGGATTTTTTGATTTTTATTTTGTTATGACCGAGCCGTGTGGCGCCTACGTATCCTTCTTGAGGAATCAGGTCGAACGTAGTTCACTTTTTCTTGTATTACTTCTTTGTTTCTTTTCTATTCTGTTACACATCTGCCTTGATGATTTCGAAAGAGGGTATATGAAAGAATAATTAAGGCTCAAAATGGGGAAACAAAGGTTAAAGTGTTTGGGTAGTAGAAAAATTGCCTCTGTCATTTCATTCTCCGAAAAATGCCAAATACACACAAACGAAACCAAACGTTGACAAATGCATTAAAGAATTACACATAATATCTCTTGGACTGCATCGGAATTGATAGCCATATCGGTACATCTTCCCTCAACGTCAGTCAGACATAGAGCGCCGTTGGATAATACTGTAGTCACCACAAACGGTCCTTGCCAATTTGGAGCGAACTTGCCTTTCGCTTCGGCCTGATGGGGTAGAACTCTCTTTAGCACATGCTGTCCCACTTCAAATCTCCTAGGACGTACCTTCTTGTTATATGCTCTCGCCATTCTCTTTTGATACAGTTGGCCGTGACATACTGTTGTCAATCTCTTTTCATCGATCAAGCTCAATTGCTCTAATCGGGTTTTGACCCACTCGTCGTCATCAATCTCGGCTTCAGCGACGATTCGGAGGGATGGAATCTCAACTTCTGCGGGTATTACTGCTTCAGTCCCGTACACCAACAAGTAAGGAGTTGCACCTACCGAAGTCCGGACGGTAGTGCGATAACCCAACAGCGCAAATGGTAACTTTTCATGCCATTGCCTAGATCCTTCTACCATTTTCCTCAATATCTTCTTTATGTTCTTGTTTGCTGCCTCGACCGCACCATTTGCTTTTGGGCGATACGGTGTGGAATTTCGGTGTGTAATCTTGAACTGTTGACATACCTCTTTCATCAATCCACTGTTAAGATTTGCACCGTTATCTGTAATGATTATCTTTGGAATTTCAAACCTACAAATGATGTGGGAGTGTACGAAGTCCACCACCGCCTTCTTGGTCACTGATTTGAATGTTTTGGCCTCCACCCGCTTGGTAAAATAATCAATCGTTACCAGAATGAACCTGTGACCATTGGAAGCCGCAAGCTCAATAGGTCCAATAACATCCATACCCCACGCGACAAACGGCCATGGTGCTGACATTGTATGCAATTCAGTCGGCGGAGAATGAATCAAATCTCCGTGTATCTGACACTGATGGCATCTTCGCACGAAACTTATACAATCCCGCTCCATAGTGAGCCAATAATATCCTGCTCGAAGAATCTTCTTTGCCAATACGTATCCGCTCATGTGTGGTCCGCAAACTCCCGAGTGTATATCCGTCATCACTGTTGTGGCTTGACTTGCATCTATACATCTCAACAATCCCAAATCTGGGGTTCTTTTGTACAGCACCCCTCCACTAAGGAAAAATCCGTTCGCCAACCGCCGAATAGCTCGCTTTTGATCTCCGGTTGCTTGCTCTGGGTATACTCCTAACCGGAGGTATTCCTTGACATCATGAAACCACGGTTCACCATCCACCTCTTCCTCTATCATATTACAATAAGCATGTTGATTCCGGACATGGATATGTAACGGATCGACACGAACCTTGTCCGGGTGATGTAGCATTGATGCTAAAGTAGCCAACGCGTCGGCAACCTCATTATGCATCCTTGGGATGTGCCTGAATTCTACCGATCGAAAGCGTTTGGTCAAATCATGCAAACACTGACGATATGGGATAAGCTTTAGATCTCTGGTTTCCCATTCTCCCTGAATCTGATGTACCAGAAGGTCCGAGTCCCCCAAGACCAAGACGTCCTGTACATCCATGTCCACCGCTAATCGCAACCCCAAGATACATGCCTCGTACTCAGCCATGTTATTGGTACAGTGAAAACGCAGTTGAGCAGTAACAGGATAATGATGTCCTGTTTCAGATATGAGCACGACCCCTACTCCGACTCCTTTTGCGTTCGCCGCTCCGTCGAAGAAGAGCTTCCACCCTGGATCCTTGGTTAGTTCTAACCCCTCGATTTGCAACACCTCTTCGTCTGGAAAATACGTCCTCAAGGGTTCGTATTCGTCATCAACAGGATTTTCAGCTAAGTGATCGGCCGGGGCTTGAGCTTTCATAGCCGTCCTTGTCACGTATATGATGTCGAACTCCGTAAGTAATATTTGCCATTTTGCTAACCTCCCTGTAGGCATAGGTTTCTGGAAAATATACTTCAACGGATCCAAACGCGAAATGAGGTAAGTGGTGTAAGAAGACAAATAGTGTTTCGGCTTTTGGGCTACCCAAGTCAGGGCGCAACATGTCTTTTCTAGATGAGTGTACTTGACCTCGTGGACTGTAAATTTCTTACTGAGGTAGTAAATGGCCCGTTCCTTCCTGCCGGTAAGATCATGCTGCCCCAGTACGCAGCCAAACGAATTCTCCAAGACCGTCAGATAAAGAATCAGGGGTCTACCTGGCTCAGGCGGAACTAGTACGGGTGGATTTGACAGATACCCTTTGATCCGGTCAAACGCTTCCTGACATTCTGCCGTCCATTCTATCGCCGCGTCTTTTTTCAATAGACGGAATATGGGTTCACAAGTTGCCGTGAGTTGGGCAATAAACCTACTGATGTAATTCAACCTTCCCAACAGACTCATTACCTCTGTTTTATTCTTTGGCGGGGGTAACTCCTGGATGGACTTGATTTTGGATGGGTCCAACTCAATGCCCCGTCGGCTGACGATGAATCCTAGCAACTTTCCTGACGGAACTCCGAATGCGCATTTGGCCGGATTGAGCTTGATGTCGTACCTTCGAAGTCTTTGAAAGAACTTCCTGAGGTCGGCAACATGGTCTTCTTGACGTCTAGATTTTATGATCACATCATCCACGTACACCTCAATTTCCTTGTGTATCATGTCATGGAATACCGTAGTCATCGCCCTCATATATGTTGCCCCTGCATTCTTCAAACCAAACGGCATCACTCGGTAGCAATAAGTTCCCCACGGTGTGATAAAAGCCGTCTTTTCTGCGTCCTCTTCATCCATCAAAATCTGATGATATCCCGCATAACAGTCCACAAAGGATCCGATTTCGCGTCCGGCGCAATTATCAATCGGGATATGGATATTGGGAAGCGGGAAATTATCCTTAGGACTCGCCTTGTTGAGATTGCGATAGTCCACACATACTCTGATCTTTCCGTCTTTCTTTGGCACCGGTACTACGTTAGCCAACCATTCAGGGTATCGAGTGACACGAATGACTTTCGCCTGCAACTGCTTGGTTACTTCCTCCTTAATCTTCACACTTATCTCCGTCTTGAATTTCCGCAGTTTCTGCTTGACGGGAGGATATGCCGGATCAGTGGGTAATCTATGAACCACTAGATCGGTGCTGAGTCCGGGCATGTCGTCGTACGACCATGCGAAAATGTCTTTAAACTCCATGAGTGTTTTGATCAGTTCTTCTCTCAAATTGGGTTCAATATGGACACTTATCCGGGTTTCTTTGACGTCATCCGCATTCCCTAGATTAACGGCCTCGGTATCATTTAAATTCGGTTTGGGTTTTTCCTCGAAGTGACTTAATTCTTCACCGATTTCTTCTACGGCTTCATCATCGCCGTACTCCGACTCACTCTCGTCACTTCTTATTTCATGCGTTATTATTTCCAAACCCGATTGACTTTCTAGACTGGGTTGATTAATCTTTAAGCACGCCATATCATTAAGATCAGTTGCAAGAAAGCTGTTCAGAAAAGTAAAAAAGAAGGAAAAAGATAAACAAAATTAGACACGAAGGAACCAAATTTCATTAATGGGAATTGTACAAAGGGAAAACAAACTGCAAACTTAAATCAAAAATGAACTAAAAACAACGGGATTTTACTCCGGGGACAAACCCCCAACACAAAATTTCGAGAGAAAAACAATCCAAGACAAACTACCAAGACTCCTTCCGGACAGGGAGAGGAGTAGCCTTCCAGTTATTCAGTTTTGCCTTTGGTCCCACAAATTGTATCTCGGCATGACTAGATCCTTCACCGTCCTCGAGCATACATACATCTGTAAATAGGTCCTCGAACTTCCTGAAGAACTCTTCGTCTGGCCTGATCGTAGGACCGGGAATCTTTGTCGTTGGATGTCCTCTTGCTCCGGACCTGACGAAAGATTGGGAAAGGCGTGGAACAGGCTTTGGGAGCACCCATGTCTTCTGCTTACTCCTCTTTGCTCGCCGGATGTCCTCTGATGTTGGCTGGAATCCCGAGCCGAAGGTTCCCAAGTTTTCGACCACAGATACCGGTTGTATGATTCCTTGCAGAGATGCACCTAGACCTTTACCGGGTATGAAACCATGTCGCAACATTTCATGAGCCACCATGACATCTGCAGTAATTGTTCTGTCACCGGGAATGCATTCCCCTTCCGGAACTCGGTTGGCGGACACCACATCGCAGACCTGATATACCCACGGCCCAACATCTTCTTCTGTTTCAACAAAGGGAATGATGGTGCCTGATTGTGGATCGTTCTCTCCATGGACGACGATCTCCTGTTGGTCCCACTCAAACTTGACGAGTTGGTGTAAGCTGGATGGAACTGCTCTTGCGGCATGAATCCATGGTCGCCCTATTAGGAGGTTATATGACACCACCATGTCCAGCACCTGGAATTCCATGGTGAACTCCACTGGCCCGATTGTCAAGACTAGCACTATGTCACCAACCGACGCTTTGCCTCCTCCGTCGAACCCTCGAACACATACGCTGTTCTTGCGTACCCTGCCGATGTCTACTTTTAATTTGCCCAGTGTAGAGAGAGGACAAATGTTAGCACTGGACCCATTATCGACAAGGACTTTGGTAACCACCGCCTCTTCGCACTTCACCGTAAGATATAAAGCCCTGTTGTGCTCAGTGCCTTCCTCAGGCAACTCGTCATCGGTGAAGGTGATCCGATTTGCTTCGAAGATCCGATTGGTGATCTTCTCCAAATGGCTTGCTGAGATTTTATCCGGTACATGTGCCTCATTCAGGACTTTCATCAATGCTTGCCGATGTTCTTCAGAATGTATCAGCAAGGATAGCAATGATATTTGCGCCGGAGTCTTCTTCAACTGCTCTAAGACAGAGTAGTCATGCAGCTTCATCTTTTTCAAGAATTCTTCCGCTTCTTCATCGGTTACCGGCTTTTTCAATGCTGCCGGAGTGGTCTTCCTCAATTCCGCAAGGGCAAAACATCTCCCCGAGCGGGTCAACCCTTGGGCTTCACAAACTTCCTCTTTCACTTCCTTTCCTTTGTAGGTCGTTATAATCCGAGCATAATTCCATGGAACAGCCCGGCTATCAGTTATTGGCAACTGTGTTGCTGGCTGGATGATGAAAGGATCCATTCGAACGCCTGCTACTGTCAAGATGGGCTTGATTGCTGCCCCTGGTACAACTATCTTGGCCGGCTTCACCGGTACTTCGTTCACACTTTCCTTTCCTGCTTCCGACTCTCCTGGTATGTCCTTCTTGCAACTGGGCGATTCATCAAAGCTTGGCCCTTTTCTCGTTCCTGGCCCGCTAGACTTAATCATCATTACGGTCTGAGAGGCTTTCTCCTTTCCTTCCTCCGCCGTACCAACTCGATCATATTGGTCTCGTGATGAGTTGGAAGCGGGTTTTGGTTGATGTTGGGCTCGGTTGGAGTCGGACCTCGATTCTGCGAGTGTCGATGAGCTCCGGATGGCCGTCTTTAGCCTCCGACACTTTTTCTGTATCGTGCCCGGACATCCCGAGCGGTAGGCACAATTCACTGAATGGTCCAGGTTCTTCGGGAGGGGTTTGGTAGCTTAGCTTCAACCGGATTTAGCAACCCTACTTGCTTGAACCGGTGGAACAGACTGGTGTAAGACTCTTCTAAGGGAGTGAAAGTCTTTGGCCTCGGCGCCCTGTCGCCCCCTGAATGCCTGGTTCGGACGGAAACTCGCGCCCGAGGGGTTTATGTAAGCTCTTGGGGGTGGATGATTGTTCTGGGGGTTCGGTGCACGCCACGGTGCATGAACGGGAGGTGCAGAATAGGGCTGTGCATGGTGGACAGTAAAATGGGGATCGGGTGCGGGATAGTAATGTTGCGGGTGGTTATATGGGTTGTGGGAGTAATTTTGGTGGTGAGGCTGGGGTGGGCTATATTGGGGTGCGGGGCCTCTATTTCTGAACCATGCCCCGGACTCGACGGCCGCAACTTCCTCTCTCCTCTTTTCCCCAGTACTCCTCCAGTACCACTTTGGATAGCCTGAGTGGTGGCTTTCAATGTTGAGTAGCTCATGATCTTGTTGGCCTTCAAACCTTCCTCGATCATACCCCCATTTTTATCACCTCAGTGAATGATTTGCCTACGGACGTTACCGGATGTCCGAAGTAGGTGGGCTCTAATGTCTGCAAGAAGTAGTCCACCATCTCGCTCTCTCTCGTCGGCGGATCTACCCTGGCCGCCTGTTCCCTCCAACGGAAACCAAATTCTCTGAAGCTTTCGGCGGGCTTCTTCTCTAATTTTAACAATGATAGGCGGTCGGGGATTATCTCGAGATTGTATTGGACCGGCCGATAAAAGCTTGAGCCAAATCATCCCACGTAAACCATCTGCGGGATCTGTCTAGTGTGCCGCTCCGGCGCGGATCCTCCGGGACTGCGGCCGAAGTAGGCTATCGAAGCTCGTCCCGTCCTCCGGCCCCTCTCATTTCCTGCAAAACCCTCGCGGGTGGGCCGCGGGTCACCATGCCCCTCGTATAGGTCGAATTTGGGCATTTTAAACCTTGCTGGCAACTGGACGTCCGGAAATGGACACGGATCCTTATAGGCGACGCTGGCCTGGTTGCCCAAGCCGTGCATGTTCCTGAAAGCATGCTCCAGAGCTTTTAACTTTTGTGTCCATTCCTCGTGTTTCGAACTTTGGAAGTGCTTTTCGGTTCTGCCGGATTATCCCCAGTGAGGTGTATGTGATTGTGGTTCGGGAGCCCTGAAAGTAGGCTCCTGGAGGATAGTAAGAGTTGTCATGGATGTGAACATATGGCTCGCTGGACGGCCTTTGTAGAGTAGCAGGTGGAGGTGCCACAAAAACAAGGGTGGCTGGAGGAGGATTTGGTTTGGCTGGTGGAATGTGGGTGGCATATGGGTTTTCCCCATGAAAGTATGGATAGCTTGGGGCGCTTGTTGAAGGATCGATGGGCGGATGTTCCGGAGCCGAGGCGAGAGTAGGGCGGTTTGGTGAAGACTGTTCCCTGGCCCAGGCCAGGTGCATCTCTGTTATCCGTTGTTTTAACCGGTCTACCTCTTCTTTCATGATTTGTAGCTCGGATTTTTCTTCCTCGAGACTCTTGCCAGAACTAGACATGCTTACTGTAACCGGTCCTTTGGATCTAGTACGGTAGTGATGGCTGGCCAGGATATTCTGTCAAACCAACTGCTAAACTTTCTCTGGAATGCAACAAACTTGTTAGTTCACCGAGTTTGACGGATATGTTATAGCACGTTGGATGCAATGCACCTAACCAAATAACCATTTCTACATGTACTCTTAACATGCGTCATTCCAGCCCTTTTTCTTTTTCTTTTTCTTTTTCTTTTTCCTTTTTTCTTTTTCGACTATCTTTGCAAGCCTTATTGTTATTTAACCTTTGGATTCTTTTTCTTTCTTTTTAGTGGTGGTCGAATCTTATGTGGATTGCCTACGTATCACGTTCTCGCGTGAATCAGACCGAGCGTAGTTCTGTTAACAGGATTGTGGCAAAATTCAGTAGCTTTTATATCAAATAAAGCCTTAAAGTTACAAAACGGGTCTTACAACATAAAGGAATGCTTGACTCGAAAACGTAAAATAACATGCCAACTGGCTTGACCCAATATTTTCAAAATACATTTTTAATCAAAAATCTAATGTTCTAAAATTCCCGGGGGCCCGCGAGGCATCATTCGGCCTTGCCGCGGGCCTTGGTGTGAGGTCCTTGTGTAGTCCCCTTAATTCTCTTATGATCTGATAAACATAGCCCATAACTGAAGCCAAAAGGTCGGTGCGGGGCATTTGTTCACAAGCTAGGCACTTCATGGTGACATAGTGCCCGATTTCTCCAATTCTGTCCTTGATCATGTCCCTTTCTCCGAGTAGCCGCTCTATCTGCTGGTTTTTCGCCCCCAATCTTCGAGCGTTGTTGGTGACTTGGTCTAGGAGCCTGTCTATTTGTTCCTGCAGTCGAGCCATCAAGTTGTGGCAACGGTCAAGGTCTGCTCTGGCATCTTGGGCTTGCTTAAAAACCCGCTCTCTGAGGACGACATTTGCTTCCCTTAAACTGGTGACGATATCGGTGTAATCCTCTTCCACCCGTTGTAGGTGAAGTGCATGTTGATGTGCCTCTTTTCTCCAGCTAGCTCGGATCCTCATTGTTTGGGCTTTAGACTCTTCCAATTCTCTTTGGACATCGGCGACTTGGCTTTTCAAACCCTTTATCAATTTTTCGTCTGCCCGGCTCCTCAACTGTCTGTCAGCATCCCTTTTCATTTGCTGGATTTGAGCTCTCAGAAAGTCATTTTCTTGTGCCAACTTCTTTTTATCTCCTTCGTTGGCGGCGGTTTGCACATCCATTTCAAATTGGAGCTCTTGGGTCCGTTGTTCTATCCTGCTGATCTTTGTTCTATAGGCTTCTTCTCTAGCCAACCAGTCCCATTGTTCTCGTGACGCTCCAGCAAACTCCCTGAGGTGAGGCCTTTTTGCGGGCCTTTGATGCTCCGGATCTCTACTATACCATGCAGGGTATTCTGACGATACTTCACCCCGGGCTCGATCTCGCACTCGAGTGTCTATTTTTAATGTCTGACATTTACTCCAAATCTTTCGGACCAATGCTTCAGGGAACTGTCCTCCTGGTCCAATTTCAACTACATGTGGGCTGAGGTCTTCTTCTTTTGGGATTATTTGGCATCGTCCCAGCTGTCTCAATACTCGACCTGGTGCGTAGGGCTGGATGCTGTTGAGGCCCATTAGCAATAAATATGATTCTGCGGCTGATGCATATATGACTTCTTCCACGGATAGCCAACCAAACGTCCATTCTATTCCGCTGGCTGTAGTCGAACGCAAAAGTCGTATCCATCCGCTGATCCCCTCTGGCAACTCATGTCCCTCGACCCTTGCGGGAAATTCTTCTATACAAGTTTTCTTCGGTGAACTATACCTCATAAATTGCGGATGACGACATAAGTGATCGATCATCCACATTTGGAGCAATATATTGCAAGCTTCAAAGAAAGTCCCTCCAGCTTTGCAGATGGTAAGTGCACGAGAGATATCCGATATTATCATGGGAGCCAAAGTACTGTTGTTCTGTTTCATCAAAGTGCTGACGACCCCTGCTACTTGTATGTTGATATTCCCATCTTTTCTAGGAAATATCAATGAACCTAGGAAAGCTATCATGAAGGCGATGCGTCTATGCTCCTCCCATTTTAACCGGTTGTCTCCGCTGCAGACTTTGCTTTTGTGTTTGGTGAAGCCCCCATAATGACCATATTTGTCATATAGAAATGCCAAAGTGCAGAACCCTTCTGATAAGTCTGGGTTGTGTACAGTTCTGCGGATCTTTACCGTATCCAAAAACCGATGTACTGTCACTACCCTTGGTGCGATAAGGTATTGATCCCTCATAGGGACTTTTGGTCTTCCGACATATCCGGCTAATTCTTCCAGTGTTGGTGTGAGTTCAAAGTCTGAAAAGTGGAACACATTGTGTGCCGGATCCCAGAATGAGATCAAAGCTCGTATGATGTCTCCTCTCGGGGGAATATTTAGCAGCCCCACTAGATCTCCCAAGTACAGCTTAACGGCATCTTGTCCTTGCTCGCCCAAGTCGCTCCACCACTTGTGCAAACTTAAGGGGACCTTGTTTATGATAGCTTCGGTTGTATTCTGACTCGTGCTCATTCTGCACATTTGTTTAAGGTAATTCTTAGATGAAAGCGAAATTTTTATTTGCCCCAAAACTATCTTTTCTGAAAAACGAAACGGGCCCCGGGAATTGACTGGTCAAAAAAAGTGGTCGTTAAGGCAAAATTAAATATCTTGGCGTTCCGCCATTAAAACTTATTTTGAAATATATGGGAGTTGGACCCGTTTAAAGGTTGCCTACATATCTCACACTCGGTGAGAATCAAACTCGCGTAGTTCGGTCCGGTCAAAACAACTATCTTTCCTTTATTGACTGTCAAAAAACACATTTTGTCAAAAACCCATTTTGTCGGCAAAGTCAACCTTCTGCCGTCTTTTATTGGCAAACTAAATTCGTTGACTTGTTGGTGAAACGTATTTTTGTATTTTTCTGAAAGATATTTACTTCCCCATACTATTTCCTTTTGTGTTTTTTTTTCTTTTTCCGTTTTTCTTCGGTATTTAAAGGAACCCGGTCAGCATGTCAGTCTAAATAAATGCTAATGACAAATATGATATGGCAAGATGGTCTTTCCTTTCAGGTTACCTGTCCTAGACGGACCCAACCCCTGTGTTGAGTCCCCTAAGTCAGAGATGATGCAAATAAACGTCCTGAATCTAGGCTCAATATCCTAATGCTTTTCAATGATACTAGACCGTGTACCCGAGCGGACGACTCGGATTTGAGGAGGGAGCTACGTACCGGGGACCCGCGGGATCGTCCGGCTTTGTAACTTATCCTGCCTCTTTTCTTACTTTGGTATTGACACTAACGGAAAGGGGAGTCTCAACCAGTAAGCACATCCCCGGGGGTAAGAAGAGACGGGTTTTCGGCACAGTTTTATATACAGTTCACGCAATATCAAAGCGGTAAACATATAGCAGTTTGTATATACAGTACAACTAATATCAAAGCGGTAGACATGTAGCACATTAATTAAACATGTAATAAAATCAGATATAGACAAAATAACAATTTAAATGAGCTCGAGTTCTTAGACCCCGAACCGAAGTTCGAGGTCCCAATCCCCAGCAGAGTCGCCAGAGCTGTCACACCTCCTTTTTCCGCACCCACGCGAGGGCACGAGGGAGTTTTTCCAATTAAAGGACAATCGAAACGGGATTTATTTATTTAGTTCAGAGTCGCCACTTGGAAAAATAATGGTGTTCCAAGTCACCGGTTTAATCCCGAACCGAGGAAATTTATGACTCTGTAATACAGTCTGCGAAACTAGAAATCTGGATAAGGAATTCTGTTAACCCGGGAGAAGGTGTTAGGCACTCCCGGATTCCGTGGTTTTAGCACGGTCGCTCAATTGCAATTTATGTTTCTATCTGGTTCTTTTATATATTTTAACTATGTGCTTTTAATGCTCCGCTCTTATTTTTTAGAAGAATTGCGACGTTACGAAAACACATTTCGAGCCGCACCGTAACCAGTACGCCTGCGACTCTAATGTATTTCAGTTTCGTCGAGATTTAGATTTGAGTCGCACCGAGTGCACACTCGTTCAAAGGAAAGTACATTAAATCGTGCCCTAAAACAACGTCTATCGGCTTTTAAGTTTTCTAGGAGAAGCTATGGAATTCGCTATTAGCTTTCCTGAGTCTACCTTATTATCTTGTTATTAAATGGGGGCCCCGCTTGTTTAATGTCGGGCGAGGCTCGTCCCAATCTAATTTTAAAGGTTCAATCTTAATGTATACTATATTTTCTATATTGTTTTTTCCTGGATCGTATTTCTAGTACTAAGCATTCCAAGCCCGCGTTACACATAGGGCCCAAACCAAATTGTAATAACGAAAGTATAACGCAGAATTCATATAAAAGAAACAATTACTCGGAATTAGGAATGAAAGCAAATCATTTTTTATTTATTTGTCAGAAGACGAAAATCACTATACAATATGATTCGTTAACCTTGAGCTATAATAACTAAATGCTTATGAAAGCCAACTACTTCTATGCTCATATTTTTCCTAAAAGGCCGACATACCAAGAAATGGAAAATTATTTAACTAACAATTAATACCCGATGATTTAATCATATGAAAACATGACTTAAACAACCTGACTGCTTATTTCAAGGGGACCCGAGTATCCAAAGCCGAGTGATTCAGTGATGCCTATACATGATTATTCTACTGGATTCACCTTAACTTATACTTATTCAACATCCCCAAGCCAATTGCGAATTACTTCATACCTCTGTTACCATTCTTCTTTTTAAACAAATTCAGGTATATGATTAACTACTCATATTGATATGAGTCAAGCGTTTTTGATATTCACAGGCCAATCTTAATCAAATTATTACCTCAAGTTGTACCTGTTTCTCTTTTAACCCAAACTAATCGAGATTATTGAATCCCAGATCCGGTTTGCTATGTGAGTCATTCAATATTTCTACTGTGAAAGCCATAATCAATTTAATCTGTGGTTATTTAGCCTACTTAGTGAGTTTTATCTACTTTAACTAGATGATCTACTGCTTACTACTACTACTATACTACTACTATCACTAGCTATTATATTGTTTTTGTTGTGTTTTTCTCTACTTATACATATTACACTAAGTAAAATTCAAAT